>OZ025299.1:235206694-235561694 GCA_964019185.1 Maratus speculifer | reverse complement strand
GAAGTTACTATAAAAGTCCTGATTATGAAATTTCATGTTAATCTGTAGGATAAATATGAATGACATCAACATGGAGGTTAACACAAAAAGGTGATTATGATCAGGAGCTGAGAGGTTCATGTTACTAATCATAGAAGTTCAAGAAGAATTTTGTTGATCAGCTGATTGCAATTTCCTGATGGAGAAATATTTAAGTATATTTACTCATTACCTAATGTAAATATTGAAATACCGTTTCTATCATAAGAAAATTTATGTCTGTTGTGGTCAGTGTGCTTTAAAAAATTGTCCTTTTTAAACATAAAAAGTTTAAAGAAAATAACAAAATTTCATCAAGTGAAAATTTAATAGTATATAGATTAAGGAGATATAATTTAAAGAGACTCTTTTTACAAACACAATTTAATGTAAAAACAAACTACTAAAAAATAGGTTTTAGACATGATAAAAATCATGTGTCAAAACTTGCCAACTCTGGTTTGATGCATTCCTATATTTAAAATATCTCTTGGGGAAATAAATATTTTAAACTTTTTTCTTTGTGCTCTTAAAAGATGCTTCTTTTTTCTTAGTTTTCAAAATATTTCCAAAATTTATGCTATGTTTTAATATTTTATGTGTTAAAAGCAGTTAAACTGAGAGATAATTCTAACACTTCATATAAAAATTAAGTATATACATTAGAAAATTTTTGAAAACTTAAAGAAAATAGAGACATCTTTTAAGAAGTGCATACAAAAAATAGAAGTTAAAAATATTAATTTCCCAAGGAGATATTTTAAATATACAAAATCATCAAATTCCCATAGATATTACATTAGTGAGCAGAAATCAGAAGCTGCGTGACCAGCCCTCTTAACATGCAATTATGAATTATCACAAAAATCTGCTGGAAACAAACTTAGAACAACTGCATAAAAAAATCAAAACAGTGTTTGTCATTATATTGATGCTTTTGTTTAATGGGTTACAACTTCAAAAGAAAAGACAAAAATCATGTCAGCATTTGGTGAAACTGCAATTTCTCTAGTTATATTGTCATCAAAGATTATAATAAATTTGGGAATAGATAATGTTCTCATTGAATATGACTATACTCCTATTTTTTTATTTCATTTTTAAAGATTTTGCACAACCTACTGGCAAATCCTCTTTGCCTAGATTCCTGGGCACATTCAGTTATCAGAAAAACTTAGTTGCATTGTCAAAATATATACAACAGCATAAAGACTATCCAACTCGATGGTTTGATATCTATTATAATCATTTCAATGTTTCGTTGGGTAATTTTCAATTTTATGAAGATTGAAACAACATAATTTGAAATTAATAAAAATTTTCTTCATTCTATTAAATCCTGTCTTATGTAATTAACTCAATGATATCACATGGTAGGTAAGGATTGTAGGTTTCCATGGTGATTATGTATATTTAAAATAAAGTCATATTATTTCTGTGCTGCTGAATTTATATACAGTACAGAACCATTTATCCTTAATGGTTGGGGTCACATATTTTCCGGATAACTGGTTTTTCCAGTTAGCTGGTTGGGCATTAAAGCCAGTGTTAGAAATTAGTGGTCGTTAGTCATCAAATGCAACTAAAGAATTGAATTTGACAATTACAAAATTATTCTCAGTCGTCAAATTTGACGCCTAGCTTTTTAAAAAATATTTATTAGACATTCGGTTCCGAAATTTAAAAAAAAAGGCAGTCATAAAATTTGGAACTGAAAAACATCGCTAATTTCGACAAAAAGTCGGAAAAAAAATCATTTTCATCAATTGTTCGTATAAAACATCGTCAATATCGGTAAAAAATTGTGAAATAAGCGATTCTTTCCAAAAAACAGAAAAAAAATTATACGATGGTGAAAAAAATGCAAATTTCTACAAAGAATTGCGAACAGAAATGCAAATTTTGTCAGAAAATCGCTAGAAAAACGTGAATTTTGTTAAATAATCATGGGAAAAATTTTAATTTCGTCAAAAAAATCCTGGGATAAACGCAAAGTTCGTCATAGTATCGCAGAAATAAGAAAAAAAAAAAACCCCGCAAATTTCTACAAAGGATGGCGAAAACAAGTCTTAATTTAGTCACAGAATCTTTAGAAAAACGCAAATTTTGTCAAAAGATTATAGAAAAAATGAGAATTTTTCCTAGGATCGCGATAAAATCAGTTAATTCCTTCGAAGGTTTGTGAAGAAATGCAATTTTTTTCAAGGAATCTAATAAAAAAAACCCGCAATTTTCGCCAAAGGATTGCAAAAAAACGCATAATTAAAGAGGGGGGGGGGCTATTCCCAGCCCTTCCCTCTCTACTGTAACCTTTAAAAAAATCTGTGAATTTCAGAATTTTTTTTAAATTCTGAATCATCAGTTCATTGAAATGTAGATGCATTGTGTTTTTATTATTAGTATTTTTTTTCTAAATTCAACTGTAATTACCAATACTGAATAAAATTTTGTTTTAGTATTGGTAAGAAGTTGCCAAATTTTAATTTTGTTTTACAGATTAAGTGCATTTTTTTATTAATTTCTAAATATAGCAATAATTAGAAAAGCTTTACACCAGTTTTACAGTTGCTTCAATAATTGTAATCTTAAAGATTAATTTCTGTACTCTTTAAATGAAAATAAGTATTTGTTCTTTTCCAAAAATCGCAAATTTCGAGAAATGGTCACCGAGAAAAATCAATTTAGTCAATCACGAAAAACGACAAATTTCGTCAAAAGATTACGAAAAAACACGGGCAATTTCGTCAACAGATCGCGAAAAAACGTGACAAAGCTTGTCAAAAGATTGCAAAAAAAAAAAACACGGGAAAGTTTGTCAAAAGATTGAGAAGATAACGGTAAGTTTCTTAAAAAAATCGAGAAAAAAACGGCAAGTTTTGTCAATAGATCGCGAAAAAACAGCAAGTTTCGTTAAAAAAATCACGAAAAAACCGGCATGTTTCATCAAAAGATCACGAAAAAATACAGCAAAATTTGTCAAAAGATCGGGAAAAAACGGCACAATTCGTCAAAAGATCAAGAAAAAATGCAAATTTCGTAAAAGGGACACGATCACCTCCCCACCAAAAAAAAAAAAAAAAAAACTGTACTGAGAGTGGGTTTTTGGGAAGTATGCAGTAATATTAATATGAATTTTAGAAACTGCAACTAAAAATCTTAATTTGACGCCCAAGATTTTTGTAGTAGTCGTCATTTCACGCCTGCCTTTTATCTCCCAATTTCTATCACTGATTAAAGCAGCATCCATTTGATAAATTTTGTGAAACGTGTAGTTGTGGTATTACTTTTAATTTAAACTGATTATCAGATTACTTGAACCAAGAATCTGATGCAAGTAAGATCAATTGTTAGAGTTTGAATGAAGATAATTTGAGAACTACTTGGGAACAAAAATTCTTCTGTTTTCTCGGCATAAAAATGAAAACATCTATAGTATTATTTATTAATCTATAATATGATAATATGCTTCTAATTCAAATACTAGATTCTGTTATCAAACTATACAATTGTTTCAAGCAATGTATATGTCAAACTGATTGTCTACGACACTTTTTTTAAAAAAGATTCTAACATCAGTCTATTAGAAGCAGGGGTGCAAAAATCTAGGCGCCAGTGGCTAATCTCACACCACAAAAATTTCAAAGTCTTCTTCGCTCAAAATTTAACAGCAATCTTACTAGAATTTAACACGAAATATTAGATAAAAAGAAATGAAATAATTTTAGTGGTGAGAGACTGCCTGCTGGCGCCCAGATTTTTGCACCCCTGATTAGAAGTATCATTCCGGATAACTGGTTTTCTGGTTTCCGGATAAATGGTTCCATACATATGGAACCATTTCCATACGTATGGAATGTTCCAGCATAGGTTTTATATTCATGCTTTTTTGCATAAGTGCAAAAAGCTACTGCACCAAGATATGAATGTTTATAAAACTAGTAATGGTGCATTTATAATATATATGCACCTCAGATTACAATTGTCTCTATTTATGAAAGTTGGATTATGATTACATATTTGATTATCCATTTTTTTAAATTCTAGATTAAGATTGTTTAGATTATTAGACATGCTACTTTTCCGAAGAAACGCAGAATTCTGCTTTTTTGGGGGGATGGATTTTATTATCCTTAGGATCGGTGCTTTAAAATTTGTTGGCATTTTTATGGTGGAGGGGGGGGGGGGTAGCAGATGGAATACAACAAAAATGTGAGTACAAGCCACACCAAATTCAACAAATTTCTTCAAATGATTGAAGGGAAAACACAACTTTCTCCAAAAGATCAAAAGGAAAAAGCTATTCATCAAACGATCGTGGAAAAAATACTAATTTCTTCAAAGGATTGTAGGAAAAGACGTGATTTTTGTAAACGATCACGAAAAAGACGTAATCTTCGTCAAAGGATTCTGGAGAAAATGTAATTTTCATGAACAGATTGCAGAAAAATTCAGATTTCATCAAAGAATCGTGAAAAATATTTGAATTTAGTCGAAAGATTTGTGAAAATGGATGATATGGATCGATGAAATTGATATTAAAGACATAATTAAAACTAATATTCAATAAATTAGGGATGCACAACCTGTGGCCCGCGAGTTTCATCAGTTTACAAATTGAAAAAATTGCAATTTTTGTGCATATGTCAGAGGAAAAAATCATGAATTTCGTCAATTTACTGCAGAAAAATATAAAATTTCATCATTTAAGAACTGCAAATTTTGTTGATCGGGACGGAAAAATTGCGAATTTCATTATTCAAGTGCAGAAAAAAAACTTTTGTCAATGAGGCTCGGAAAAATCACAAATTTTGCTCATCAGATATGAAAAAATCACGAATTTCTTCCATGAGGCTCGGGGGGAAAAGATTCCCCGATTGGGCACGGATTTCGCAAGTTTTGTTGATTAGGCATAGAAAGATCGTGAATTTTGTCTGTTGGACGCGAAAAATCGCACATATTGTTGATAGAGAAAGAAAAAAAGGCAATTTTGCTCATAATGCTTGAAAAATTGTAAATTAAATTCATCAGTTGTGAAAAAAAAGCATGTTTTCTCCGTTTATCACGTAAAAAAAAAAACATGAATTTCGTTGATCGGGCACGAAAAAAATCGGAAATTTTGTCAATAAAGGACGAAAAAACTCAAATTTCATTGATAAGGCACAGAAAAATTGTGAATTAAGTGATGACGCGTGGTAAAAATTGTAAATTTTGTTGATCAGCTGCAAAAAAATTGTGAATTGATAATTACGTGGACCAATCGAATTTTGTCGATTGGGTGCACAAAAATCGCGAAATTTGTCGATCATGCAAAAAAAATCATGAATTTCATAGATTGAAGTTTTATAAATCGCGAATTTCATCGATCGACTTTGAAAAATCGCGAATTTTGTTGATCGCGTATGTAAAATTCGCGAATTTCATTGAACGGCTTCATAAAAATCACAAATTTTTTCAATCAACGGTGGAGAAATATCGAGTTCCATTGATCAGATGCAACGAAAATGTAAATTTCATTGATTATTCGAGGAAAAATCTCGATTTTTGTCGATCAGCTTTGTAAAAATCGCAAATAACATCGATCGGCTTCGTAAAAGTAGTGAATTTTCATGGTCAGCTTCGTAAAATTTGAGAATCTTGTTGATCAGGAGTGAAAAGATCATGAATCTTTTCGATAGACTTTGTAAAAATTGTGATTTTTGTCGATCAGACTCTGAAAAATTGTGAATTTCATCGATCAAGTGCAGTAAAATTACAAATTTCGCTAATTGGCTTTGGAAATACCACGAATTTCCTTGATCAAGCATGGAAAATTGCCAATTTCATCAACCATGCGAAGGAAAATTGCTAAATTTGCTGAAAATGTTCGTAAAAATCATGAATTTCATTTATCAGGCGCAGAAAAATCATGAGTTTCATCGATCATGCGAAGGAAAATCAAGAATTTTATCGATCGGCTTCGTAAAAATTGTGATATTCATCAATCAACATCGTAAAAAAATATCGTCGACTAGGTGCCCAAAATTTTAAAATATCGTCAACTAGGTGCTGAAAATTTTAAAATATCGTCAAGCAGGTGCCAAAAAAAATCAGAAATATCGTCGATTATGCTCCAAAAAATTGAGAATTTTGTCGATCAGGTGAGGAAAAATCGCAAGTTTCGTTGATCGGCTTTTTCAAAATCGCAAATTTCTTTGATCAGCTTCGTAAAAATCATGAATTTTGTCGATGTCAATTGTATCAAAAATATCGTCGATTATGCACTGAAAAATTGAGAATTTTGTCGATCAGGTGCAAAAAATCAAGGATTTTGTGAGGGAAAATCTCAAGTTATGTCGATCGGCTTTTTAAAAATCGTGAATTTTCACGATCGGTTTCATAAGAATTGCGAATTTTGTTGATGAGGCGAGGCCAGATCATGAATTTTCTCAATTAGTTTCGTAAAAATTGCAAATTTTGTCGATCGGTTTCATAAAAAGTGCAAATTTTGTCGATCAGGTGTGAAAGAATTACACATTTCATTAATTGAGAGAAGAAAATCTGGAATTTCATTGATTAAGCGTGGAAAAATCTTGTTGATCGATTCCTTTTTTCCCCTTTGTTTATAAAGTTCGAATTTTTTTTTTTTGGCACCAACCATTTATGCTTGTTTTTAGCATTTTAATGAAACAAAACTCCTGAATAAAGTCAAGGAATATTTTTACATCTTGAAAATAATCCTTGCTATATCTGTTATATATAAAAACATAAGAATTGTTGATATATTTTTACCAACTGATTTGGATATTGTGACTGGCTAAGTGAACTTACCCCCCCCCCCCCCCCCCCCCGCTTTCCCCTCTGAAACAGTTTTTTTTTAAAATCCGATTATAGGCCACAGATCAATCACCTGCTCTAAATCAAATTCTCTTTATATTATAAATGTGGCCCTCGAAGACCCAGACATATTTGTATGTGGCCCTTCTCTTATAAAGGTTGTACACCCCTACAATAAATGCATTAAAATAAAGATTAATTTTCATAAATTTCTGGTTGGAGGAGTATGTTGGATTTACTAAATTTTAGGGTTAGTATTAGATATAACAGACTTGTGCAGGACTTTATTACAAATCCTTCTTACTTTGGATTTGTTATTTAACTATATATTTGTAATACTATTCTTATTTTACAATTATTTAACTCTGCTCAGAGTTTGAAAGCAAGTAAACTTGTCTGAAAAAAATCTCCCCAATCTAATTCTTCTCTAACATGCAAAATTCTGATTTGAAATTCACAAATATCTAAGTATGTAAGTCCCCCCCCCCCCCCCCCCTTCTTACACACACACACACACACACTAAATCTAAAAAAAGAACTTGTTACACAATCTTTATTTAAAATGCAAAATATAAACGTATAATGAGTTTAACCACTTGGGGACGAGCAACACGCATATGTGCTGCAAAACGACTTAAGAGCCCACAATAGTCACAGAAAAATTACTCAAAAAGACCCGGATGATCATGTAAAGTCTATGGGAGTGTTTTTTTCGAATATCTCACTCCAATTTTAATATTTTTGCATGATTTTTTTGCACAAGATAGCTGAGGGCGATCCACAACCGGCCTAGTTTTTACTTTTTCGATTTTGGTTATATATTTTTTATATTACGATAGTTTCAGTTTCAGAACCAGTTTCAAAAGTTAAAGTAATTTTTTAAAGAAAATCTGAAACAAAAATTGAAAAAGTAAAAACTAGGCCGGTTGTGGATCGTCCTCAGCTATCTTGTACAAAAAAATCATGTAAAAATATTAAAATTTCAGCGAGATATTCGAAAAGAACGCTCCCATAGACTTTACATGATCGTCCGGGTCTTTTTGTGTACTTTTTCTGTGACTATTGTGGGCTCTTAAGAATCCTTGTTTATCCCCACTAGTAAAATTTTGCTGTAAAATTTGTCTTATTTAATTGCAGTAGTTTCTTGATTTAATAGGGCACAAATTTCTGTTTTTAAAAATCTGTGGTAAAACTTTAAAAATTTCATAAAAGGTTCCTATTGCAAAGGGGTTAAGGTTATTTTCCTCAGAATTCCTGCTTCAAGACATTCAGAGATAAAAGGGGAAAAAAAATATTTGAAATGATTAAATATTCAAAAATAAGCTTCTACCAAAATTTTAGATATGGCAGAATTGAAAAAATTCGTCCTTTTTTCTTTCATTTGAATAACTCCGACCTACTTGAACCACAGGTTTAAAACAAAATGGAAACACATGAACATCAACAGGCAAAATTACGAAATACTGTCTTCTGGTAGAAGAGTATTTGGGGGGGGGGGGGGGGCAAATAAACCTTCCTGTTAAAAAGGAAGAAAGATATTTAGTTACTCTTTCTTCTACTATTTATTTCTAACTCATTTAGAAAGAATAAATTTTCTGGAAATTTTTTCTTTTTAAGATAATCAGAGATAAACTTTTGCGGTTAAATTTCAAAATTCAGTGGGGAGTAGTTGAATTTGCCGGTGCATATGCTAAGATAATTTACCAACAACTAAGTTGTAAGATTCCATAATCCTGAAATCCATATAATTATTGACAAACCAGTCTTACTTTCTTTGGATTCTGTTAAAATAAACATATATAAAGAAGCTATTAATCTATATGTTTATCTTGGTGTTATTCAATTGAAGTGAAAAAAAACTTCTTTAAAACACCATAAAATAAATTAAAATGCATAAGGCTTTTCAAAAGAACTTAGTCAGGTGCCAAAAGATGTGCGTCTACAATGAAAATAGTGGCACGACTGAAGTGAAAAGGCAGGAAAGGGAGCAAGCTAAAGGAACAGCCAATAGGAAAGAAGGCAACAGCCAGATCTTTCTTGATATACCGGGCTTGGACAGCAGCTGTATCTGGGGAAAGTCACATGATCAAAGGAGGGAAGTAGAAAATCATTTGAAATCATCACCCCACTTTGATTTCTACCTGGGCAGGCTTGTGTTGTGTGTTGTTTAGCACGTGCTTTGATATATATTTTTTTTTATTAAAACATGCGTTGCCCCCCCCCCCAACTGTCTTTACAGGTAAGCAAATAATTCATACTATTTATATTGTTTTAACTAATATCGTGAATTCTTTTGAAGTGAATTACAAAATATTTTAATTAGTATTCAAAATTATGAAATTCCTGAATCTCATAAAATGAAATATATAAATATCTAAAGTGGTTTTAGATAAAAATTATAATGGTGAAATTAATGATTAAATAACATTTATTTTGGAAACAAATTTTATCAGCAATAATAATAATAATATGTAAATGACAGAAATTACAGCAGTAATGTTCAATTTTCTTATTTATTTAAAGTTTTGTGAAACCTTTTCATTAGAGATGTTTTATACAATAAATTTAATATGTTTTAATTCATTTCAGTGACTTTATTTTATTTTTAATATTGATCAAAGTCAATTGTATTCGTAATTTAAATTACTAATTCTTTAAATTGAAAAAAAGAAAAAGATATAATTTTGCATATTAAAAATTAGTAAATTCACAATTATTTTTTTAAGTTAAATAATACTGCATTTCATCAATTGAAATACATTTTATATTTGTAAATTTCTATTTTCTTTTCTTTCTCTCTTTCTTTTTTCTTTTAATGGAATGATACTGTATTTCATCTATTGCAAAGTAAAAATTTAAAAATATTTATGTTAGAAGTGTTTTATACAATAAATATATCTAGATTATACAATATCTTTTCATTCACATAAATGGTCTTTTTAGAATTTGTTAAACTTTGTTCTATTATTGATAATGATAAAAATTAATTGTATTCGTTATATAAATAATTTTCTCTCTGAACCAAGAAAAAGTAAATCAAGATGTGATTATATACATTAAACACATTAGTATATTTATATAGATTTTATATATATATATTATGAATTGCAAAGCAAAGATGTAAAAATATTTTTGTTAGACTATCTTATTACAATAACTATATCTCGAATATACATTTTTTTTTCATTCATTTATTTATTTATTTTTAAATTCATGTGAATTTTTGTTTTGTTCTATTATTAATAATAATAATAAATAATGGTATTCATAATATAAATTACTTACTATCTGAACCGAGAAAAAAGAAATTTTATACATTAAACCTATTTGTATATTTATAATTCTTTTGCCTATTTTTTAAATCAAATAATACTATATTTCTATCTATAGCAAAGGAAAGATTTTTAAAAGTTTCTGTTAGAGTTGTTTTATACCATAAATGTATCTATAATATACAGTATCTTTTCCATCGTTCAAGTGATCCTTTTAAAATACATATGAAATTTATTTTTATTATTAAAAATAATAAAAATCTATTGTATTCGTAATATGAATTATTTACTCTTTGAACCGAGGAAAAATAAATTGATAGGATTTTATGCATTAAACATATAACTTTATTTATAAAAACATTTCTTTAAATTTAATAATACTGTATTTCATCAATTGCAAAGCAAAAATTTACAGTCGTTTTTGTTAGAGCTGTTTTGTACTACAAAAATATTTAGAATAAACAATATCTTATCATTCATTTAGATATTTTTTCTTCTTGTAATTCATGTGAAGTTTTATTATTAATAATTATAAAAACGAATTGTATTTATAATATAAATTATTTACTCTTTGAAAAAAAAAATCAAGATATAATTTTATACATTAAATATGTCTGAAAATTTATACATAGTTTTAAAAAAATTAAATAATATTGTATTTCATCTATTGCAGAGTCTTGATACAGCTTTTTTTTATACAATAAATATATCTAAAATACCTAATAACTTTTCATTCATTTAGATGTTTTTGATTTTTTGTGAAATTTTGTTTTATGTTTATAACTTACTAATAATTATAAAGAATAGTTGTATTCATTATACAATTTATTTTCTTTCTAAACTGAATAATAATAATAATTTTGTGTAACTGATTAAACTCCAATAACCTATTATTATTTTTAATATATTTTGATGGACGTTAAATATATAAGACCAGTAATAGTAAATAGGGATGCAACGGATATCCGGCTGATTTTTTTGTATCCGAAATATCATCGGATATCCAAATCACAATCACCGGATATCCGACTTCTGTATCGGATATCCGGTAGAATGCAGCAAAGCAAATATACATGAATAACAGTAATTGTTTGATCCCAAACAATGCCTAAAATCTTTTGTTTGCAATGGAAAAGATGAAATGTTATAATAAGTTCCCTATCAATGAGTAAAAGGTAATTCTCAAAAGTTTAAAGAATTGCCAGCTTTCCTACTATTTATATTTAAACGCTGTAATAAATTCAAGAATTTACGTTTATATCTTTTAGAAAATTGTATCTTTACTTTCAGATTGTAAAATAAATTTGAAGTAAAAATAGCAAATAAACCTTTTTTACAAAAATGTATAAAGGTAGAAAACCAACATTTAAAAATGCACAAATAATGCATGAAAAGGTAGCAAACAGCCGTTTTGAATCTACTATCGAGATTCTTCATCAGGACAAAACTCAGCATGCTAGAAAAAGTTAAGTTGAGCAAAGCGACACAGAAGCGCAGGCCAAATTACGGGAGTGAATGATAGATTCAAAATGGCTCTTTGCTACCTTTACATGCATTATTAATGCATTTCTAAATGTTGGTTTTCTGTCTTTAGTCTTTATAAAATTTGAAGTTGTTTAATAAACTATGATTTTATTAATTTTCTTTCTTTCTTTTAATTTAAACAATGGGTTAATTGGTTTTTAAGTTAAACAACTAAACAGACCTATTTTTATTTTCTTCCATCCTTGATAGAAGAAAGTAATGTTATCAATTTTTTACGACGAATTTACATGTTTTAGGGATCCAATATCCCAAAAACATGTTTATTCAAAACCTCTTTTTGTCCAGTGTTGCCATCATATGATCATACCATCAAAATCTGTATGAAGTTATACATAGAATGAACCCAATATTCTGTATTTGGCATGCTTTTGGCTGTAGCCAGCACGTCTATATTCATTATGGAAACATTTCACTGTAAGACAGTGCTGTAATCACAATTTTTGTGCCATTTTCATAATTCTAACAAGAAACACTGTATGAAGTTATGCATAGAAATGAACCAAATTTCTTTGAATACGTTTCTGGGAAAGGCTGTCAGGTCTTCTTTCAATTCGAAAGTATTTCACTGGAAGATGGTATTATAATAATGATTTTTAGCTCAGAGGCTATCAAAATCTGTGAGCTTATGTCAGACATGCTACTTTTGTGACAACTCCGACTGCCTAAATTAGATAATCACAGCAAGAGCTGCCACAAAAGAATCATCAACATACACGTTGATTCTATAAAAATCATATCATAAAAATTAGGTAAGACATAAAAAAGGCTTACCTCCAAAATTCCAATTCTTCGGGTATCGGGGCTCAGAATGTTCGAATGCCTTCTTCTACAGCATAAATATTAAAGACTATTTTCACTCAAAAAGCAAAAGTCCGTCTTCATTTTCATATTTTAATAAGGACGATCACAGTTCACAAAAAATAGCACACACAACAATAATATTTACAAATGGCCGTGACACTTTCACTATTACATCTTAGTTCTAAAACTTCTAACTTCTAACTACAAAACAGAAAAAAGAGAATAAAAATTAATAAACAAAAAAGTTCTCAGTCTAATAAAAAAGTTCGACGGAATAAAACATTTCGGCGCATGCGCCGCAGCTTTACGTAAGAGAAAAAACAGAGTTTCAGTTTTTAAATTGCGCAATAGATATTTTTCTGACAGGTGGTGGATGAAAGGAATATGAAATAAGTTCTGAATCCCGACATCCTCCCACCTTTGAGTTTCAGGGGTTCAGCTGGAACTCAAATTTTCCACTTAACTATCGGTTTGATAATGCGTCCATATCTTGAACGATGAACTAAAGAGTCAGAATTTCGGTTCTTGACCGAACCACTGGGAGGATCATTGGAATGTTCTTTGTTTTCGTCCGAAGAACGTGAATTTTTCCTGTCGTTGAAATGGCTTCTCATGAGATCATTATTTTGTGACACCTCTAAAGGTATTAGTCTACTTGTTGTTCTGATGAATTCACCACTTTTCATCTTTACCTTGACAAGTCGTACTTGTCCATCCTTAGATGGGAAAATTTTAGTTATTTTGGCCAGAGGCCAATCGATTCTTTTGTTGTTATCACTAGTTACAATCACTACGTCGCCTATTGCAAAAGGTTTTTCCTTTTTGTTATTTTTATTTGGTTGACGCAATTGACCTAAATATTCAGATCGAAATCTTTTTCGAAGGTCTTCTCTTAGTTTTTGTTGGTAGGCATGCCTTTTATTCAACGATTCAGCATCCAAAATATCTATATCAGGTGTTCCACTACCTTTTACTTCTTGCAGAAACATTGATGGAGTGAGGGGTACAAGATCATTGTTGTCTTCGGAAACGTAGGTAAGAGGGCGGCTGTTGATTATACTTTCGATGTCACACATTACGGTTTGCATCTCTTCATAATTTAGCGAACTTTTTCCTAAAACTTTTCTGAGTATTCTTTTTGTCATTCCTATTAGTCGCTCCCACCACCCTCCCCACCATGGAGCTGAAGGTGGAATAAATTTCCAAATAATTTTTCTGGATATACTATGATTTTGTACGGAATTCCAATCTATTTCTTTCAACAAATTTTCGGCCCCTACGAAATTTGACCCATTGTCTGTGTAGATAATAGAAGGCCTGCCTCTACGTGCGATAAATCTTCTCAAAGTTAATAGAAAGTTTTCTGTTGATAAAGAGGTGGCTAACTCAAAATGAACTGCTCTGAAAATTGCACATGTGTAAATTACTAGCCATATTTTCCTGTTTTCTTTAAGAATAAGCGGGCCGGCATAATCCAGACCAACGATTTCAAAAATGGCAGCTTCTCGAACTCTATCTAGAGGTAAGGGAGGAGTGGATATTTCTTGTGGCTTAAAATCGTATCTTCTGCATGTTACACAGTTTCTAATGATTTTTCTTACAGTTTTTCGAAATTTTAAGATCCAAAAATCTTCCCTCAAATTAGACATTAAAATTTGTACCCCGGCATGTCCTAGTTTTAGGTGTCTAGATCTAATTATTTTTTCAACTACGGGATGGTCATGAGGAAGTATGATAGGGTATCGAAAATTCATCGTATCTTCTTTCAGCAGTATACGTGATTTCAACCTTAGAACTCCAGCGGAATCCGTGATAATCTGGAACGATTTTAATCGATTATCTAGGGGGCCACTAAACGATTGTTCTTGAACTAATTTCAATAATTTACTTTCAGCTTCATTCTTCTCTTTTACAGTTAAAGTACTATATTCTCTATCTTCTTTAGCTTTCTTGCAGTTTTGGTAAAATCTGTATATCCAACTAACTATGTTAACTAATTTTTCATACGATGAAAATTTTGTAAAAATTTGTTCATTGGGAATATCCAAATTGTTGGCGCTAATTATTGTTTTTCTTCTTTCGGCATCTATAATTTCAAAATCTGGAAATATTTCTGATTTTGGCCATTCGTTAATTGGTTTCTTTAGCCACTGTGGTCCCTCCCACCATTTGTCTCGGGCTAAAACCTCAGCGGTACAACCCCTTGAAGGCAGGTCCGCAGGATTTAAATGGCCAGGAATAAAATGCCATTTTGAAGAATCACTTAAAGACCGGATTTCTGATACACGGTTATAAACAAAAGGCGCCCAATTTTCATTTCTTTTTATCCAATAAAGTGCATTGGCCGAATCAGTCCAATAAAAAATGTCAATATCATCTAATTTTAAATCCGTTTTGACACTATTTGCTAATCTAGCCCCAATATTGCAAGCCAACAATTCCAACCTCGGAATGGAAATTGTTTTCATAGGAGCAACTCGGCTTCTTGCTTGAACCAATTGACAGAAATTGTCATTCTCACCTTCAAACCGTATAAATATACACGTAGCATACGCTATTTTGCTAGCGTCACAAAAAACGTGCAAAGAATGCAGTTTATCTGCATCCCGAGAAAAACACCTAGGTATTTCAATAGTCCCTAATTTTTCTAATTGTTTTTTCCATTTTTCAAATTTTCTCTTGATAGAAATAGGTAATTCCGTATCCCATGTCACCTTAGCTTTCCAACACTCTTGTAATAATATTTTAGGTTCTAATGTTACAGGACACGTGTATCCAATAGGGTCAAATATTTTGTGTACAGCCGATAAAATGTTTCTTTTGGTTACTTTGCTTTCATCCTCGGAAATTTCCTTTAAATCAACTGCTAAGGTGTCCCTACTAAAATCCCACATTAGACCCAAAACAGGGACTTTTTCCCCAGTCAAAACTTCTCGAAAACTATGCTCCCACCCGCGAAGCTCGAATTTTGCATCGCTAAGAAGGGTTTTTGACTCTTCGATAAATCTGTTCAGTTGTTCCGTACTATTAACACTCGTAACACAGTTGTCTACATAAAATGATTCTAACAATTTAAGCGCAGTGTTTTTAAATTGCTCCGGTGCGTTTTTTAAATGATATTCTAACGTGGCACCTAAAAGATAGGGGCTACAAGAAATGCCAAATACTACTCTTCTATGTTGAAGAGTTATAATTTTTTGAGGGTCCCCTTCTTCATACCACAGGAATTTCAAGAATGAGCGATCTTTTTCTGTAATGCCAATTTGCAAAAAAGCCTTTTTTATGTCAGCAATTACCCCAATTTTTCCTAATCTAAATCTATTTAATATAGAAGGAATCAGTTCTACGAGGTTAGGCCCCTTTTCAATACAGTCATTTATAGACGGCGAATCCTTTTCCCGAGCTGAACCATCGAAAACTGGCCGCACCTTTGTAGTGGAGTTTTCTTTAAACACCGCTCTATGAGGAAGGAAATGCTCACTACCTAATGTTTTTCTCTGATCAACTTTTTCTATTATTTTCTCGTCTAACCAGTCATCGAATCCTTGATTATAATCGCTTAATTTTCCTACCCTTTTTAACGAATCGACGCATGTTTTTAATCTACGCCGAGCGATATTTTCGTAGCTGGGTAAACGAGGGTGGCCCTGTATCCATGGAAGACTAACCTCATACCTACCCTCGTCATCTACTCTAATTTTACTGAGAAAATGTTCTTTAGTGGCTAATTCTATTTCCTCTCTACTCTTTTTCTCTCCAGGATCGCGAATTCCTAAAGTGTCAAGTTGCCATAACTCGGTAATTTTTGCCTCTTTGACATGCAGCGAAAAAATTAAATTATTCATATTCTTATTTTCATAACCTTCAGTTTTCCCAAGAATTGTCCAACCTAAACGAGTATCCATGCAAGCCAATCCGCCCTGTAATTGTTTTAAATGTCCGGTAAATAATTTCCCGGCGACATCTGCACCAATTAACACATGTACCTCATCAGGAGAAAATTCATATAATAAATCATTAACTTTAGTGACTCTATCAGTCAAAACTATTCCGTACCGCTTTATTTCCTTAATAAAGGGTCCTTCCGGTATAGGTGAAATTTCAGAGCAAATTTTTTGTTGGTCTAATACCTCAAATTTACATCGGAAACTATTATCCAAATTTCCCAAATTAATCAAATATCTATCGTGTAGTTCTTCACATTGTCGCCCTCCAAATAAGCTATGCACTATTCTCTCTTTACTTATGCTATTATATCCTAACATTTTAGCAGCAAATTTCGATATGTACGATCGCTGCGAACCCGTATCATATAAAATTCTAACATTTCGTACGATATCCCCATTGTATATACGTACAACCAATGTTTGGAGCAAAACTCGTTTTCTAGAAGTTGTATTTGCAAGCATACAATCTTTATTAGCAGTTGAATCCTGTTTAGAATTTTCGCCTAAATTAATTTTACTCTTTTCTATGCACATGAACTGGTGGTGATTTTTCCCGCAATGAGAACAGTTAATTTTACTTTTACAAACTTTTGCTAAGTGGTTGACATTGAAGCAACGAAAGCATGCTCCTTTTCTTAATAAAGCATCTTTTCTTTTCGCCAGCGTCATTTTCCATACCGCTCTACAATTTTGACTACGGTGTTTGTTTTCACAAAAAACGCACTGTTCTTCCGATTTTTTATCATCCGCATTATACAGTTCGGCCGCCGTAGGAAGAGAAAAATGTTTATCTTTTCGATCGAATTTTGTTTCTCTGTTTACTGAAACATCTTTATCGAAAGAAAACCCACTCTTAGCTAATTTAACCTTTTGCTCCATCTCAACTTCAATCTGTAAAAATTGCATTAAAACATCTAATTTATTAATTCCCTGATTTTTATCTTTATCCTTAACAGTTAAAGTACCAAGATGTCTTTCCCATAATTTAAGAATATCTGAAGGCAATGCCGATTCGACCAATGGATATAAAATCGACGAATAATTTTCGCTCGATACTCCTAACATTTTCAATGACCGAAGATAAGTTTCGATTTTATCGTATAATTTAACAAGAGACAGTTTTTGCCCTTGTCCCAAGGAATTATTAATAACTAATCCTAAGACTTCGCGAATATATACTTCAATTAAAACATCTGTCCTACCAAACCGTGCCTTCAACGATTGTATCGCTTCTGGATAGCTCTCGGCTGTGGGGGGAAAGGAATCTACTATTTCTCTGGCTTGCGATCCTTTCTGTGTAGCCATTATAAGATACTGAATTTTATCTTCATTTGCTATATTATCATCTTCGTGAATTTTCTCAAATTGCCCCCAAAAAGTTAACCAGTTTTTAATTTCACCGTTGAAAGGCTGGAGCTCTAATTTAGGTAACTTAAATTTTCTTTTTGTTGCCATGCCATCTAATATTACGGAACTATCTGGATTAAGACCTTTTTCTAATTTTTGTATATAACGCGATAATTTGTTTTTAGTTTCATAAAATATCGTATTATATTTATCGATAGAATCATATTCTGTATCAAAAGCATCTTGCTTACAGGTTGGGTCTTCAGACAAATTATCAAGAATTTGTTTATCTAAATTTTCAAGTTCATTTTGTTTTGCTTCTAATCTAATCAATACTGAAGACAAGCTATCTAAATCATCAAAATTAGCCTGTATAAGGTCTTCAATTTCTTTAGTTAATTTCGTGAAATTGGAACGCACTGGCGTTCTTAACTTTCGTAATTTTTCCATAATTCTAAATCAAAATTTTTTCTAACTTCTTATTCACTAAACTACAGAGCACCCGATCCCGGCAGGGATGCCACTTTTATGTGACAACTCCGACTGCCTAAATTAGATAATCACAGCAAGAGCTGCCACAAAAGAATCATCAACATACACGTTGATTCTATAAAAATCATATCATAAAAATTAGGTAAGACATAAAAAAGGCTTACCTCCAAAATTCCAATTCTTCGGGTATCGGGGCTCAGAATGTTCGAATGCCTTCTTCTACAGCATAAATATTAAAGACTATTTTCACTCAAAAAGCAAAAGTCCGTCTTCATTTTCATATTTTAATAAGGACGATCACAGTTCACAAAAAATAGCACACACAACAATAATATTTACAAATGGCCGTGACACTTTCACTATTACATCTTAGTTCTAAAACTTCTAACTTCTAACTACAAAACAGAAAAAAGAGAATAAAAATTAATAAACAAAAAAGTTCTCAGTCTAATAAAAAAGTTCGACGGAATAAAACATTTCGGCGCATGCGCCGCAGCTTTACGTAAGAGAAAAAACAGAGTTTCAGTTTTTAAATTGCGCAATAGATATTTTTCTGACAGGTGGTGGATGAAAGGAATATGAAATAAGTTCTGAATCCCGACAACTTTTCCGTGAAAACGTGGAATTCCGCTTTTTCGGCGACGAATTTTATTATCCCTGGGATCAATGCAAATATGCATTAAAATTTGATGACATTTATATGTAGGGGGGGGGGATAACGATGAAATACAACAAAAGCGAGAGTCAAACGGCGCTAAATTAAGAAAATTTCTTCAAAGGATTGCAGAAAAAACGCAAATTTCTCCAAAGGATCGAAAAAAAAACCTATAAAATCTTCAAACAATCGCGAAAAAAATACTATTTTCTTCAGAGGATCGCGAGAAAAAAACACTATTTTTGTTAAATGATCACGAACAAGACTTGATTTTCGTCAAAAAATTGCTGGGAAAACGACTTTTGTGAACAGGTTGCGGAAAAATACTTTTGTCAAATAATCTTGATTAATAATCGTATTTTATCGAAAGATCGTGGAAAATGCTCCGATTTTGTACAAAGATCGCAGAAAATACCCAGATTTTAACGAAAAATCGCGGAAAATCCGGAAATTTTAACGAAAGATCGCAGAAAATACTCATATGTCGACAAAAGATCGCGGAAACCACACAAATTTTGACGAAAAATTGCAGAAAATACGCAAATTTTTATGAAAAATCGCGGAAAATACGCATATTTTGATGAAAGATAACAGAAAATATGCAAATTTTGACGTAAGATCGCGGAAAATACGCATATTTTGACGAAAGATCGCGGAAAATACGCATATGTTGACAAAAGATCATGGAAAATATGCAAATTTTGACGTAAGATCGCGGAAAATACGCAAATTTTGACGAAAAAGCGCAAATTTCGCTAAAGGATTTTGGAGAAATGCAAATTTTATTAAAAAGGCTGTGGGAGAAAAGGTGCAGTCAATTTGTCAATTGGTCGCGGGAAAATGATAATTTTGTTAAAAGAATTGCAAAAAAATGCAGATTTGGAGATCAAAAAAATGCAGATTTCGCCAAAAGTATGTGAAGCCGTGAAAGTTCAGCTTTTTTCTTGCTGAGCCTGTAGCATGTCTGTTATGTGCTTGCCCGTTCTGTATGTATGTATGTATGTATGTAAATGCGTAATGCAGTAACTCATGATAAAAATATCCGATTTACTTGAAATTTTAAATATAGGTATATTCTGATAAGGTGATTCCCTGATTAATTTTGGGAATTCATTCGACAAGTAAAAGTGGGGGAACGGAAGCTAATACTCTTCCCCTTAATTTATATCAATGGGTTTTACATCCAGAATTATCAATTTTCATTCAAAATTTAAGCATAGGATCATTCTGATGAGGCGCCTCTGTGATTAGTATTAGGTACTCATTTGATAAGTATAAAGAGATGAAACAGGGGGCTAATTCCCCGCCCCTTATTTCGATAAATGGATCTTTTATGCAGATTTATCAGATTTCATTCAAATTTTAGACATAGGATCATTCTGATGAGGGCACCGCCACGATTAGTTTTGGGAGTTCATTGGATAAGTATAAAGAGGGGGGACGAGG
Organism: Maratus speculifer; assembly: GCA_964019185.1. Taxonomy (NCBI): domain Eukaryota; kingdom Metazoa; phylum Arthropoda; class Arachnida; order Araneae; family Salticidae; genus Maratus; species Maratus speculifer. The sequence continues at coordinate 235,541,358 of OZ025299.1, read as the reverse complement.
GCTAATCCCCCGCCTTTAATTTAGATAAATGGGTTTTTCATGCAAAATTCTCATATTTCATTCAAATTTTAGACATAGGATCATTCTGATGAGGACACCTCCATGATCAGTTTTGCGAGTTCATTGGATAAGCCTAGGAGGGGGGAAATAAGAGGTGATTCCCCCTGCCTTAATCTAGTTTAATGGGTTTTTCATGCAGAATTTACAGATTTGCTTCAAAATTTCGATATAAATTCATTGTGATAAGGCACTTCCTTGATTTTTTTCAGAGTTCATTGGATATGTAACAAATTAAAATATCTCGGGCAGTTTGGTATCCAGAGGGTTAAGGTAAACAGTATTAAAGAATAACAACATGAAAAAAATTAAACCTATGTTTGGAGATAACGCTTCAACCATTGGTATATCAGTAAGACATTTTCTGTTTGCATTATAAAAAGGTGCTATCTATTTCTTTATGAAAATACTTTACAATTATAGACATATTAATAAACATGTAAAGTTTGTTCTAAAATTTATCAGCATTTCATTGTACAAATTATTAGCAGTTATCAGCAGTTCATTGACAAATAGGCAGAGTATTTAAATATTTGAATTTCAGGACTGAATGGCAGGATTCATGCCCTAAAAAATCTTGTGGGCAAGACATTCCTGTTTCTAAAAAAAGTTACTTTTTGAATTTTTTTTTCTTTGTGAAGTGGCGATCAAGTCTCAGGACTGACTGACTATTTTTGTGATATTTTCCGCTATCGATTGACAAATCTCACAGTTTGCTCTTACGACAATTATAAAAAATGGTTTTTCTGCATCTGACTGTAATTTTTCTTGTTTGCTCGTCACTGCAATTTTTTTTTCTTTTTTTTTTCTGGAGACCAACTGGTAAATTTCACAATTTATTTCTCTCAACAGATCAACAAATTTAGTTATTTACTCTGCGACTGATTGGCAAATTTCCCTTTTTGTTTTTGTGACATTCTGATGAAATTAACAATTATTTTCCTGTATTTAGCTGAAAAAATTGTGTTTTGTCTTTGTTATTGGCTGACGAATTTCATGATATTTACTTGTGACAGATTAACAAATTTCACGATATTTTACTGTGATTGATTGACGAATTCCGCTATATTTTCCACTGTTCAAGTTCCCTCTAAGTTCAAATTTTTTCGGACAGGTCAACAATTTTTAAAAATTTACTTTTGCCATGGTGGACAAAATGAGTGATACTTTTTCTATGACCGATTTACATATTTTGCGATTTTTTTTTTTTTCTGTGCCGAAGCAAGAAATAAATAAAAAGACAGTAATGGTCACTAGAGTCTGAGCTTCTGGAATTAGCACTAAACAAAATGAGATTAAATCTTATGTTTTTTTACAATCAATGGTTCAACATTAGATGTTTAATTTTTCAAAATCATCGCACATTTCCTCATCAGTGGGCTCAATAATCATACCTCTTTTTTTATTTAAAAGACGATCTTTCATACGATGTTTCTGTTTGTATTTGTTTTTTTTTCCATATCGTATAATTTGCACCTGCACATTTTGTAACTTTTCTACTCTCTTCTTTATTAACAATGAAATTTTAAATTCCTATTCAAATAAAAATTCTTCTAAATTTAAAGAAGTACGTAAAATAAATAAATAAAATATGGACATCCATTGCCCAAAGCAAGATGTTTAAATGTTTCCCAATGAGTTATTGAAAATCATTAAAAGCATCATTTTTATGATCAAAACATGATTTATGTAATAAGAGCCATATATTGTGTATGTCATGGATTAAACATTAATATCCCTGGACGAATCATAAACAAAATAAAATGCGGGCACCACAAGGTCCATTTTCGAGCGATAACAACAATCGTTTTCCAAATGATTAAAAAAAATGATGAACTTCAAGGAAACCATTTAAATAGTTGATGTGCGTAGTTCACAAAAATTAGGACATGACTTTTTTAAATAAACTATTTCTCATGTAATAGAAGAAAACTACTGACTATGTCATTTTCGGAATTCCTTATGGGTTAAAATTCCAATGCGTAGTTGAACATAATTCAATAAGCTAAAATGCCAGGGATTATGGTATTGACGATACTTCCACTAAGTGATGTACAATCACCGAAGGATATTGACGATACAATCACCTACATTAGGGGTGCACAACCTGTGGCCCGCGGGCCAAACTGATACCAGTAACTTTATGCAGAATAATTTTCCTTATAATAATGACAGAAACTTTGCTACGAAAGAAAACAAACGTCACTTTTCAAATATTCTGGTGTCAAACGATTTTCTGGCAAAAAGGTTGTGCATCGCTAACCTACATGCATTATTCTCGCAAGCAAATTAAAAATGAATGCACACCAGATTTTACAAAATTAAGAAAAAAAATAAGAAAAAAATCAAAAACTAGTATTTCCAATAATTTAATGTATTAGAAAAGTTGCTCTGTTCTGTTTGTCAAAAGTGTAACCTATAAAAGATTCTAAACCACACAAAATCGAACAAAATCTAAATTAAAAAATTCATTTAGCAACTCAGTTATTAATTGTCCATAACACTGAGTAAAAATTGAAAAACAGATATGATATATATAAAGCTTGATTCTTTTCCTTTGTTTTAATTAAAATAAACAATTTGGAAAATTATCTTGAGTTGTTGATTTAAATTATTTCAATGGAAATTTGTCATGTCGGTATAAATTGTAAATATTTAAGTGGCAAGTAAAAAATATAAGGGTTAAAAAAATATTTTTTTCCCTCTTATAAAGTTTAACTCCCCTGCATATACAAATGTTATGAGGGAAACTCTCTCCTGAGAAAACCTGAATTTCAAGCCCTGATAGTCAAAGATATATAGTTTCTGAAAAATATATTTCAATACATTTAAAATGTTATCATTGTGTGTGAAACATGTTTGCAATTTATTATTTGAGATGGCATTGGATAAAGAAATAAACAAACATTCACCATAACTAAAAACATATTTAGTACCAGATATCCGAATCCGGCAGGCAAATCGGATATCCGGTATCCGATATCTGGCAAAATCAGTATCCGGTGCATCCCTAATAGTAAACAATATTATATATACTCTATGAATACTTACAAAATTGAATAAAAAAAAATTAATTGTACTTAGTTTAAATTTGTAAAGATAGCTTAATATTTATATGATAGTCTTCTAACTATTATTATTTTAAATAATAGGAGTGACATTTAATATCTTCTAACTTCGAAGCTGTATATTTTACAGTAATTATACAGTAGATCTTTAATATTTGTCTTAAAAATTTTGTATTTATTTATTGTGTACTAATCTCTGCGAATCGATTTCCTATATGTTGATTAAGGGAATAAAATTTATATTTTCTACATTTTTTTCCTTTTTTTTTTTTTTTTTTTTTTTTTTTATTAAGAACAACAAAAGCAAATAACAAAAATAATTTTTTATAAACAAGAAAAGATTTCACAAATCTTTAAATAAATAAGAAAATTATATGTTATTGCTGTAATTTCTGTCATTTACATATCATTGCTGATAAAATTTGTTTTTAAAATAAATGTAATTTAATCATTAATTTCAACATTATAATTTTTATCTAAAACCAGTTTAGATATTTATACATTTTATTTTTATGAGATTAAGAAATTTCACAATTTTGAATACTAATTAAAATATTTTGTAATTGACTTCAAAACAAATTTCCATTAAATTCAGGAATTTTATAATTTTGAATACTAATTAAAATATTTTGTAATTCACTCCAAAACAATTCACGATATTAGTTAAAATAATATAAATAGTATGAATTATTTGCTTAACTGTAAAGACAGTTACTTGCAACTACATATTCTGAATATGTTATTTTTATTTAGAAAATAGATGACAGTAAAATAATATTGGTGTTACTTACTTCAGGCATAAACTCCTTATTATAGCATGGTACTAATATATTTCAAGCTTCCCTCCTTTCCCCTAGTGGCAAAAACGCTGTCCCGGCCTGTTATTATCAAGATGGCCTTGCAACAGCCCAGCATGGAAGAGCAAGAATACGAGCAATACAGTGAAGGAGGGGAGGAAAAAAGGAAAATGTTAACAAGGGGGAAAAGTATTAAGTAAAAAGACAGATTATATTAAAAGTAAATACACACATGCACACACACCAAAAAAATAATAATTAGTAAGTAAAAAAAAAAAAAAAATGTTTAGCTATAAACATACATATACAGAGTTCATTCTAGGCGTTTTTCACAGGGCGCGCCGCCCCGCCCGCCCTTCTCTATAAAATTTACCGCCCTGGTGGCCCCATCGTCCGAAAACCCCGCCCCGTCAGCCCTTTCACTCAGAAAATCGACCAGGAGAAAAAAAAGCGCCCTTTTAAGTAATTTCATTGCTTATTTCAAACCAACTCTAAACTATTTGTAAACATTATGTAACCCGATAGCTCCATTCCTAATCTGTCCCTTTTCACGCCTGCCCCCTCTCCCACTAACCAAACCCCAACCTTTTTTATATACAAACACCAATTACTTTCAGTAAAACTCTAGCACCCATACTGTCATAAATTTTTCTTTGTCTGTCCTGTACAGTGTCTCGACTACCGTGAAAATTCGCCGAAATAAGAAAAAAAGAAAAAGGAAAGATCGCCAGCATCTCGTGGAGGATCCCCAGAAGTGGATGACCCGGGGGTCATGAGTTGAGACTTCAGAAAATGACCGTAAACACATGCACTTTGATTTATAAAGTGAAAGAGATGCACACACAGTACCGTGAGAAATTCACAGGAATGAATAATTTCTTTCTTCAGTTTTTAATATTACAGCCTGGTATCGACTGTTAGAATCAAAGCCCAAAATTCCCAAAAAATTAGTCATCTATATATTTTTTCGCACTGAAGCCAAAGAAATCTTCAAAGAAAAAGGCAAAGAGAAATATTAAAATATTATCTGTCATATCAATGAAAGAAGTAAAAACTGGCTGTTTTGTCATAAACGTAAATGATTTTCTATTAATTTTAAAAGTTATTTCTCAATCTCTGATGCCTCAAACAGTCAACCATGCATTATGAATAAACAAGGGCAGTACGCAAACCCGGCCTTCTTGAATTGATCTGAATGAAAGAAATAATTTAGTATCTCACTTTTTTTTTTTGAGGGGGAGGGGTTAAATAAAAATAGTTTATTTTGCTACATTAGAGTCTTTCTATACTGCGAAAACTAGGTGCTAACCTTTCTCTTCATACTAATATTTTTTTCTTTCCTTTATTGGGAAAAAGCTTTTAGTTTCGTTTGAAGATATTCTTTAATCAATTTGGTTTTAGCCAGTAACGTAGCTATGTTTTTTGGCACCCGGGGCCAGCAAGAAATTTTGCGCCCCCACCCCAATAGATATATAACAATTTCTCTCAATTTGGCGCCCCTAGGCCTCGGCGCCCGGGGCGGACGCCCCCCTTGCCCCCCCCCCCCCCTAACTACGCCACTGGTTTTAGCATTGTATTTGCCGCGTCACACTTCCGCTTTATTGCCCCTACCGATCGTATGCTACACTAACTTTATGAATCTACTCTATTTTCTTACATTTCCAACTTTAATTCATCGAAAATTCATTCATTTTTTTCTTGCTTCACTATAAAAGGTTTATTTTTACTATAAGAAATAATTGCCCCTCATTTCATTTCAGATAATGACTCACAATACCAGATATTCTTTAAGAATCTTAGTTGATGATTTTATAATGTAAACACATCGCGAAAGAAACTCAAAATATCAAGTACATTGAAAGATAAATGTTTTCTATTTTCATCCTTTATCTTCTTGCTTAATAAAAGTCTGTGTCCCGAATCAAATTAGCTGGACTAAATATTTTATTCAAAATAAGTTTCGTTTTCAGCTTATTAATTTTGTTTCAATTTAAAATTCATATTCTTTTTATTCCATAAGTGAAGCAGCAAAATGATCGTACGATCTGCTCTTGCGGCTTGCCGTAATGATTCTATACTATATTATTATTTTTTCCTCTTTTTCTTTTTTTTTTTTTTTTTTTTTTTTTTTTTTTTTTGCAAGAGCAATTTTGCTATTGGAAGTCTCTTCTTTTAAAAATAAAAATGATCCTACGAATGTATCAACCAATTTGCGTTGCTAAGTGCAGAAAAAAACTACTGAGTTGTCAAAAAAGAAAAAGAAAAAACCAAATTTTTTTTCCATCACTGTTAGAAAAAAAAAAAAAAAAAAAATCCATATCTCCTATGTAAGTTGACCAATTTCTTTCAAATTTTCAGCAAGTTGAAATGATAGTAAGTTAGGCAGTGTAATAAATGTTTGTTAAAATATAACCAGTTTTTAGAAAATTACAATGCCTGCCAAAAATTTCCACTATACAGAAACTGCGAAGAAAGAGTTGTTTATTAACCTCGCAAAATGAAATCGGAAATCTACTGTTGTTTACTCAATCAGATCATCAAAACTTTGGATGGATCATGTTTTGCTGTGCAGAAAAGAACCATGACTAGATTATTTATTTATTTTTCTCTTTTTCATTAAGAGGTGATTTTTAAGGGACTATTTTGAGTAAAAAAAAAATATTTTCTGAAATTTACATAAATTTTTCTGAAAGGTTGCAAGAGAGTCTGGGGTTGGGGCATCCACTCTCGGCACAATGGTTATTTTCTTGATTTTTTTTTTTTTTTTTTTTTTTTTTTCCCTCGCGATCCTTTGACAAAATTTAGAGTTTTTAAAGCGATTTTTGATAAAATTTGCCGTTTTTTCGACGTAATCTGAAGAAATTGGTATGTGTTTCGTGAACTATGGATGAAATTTGCAATTTTTCACGATAGTTTGATCCCATTTTTTCCACGATTCTTTGACGATATTAGCATTTTTTTTTTCTTTTGAACGATTGACTATTTATCGAATATCGCGATGGATTTTATATTCAAATTTTCAGAATTAAAACCAATTTTTTTTTCTAATTTTCGGATAATTATCACCTTATTTTTTCAAAAAATTGGAACAGAATCACTTATTAACCAAAGATACTTCTATAAAAACTTATATTTAGCTTTTAGAGAAAAAATCATCTCAAATTTACTTCCTTTTACTTCAAATAGCTTCCTTTTTTACTTTTTTTTTTTTTTTTTTTTTTAATTTTCGATTAAAATATCTTTTAATATTAGCTTTTTTTTTTTTTTTTTTTGTATTGAAAATGCATTTTTGACCTAAATTATGCTTCCCCCCCTTTTTTTTCTACTTGCAAAAAGGGGCAGTAGTTTTTTTTTTTTTTTTTTTTTTTTAATAAACAGAAAAGGATCTGAAATTCGGAATTGCCAAGGTCCGGAGGGTTCCAGATTTTGGACTTAGTACTTAGCAAGTCAGTCGAGTTCTGTTAAAACGTAAAATTCTACTTAAACTTTTTTTTTTTTTTTTTTTATGGTCTTTATCGAAAAATGGAAAACATTATTTGATTTTACAGTTTTATAGTTAGAGCATCACTGCACTTATAAGTAAAAAACAATTAAAAAAATTATTTGAAAGTAGTTAGTTTGAATTTGAGAACAGTTTTAAGAAAAATGCCAGTACGGCAAAGTGAAAACAGATTTTCAAACGGAACCGTTTAAAAAAATAAAGGATCTGGGGCCAGATGGTAAAGAAAAAAAAATTCACATTAGTAATTTTATTTAATAACTTCGTTTGGAAATAATAAAATTGAGATTTTTCTGTGTATCAGCTGTTTTTATGTAATTTTTTGAAAACAAGGACCAAAATTAAGTGTCTAAAAGATTTTACGGATGCAAAGTAAGCAAAATAAGTGTAAACTACGCTGTCCTGATTTTATTGCTATTCGAAGAGAAATCATAGGAAAGGTACTGCAAAATAGCAGGACACTCCCTTGTTCTTCCCCACTGCGAGGGGAGACTACTAAATTGAAGAAAAAGAAGAGAGAAAGATGTTAAAAACTTTCTGCAATGACGCATTATCGTTCGTTTATCTGCGAGATTTACGACCAATTTGAGGCAACAGAAAAGGTGGAAATGTGCTTGTTTTCGGTCTTTTTTGGAATATTTAAAGGGTGAAAGAATTGCTTCCCCTTGTTTTTAGGGGAGGAGACGTTCACTTTTCATTGGAGCAAAGGCGATAAGTGAAAATTTCCACCAGTTTCAGTAAAGACCACAATTCCAGTATCAGAATCGTACAGTTCGTGCCAAGTGAGTGTGTTAAATTGTATAAGATTTTTAAGTTCTCATTCAGCGTTAATGTCTTCAGAGAAAAATAGTGGACATTAATATTATATAGTTTGGAAAGAAGAAAAAAAGTCATAGTTCTAATGTATTCCCATCGCCCAGGAAAATATAGGTAAGTATTTATTTATTTTTTTAATTTGCAGCATTATCGAAATCAATGTAATAATATTATATATGTACCCATTTTAAATCTAAAAAAATCGTCAATAGTTTCATAAAATTTTTTATATATTGTATAAAGGAGGAAAATTATACTGGGCTAGGCTAGAACACTGAAATGGCCTTCTGCTGTTACTTAATGCTAAAAAATCGCCGCAAAACATAATAAAAACGTTAAATTTCGCATAAAAAAAATGACGCAAAATTCCAAAAATCATATCCCCTCCCCCCTCATAGAAAAGGAAGGAAAAATCATCTGCTTTCCGTTTGTCAGCTCATAAAGTTTAAAACTTTTAAAAGTATTTTTTTTTTTTTTTTTAATTCTGTTATATCTAATTTGTTACTCTACTATATAAATAAAAAATCATAAAAAAATTTCTGCCACACTAACCCGAAATTAACGTTTCCCCTTTCCCACATCCCACCTCCTTATTAAGTATACAAAATATAAACCATTTAAAACTCCTTATTTTCTTTTATTTAAAATCTTTAATAAGATAAATAAATAACAAGTGATTCAATAGTTCCTTAAAAGGGAAAAAACTTTCTTTTGATTCCTACCTCATTAAATCAAAAATCTTTCAAAGTATTTTTTCTTCTTCTTTAACTGTTGCTCCATTTTGCTATAACAATGAAAAATCGATCATGTAATTCTCCACCCCCCCCCCCCCCCATATCCAAGATTGAATATTTCTCTCCTCCTCTACCTAACATACAAAATTTGAAAACTCTTATTATTATTATTGTTTTATTTGTAAATCTTTAGTAATAGTAATTTATCAGTCATCTAATAAACTCCCCCCCCCCAACCCTTCTCAAGAAAATATACTATTTTTCCTCTCAGTTTCTACTAATGTGTAAAAAATCATGTTATTTACAAAGTAAACAATTATCAGTTTTTTTTTTTTTTTTTTTTTTTTCAATAAATAAATAACAATACAGTAGAAAAAATGTAAGCTTGGCTTGCAGAAGGAAAGGGAAAGGAAGGTGGGACTGGGGGAAATATAAAATTCTAGAAAGGGAAATATACGATTATTTTATATTGTCACTGCAAAGTGTGAGGGGGGGGGGGGGGGGCAGGGGTGATTCTCGTTCGAAAATTCCGAAAATTTAAGGCATTCTCTTCCGAAAGTTTGAAATTGGGCTATCAGTTCCGCATAGTTGCCAACTTATACGGTTTTGCGCGCGGAAAAAACAATCGCGGAGAAATGCAAATTTCGTGAAAGGATCACCGGAAAAGCACACATTTCGTCAATATTTCATGGCAAAACGACGATTTCGTCCATGTTTTTGTCAATGAACTTTATCAAAAGATCGCTGAAAAACGCGAATTTCCTGTGCGGATGCCGGGAAAAAAAACGGCAATTTCAGCAAATATCGCAGATAAAACACTAATTTTGTCTGAAGACCGCAGAAAAACGTCGATTTTGTCTAAAGGTTGCGAACTTATAGACAATTTTGTTAAAAGATCGAGGAAAAAAACGTCGTTTCCGATAAAAGATCGTTAAAAAATATTTTATCAAAAGATCATTGAAAAAAAAAGCCGATTGCATCAAAAGATGACGGAAAAAACGCCGATTTCGTCAAAAGATCGTGGGGGAAAAACGCCGTTTTCGAGAAAATATCGGGTAAAAATGCAAATTTTGTCTAAAAATCGTAAAAAAACACCGATTTCATAAAAAAAAAAAACCACGAGAAAACGTCGATTTCGCCAAAAGATCGCGGGAAAATTTCCGATTCCGACAAAAGATCGCAATAAATCGCCAATTTTATTAAAATATCGCAGATAAATCGCTGATTTCGTCTGCAGATTGCGGGAAACGGTGATTTCGAAGATCGTTGTTAGGGGGGGGGGGTAACTCGCGGAATTCCCCCCTCTCCCGATTTCCGAAAATGCGATGTGAATTTCCGAAAAATGTTTTCACCCTGAATCACCCCTGGGGGGGGGGGTAAAGGGGGAGATGAAAATACTTTTTTAGGAATGGGGGGAAGTTCGATTAGTTGATTATTTATAATTACATTAATGTGCCCCTTTTTTTTCAATGTGCCCTTTTATGGCAAAGTGCGCCCTGCCTGCCCTTGATCCTAGAATGAACTCTGACATATATATATATATATCTAAAAAATTATATGCATGATTAATACAAAAAAAAAAAAAAAAAAGTGCTGAATTTTTCCAGGCTTTCCAATAGTACCTCTGAGTTAAGATTTTCTTGAAAATTTAGCTATTTATCTTAATCATGAAGTTATTGTTAATGATAAATCTGATTCTAAAACGCTCTCCATAGCCTGGAAAAACCTTTTCAGTACTGCCTTATAATTAGTTTTTTGTATTAATCATGCATGTAATGTTTTAGATATATGCTTGCTATTGATATATGCTATAAACAATTTTTTTTTACTATTTTTTTTTCTTTGTGTGTGTGTGTATTTACTTTTTGTATCCATTGACAGAAAAATATATATCCAATTGAAAAATATATATCCAATTAAAAAATAAATCCAAAAAAACTCGATAAATAAATACATTTGGTGAAATGATTGTGATGATCAGTAATAACTTGATTTTTTTTCAAACATAAATTTATATTTCCCTTGTGAAAAACCATGATTTCACTCATATTTTTTAGAATTGCATAGTAAAATACATACAGAATGACATAAAAAATAAATAATAATTTTGTCCTTACATCTGAACTGAAATTTTCATTGTTTACACCTGTGTTGATGTGCAGATTTGAGAGAACCTACTGTAAGAAAGAAAGAAAAAAAATTTGCTTAATATATGAATATATTTGGTATAAGATTGTGATTACCATTGATATCAGCAATATCTGATTTTTTTAAAAATAAATTTATACTCCTTTCATGGAAAACCATTAGTTCAGGCATATTATCAAGAATTACATACTAAAATACCTAAAGGATGAAATAAAATTTAAAAATTCTGTAATTTTTCCCCATCTGAAATGAAAATTTCATTGCTTACATCTGTAAAAGATATGTGGATTTGAGGGAGTCTACAAAGAAGTTTAGTTTTAGATATAGCCAGTCTTAATAACCAAAAAAGCTGAATATATAAATATATGTAGTAAAATTGTGGTTGTCTGTGATATCAGCATTTTTTTTTCCAGAAATAAATTCATACAGTAGACTCCCTGCAATCCGCAACCCTAAAATCCACACACCATCCTGGATGTTGACAATGAAACTTTTACTTCAAATTTGGCAGCAAAATTACACAATTTTTTAGTTATGTAATTCTTGATAATATAACTAAACATGTGTTTTTCATAAAGGAAATGTAAATTTTTTTCTTAAAAAAAAAATTACTGATATTGTTAGTAATCACAATCTTTTATCCAATAAATTTATATATTAATAAAGCTTGGTTGGTTATCAAGACTGAAATAAAACTTCCTTGCTTTATGATTTTAATTTGAATTAGTGGGTTACCTTTATGGAGAAAGTTTCAATGAATAAAAGAAAAATGTATTTAATTTTAAATATTATGCATACAGGGCTCGCATTCCGCCTAAAATTCCTAACTATTATTTTCCTTCCTTAAAAATCCTAAAATTCTCTTAAAATTTCATTCTTGTTCTTAAAAAAATTCATTTTTTAGCAAGCAAACTCCACAAATCTCTTAGTATTTAAAGACAGATGAAATCAACAAATAAACCACAACAAATTAAGCAAATTTCTCCAAAAGATCTATCAGGGTTCGCACACTCCTTATATTTTATAAGGACTCCGGCACCACTATTAATGATGAGAAAATTTATATTTAATGTTTAAGAAACAGAATTCGCAACCACCACCTCGATTTGCAACTTACGCACTATTTTTCTGCAGTGAAATACATTGAAAATACTGTAAAATTTTTGTGGTACAGCTGTGCGAACCCTGTCTATAAATACTATTTTCTTCAAAGGATCGCGGGAGATAACGCTATTTCCATCAAAGGGTTGCAGGAAAATACAAGATTTTTGTTAAAGGATCGCAAACAAGACATGATTTTTGTGAAAGGATTGCAGGGGAAATGCGATTTTCGTATACACGTCACAGAAAAATACTCTAATTTTGTAGAAAAATCATGGGAAAATATGCAAATTTTGTCGAAAATCAATAAAATATGCACATTTTTTCAAAAAATCGCAGAAAATAAGCGAATCTTATCGAAATATCATGAAAAATATGAGAACTTTAATGAAAAATCAAGGAAAATATGCGAATTTTCTCAAATATACGAATTTTCTCGAAAGATCAAAGAAAATACTGATTTTTTTTTTTTTTTTTTTTTTTTCAAAAGATCGAGGAAAATATGCAAATTTTGATGAAAAGGAGGAAAATAGACATATTTTATGGAAAAATTGCGGAAAATAAATCTTATTTTGCAGAAAGACTTGGAGAAAATTTTTTTGTAGAAAGATCATGAAAAATATGAGAACTTCATTGAAAGATTGGGGAAAATATGAGAATTTTATCGAAAAATCAACAAAAATAGATTTTACTTTGTAGAAAGATCATTTGAAAAATCTATTTTGTAGAAAGATCATGGAAAATATGCAAATTTTGTCAAAAGATCGAGAGAAGTATTTGAATTTTGATGAAAGATCAGGAAAAATATGCAAATTTTGACAAAAAATCACAGAAAATATGCAAATTTTGTTGAAAAATCATGGAAAGTACGCAAATTTTGGGGAAAATATGCAAATTTTGATGAAATATAGCTGAAAATATGAAAAGATTTTCAAAAGATTGTGGAAAATGTGAACTTTGTCGATAAAGGGTGAGAAAAATCGCGAATTTCGCTAAAAAATCATGGATAAATGCAAATTTCATTGAAAAGACTGTGAATAAAATTCGATGTTCATCAAATGATCAAGGAAAAATGCTAATTTCATTAAAAATTGCAGAAAAGTGCCAGTTTCGTCAAAAGTCCATGAGGCTGTGAAAGTTCAGCTTTTTTCTTGCTGAGCCTGTAGCATGTCTGTTTATTATATATATATATGTATATATATATTTTTTTTTTAAGAGGACCTATATATACCCAACATTTTCCTTAGATTGATTCCTGGATGTTATTCTAGTGCAAATCACAGTTTGTGGTTTTTTAAATAAAAATCACTGAATTGAAATAAGATATATAATTATTTCTCATTTTCATGAAATATGTTAAGTGTATTTTAACTCAATTTATTTGAAATAAAAGGAATGAAACTAAATTGAAAATTACAAGAGTATTATTTGGCAGCATACTACTTGTGTATGATTAGCACAAAAACGTCTGTATTATACATTTATAATGTTAAAATTATCTTTGATTGCCCCTAAAATTTGTAGAAAAATTCCTAAAATTCCTCCCTAAAATTTTGGAAAATCCGAGTGCTAACCCTGTGCATATTTAATTACATACTTGACCTCTACTTATAATAATTCAGGGTGGCTACAGATTCTGGAAATATCAGGAAACTGTAAAAAATACTCAAAAATCAGGAAAATTTTTCTCTGCGAAAATGTTTGCTTTCACCTTACCAACAATATTGATTTGTAGCCAAACAGGCTAATTTTAAACCAATAATAAGATGCGTTAAAGAGAAATAAAGCCGTACTGCTGCCAAGCAATATCCATCTGCATGAAAGCTAAATTGTCCCATAAACCCAAATTTTCAAAAGTTAATAAATTTGCGATTTTTTGATGAAATGGACATTTTTTTGCAAGTTCAGACAAAATTTGCAAAATTTTTCATGATTTTTTGGTGAAATCTGCTTGTTTTTCCTGTGGGGGGGGGGGGGAATCACAAAATTTGTGCGTTTTTCAAATTTTTTTGAAAAAATTCGAACATTTTTCGCAATATTTTAATGAAATTTGCACGTTTTTTGGGATTTTTAGATGGCATTTGGACAATTTTCGTTATATTAAGTTGAAATTTGCGTGTTTTTTGCGATCTTTAAATAAAATTTGCACTTTTTTTTTTACAAAATTTTTGCTTTTATGCAAACTTTTCACGAAATTTGCCTTTTTTTTACCCAATTTGTAGGACTAATTTTGCAGTTTTCTGCGATCTTTTGACTAAATAAGTGCTTTTTTTTTTTTTTTTTTTCAAAACTTTGAAGAAATGAGCGTTTTTATACAATCTTTTGACAAAATTTCATATTTTTTCTGTGATCCTATGTTGAAATTTGCGTTATTTAAAGCGATCCTTTGACGAAATTAGAATTTTTTTTAATTGATGCCCGTAATGCAGTAGCTTTTGTTGTGTATTCATAATAATTATGGATATAAAATGTAATACTTGGCACCTCTACTAATTAAATATGTGCAATTTTTGTTTTTTCCTCCCAAAAGAGATATTTGCAAGCTGGATAAGTGTGTTATACAAGAAAGAAGCATACGTTAAAAAAATGCTGTATATGTTCTTTAATAATAAAAATCAGGGAACTTTTTTTCATCATTTCTGTAGCCACCCTGTAATTTAATCATTTTTTAAATTATATTGCTTTTTATCATTTTAGGTTATTACTTTAATATTTTACTATATTGGAAGAATTCATTGTTTTGATTGCATTATTGCTTTCAAATTACTGTTTAAAAAATCTAAATAAATAATAGAAAAAAAGACCAGAAATCCACAAAATTCTAAAATCCACACAACCTCTGGTACCAAAGCTGCACAGATTTGAGGGAGTCTACTGTACTTCATGAGAAATCTCAAGTTCAATTATATTATCAAGAATTATACATTAAAAATACATATGAAAGTATATAAAACTAAAAAGTTTTGTAATTTTTTCCCTGCATATGAACTGAATGTTTAATTGTTTGCATCTGTGATGTGAAGATTTTTTAGGTGTTTGCAGAATTTAGGGTTGTGAGTATGAGAAATTAAGCATGTATTTTAGAAATATAATAAAACTAAAAGTAGAGAGACATCCTTTAAAAGTAAAATACAGGGAAAAAAAGTTAAACTTTAGTTTCTTGATAAAATATTTTTAAAAAAATGCAGCCTCACTGACCAGCATTCTGAATATCCAGAAGAATTAAAAAAATGTGCTAATTTTGAAAGATACATGATAGCGATAATAAATCTGTAAGTATATGTAGAAAGCCAAGATACAATGTTTCACATCTATTTTCTCACAATATAGCACTTAAATAATTCTCTTGCACAAAATTGAAATATTTTAGGGAGAAAAAATACACAATGTTAGATACCTTTTTGCATTTATACCATTGCTTTCATGATTTTCTTTAAAAATAGTATGCTCCTTATTCTTTTAATTTTGTAACATTTTAATATAATAATTTAACAACTGCTTAATTTCCTTGAATATAAACAAAATATATCCATAAAAAATGTTTACTAGACAAACTTTTCATAATCTTAGGTTGATGATTTCAGTAATTCAAATAAAAGAAAAACAATATTGAATGTGGTTTAATAGCATGTCATGTTACAAGATTCTTACTCATCAGGGGATTGTGGGATTCAGGTGATACCTACACTTTGGGTTGTTAACCCACGAGTAGTCACGACTTTTTTCACAACGTCATTAGTCATGCTCGGTCTTTTCGCCGCTGGCCCTCCGTATACCAAATATGTAAAATAAGAAACATTTCTTCACTTAATATACAAAAATAACATTTCAATGAAGATTTAAATTTGCAGTTTTCTTAAATTATGCATCTTATTCATGAGATCTGGAATAATTGGAAAAGTAAAAATCAACTGACATAAGTGATTGTTACGCAGACTTTTTCTTCAATTTCAATTTTGATTCTAAAAATGTACCTGAAAGAAAATCTGAGGTGTCCTGTTATTTCACTAAGGTGGTCGAGAAACCTTCAAAGTCAGTTACATGGTAGATCTCTGTTGTATTTGTATTGTGATACAAGTTAGGAGAAGATAAGTTATACGGGCGGCAAAAAGACCGACACGCGACTACTGACGGGTTAAAATCAGGGGATAATGCAAAAAATTCACAAAACCTGGCAAAAGGATTAACTACTCTGGGGAAATTAAGGGCAATTGTTACTGTTTGCATATTTTAAATTACATCTGTTGACATCCATTCAGCCATTTTATAACATTAGGATGTTTGACATCAGTTCGAGAGGAATATTTTAAAACTGATTTTGGCAGTTGTAGCTGCCTTCATATGCTTTTCAAAAATGCAGTAAAATCATAAAGTGGAAATTAAATTCTTGCAACAAGCTACCAAATTTTTATGGTCAGCCCCCCAAGGCATACAGATTTTATCTCTATTTTACACAAATTAATGCTTTTCCTTTAAAGTTCTGTTTATATTGTTGATATAAATTATGTATAAACTTTAATTTTGAGGAAGTGGGAGTGTTACTGGTTTAAAAAATGTCATTAACCTCCTCAGTCCTGGTCCTGATATCACCTGGAGGAGACACTAAAGAACATCCTTCAAATGAACTGAATTGCTTATTGAATTGTTAAAATTACTTCGACTGCATATTATAAGCATTAATATATAGTCTCATATGTCTTTAGAGATGTTTTATACTGATATTAAACAGGTTTTTATGGTCCTTTGTAATATTTGTCTCAAGACTGAAGAGATTAATTATTAGGGGGGAAAAGTATATAATGAAAAATAACCCTGTGTAATATGCTCATAATTAAATAGGTTTCAACCAGCTTTAAAAGTTAGGAACTCTAATTGGTCAATTTGCTATCAGTCTTTAACTTGCAGTCCAAATACCAGTTGAGAAAACCTAACTTTGCAAATCTGTTAATTAATATTCAGAATTCATCAATAACACCTCAGCTGTGGGCTACTGAACCCTAGGTTAAATGCACTTAATTGATTGTCTAAAGGAATCGTGTGACCTAGCAATAGCCTATTTGAGCTCTATCTTGGTTTAAGCCCACAGTCACTCAGCTGAGGTATTCTCTTTAATGTTAAGTCTATGGACATTTGATGGATTTATATATTTAAAATATCTCTTGGGAAAATTAATATTTTTAATTTTTTCTGTGTACTGTTCTTAAAGGATGTCTCATTTTTTTTTCCTTAATTCTCAAAATTTTTCTAAAATTCATGCCTAATTTAATATTTTATGTTAAAAGCTGACAAACTATCAGTAAAAATTTAATACTTCATTAAATATATACTTTTGAAAACTAAGAAAATCAGGAACATCTTTTAAGAAGTGCATATGCAAAATATACAAGTTAAAAATATTAATTTTTTGAGGAAGTATATAGGAGGTTAATATATAAATGCATCAAATTATCATAAATGTTTTATTAGTGAGGGGAATTCAGAAGCTAGGTGACAACCTCCTTAACACATCTATATATTTCTTTTGAATAACAAAACTAAAGCAATTATTGCAAATGCGTATTTATATTTAATTTTTAAATAAATAAATTTGGAATTGGCATTTTGATTTCATGGATTTCTTCATTCACAAAGCAAAATTTTGCATTACAGTAAAATCCTAGACAGTTAAACAACAAAAAAAAAAATTAATTGAAATTTATATAATAAAGAGTTATCTGATTAGAGTATATGTACTAAGTAGAATAAAGTAAATAAAGCAATATGTTTGTTTATTTTCTGCAACAAATACTGCAGACTTCCTCAAATCTGCACAGCTTGAGACTAGAGGTTGTGTGGATTTCTGGTCATTGCTTTGTTTATATTTTTTAAGCAGTAATTTGAATGTGATAATAATGCAATCAAAACTATAATGAATGTTTACAATATAATAAAATATTAAAAGCAAAAGTCAAGCTAATAATCAATAATGTATATCTTTTTTCTTTTATACCCTATCTCTGGAATTTAATTTCAAATTAAACCCAATTTTTGATAAACATGCCTTACCTCCACTCAACTAAATAACACAATCAGGCTTTTTTTTTTTTTTTTTCAATTAGTATTTTTCTATCACAGCCATATAATAAATGGATAAAAATTGCATTGACATTTCTCGTATTTCATTTTCTTATGCATCTTAAAGTTAATATTTATTTTTATATTAGTCAAACATAATGTATTATTAAAAGAAATTTAATTTACAGGAACAAAAATTAACATTAAAAGTTAACAAAATCGCTCAAAAAATACGTAAACACTTCAAAATATTTACTAAAATGAGGGAAGTTTTGTTTTTTTATTAATATATGAATAACTCAGACAGAATGCCTATTCAAAGACAGAAATTAACAGCCAGCTTTTTAACATGTTTTAACAAAAAACATTAAAACTAGTACCTCTGATGTAATTTAAGCATTTTTTAATTGTTTTTAAAAATGGAAGGATAAAAAAAATGTTCAGAAAAAATCATCAATTGAAGCTTTCAGGAAGATGGGAGGGGGGCATATATAAGTACTTGCATAATATGTTTAGCAGTAGGCGGAACTACTGATATTTAATCGTGAAGTACTGAAAAATATATATAAGTAATATAATATTATATAAGTACATATATATTATTTAAGTGGAAATATATAAGTACTCGTGCAATATGTTAAGCAGTAGGCGGAGCTACTGACATTGTATTATAAATGAATTATGTATAGTATAGTTTGCCTTTTTCCTCATTGTGAATAATGAAATGGATTTTCATATGAGATTAA
Organism: Maratus speculifer; assembly: GCA_964019185.1. Classification (NCBI taxonomy): domain Eukaryota; kingdom Metazoa; phylum Arthropoda; class Arachnida; order Araneae; family Salticidae; genus Maratus; species Maratus speculifer. The sequence continues at coordinate 235,522,338 of OZ025299.1, read as the reverse complement.
TTTTGAATGACATAACTTTGTAACCAAAGCTTTCAATTTTTCTCATGTTTTTAATTAAACCATATTTGAGATTTCTGCTAATACCAACAATGTTATTTTTACATATCCCCAGTAGCGACAAATACACATTCAAAAAGATGTGTGTTAAAAATTTACAGAAAAAGAAACTTTTTTTTTTAAATAGTTAAAAAATAGTTTAATAAATTTAATTCTTTATTTATTATAAAAAATACAGTTTATGAAATTCATGTTATGAAAACTGTCGGAAATTTTACTTTACAGGTAATTTCTTCTTTCCCCGAGTGGCATCCCTAAGAGATTCTCTTGAAATGCATACATCAAGGAGAAAAATTTTCACTAAAGTATGAATAAGAACATTTCTTAAACAAAAATTAAAATGAAAAAAGAAAAGCTGGGTTGGAATTTGACTATTAACAATAGTGATTTAGTCGAATATCGGATATTCAACTTATACAATTGAAATATATTAATTCATACATTCTGATATAAACCAAAATAATATATATTGATATCTTCATACAATTTTTATTAAACATATTAGGTTTTTAAGATAATTTTAAAAAATTTAAATTAGTTTTAATTCCAATTGATGTTTGTTTTTAATGAAGTGCTTAAGTTTATTGAAACTTTTTGAACAAGTTACAATAAGAATTAATTCAGCAACATCACTTATTTCGGAAGTTAGTCCAATGGTGTAAACTTTATTCGTCAAAGCCTAAAGAAGAGAATAGATTTTTTTGGTGTTGGAACATTTAAAGACGACCTGGCTCAAAACATAAATACGCGTTTTAAACATATTCATGAAAATGGACATTTTTTTTTTCATGATCTCAGCTGATTCTACTTATGACTAATATCTCAAACAATCAGATTTCTTAAACTAAAATACATGGACATTTTTTTTTCATGATCTCAGCTGATTCTACTTATAACTAATATCTCAAACAATCAGATTACTTAAACTAAAATAAATGCAAATGTGGCAGAATCAAGCAATGGCATTCACAGTGCGTCAAAGACCACATTTTGGGATTGCTTTATGCAGATTTCAACTACTAACAAAAACAAAACAGTTAAATTTCAGCTCAGATAGAAATGAATGCCCATTAAACTTGTGAAAAGAAAATGATACAGAACACATACCCAGTAGTAGAAAGTTGCGATTGAGTCTGCGACAGGAATACAGTAGGATGAAAATTGTCTGCAGGAGGAGTAGTGTGTTACAATTTTTGGTTAGCCGGGTGCCATTGTTATATATATACATACGTACATGTATATAGACATATATATGTAGGGGAGAGGGGGTGGTGCACGTTTGAAGAAATGTTTAGAAAATCAATACATTTCTTATTTAAATTATATTTATTCAGGGCTCGAAATGTACCGGAGCAAACCGGAACGATGCTCCGGTTCGTGAAATTATGGAAAATGTCGTTCTGGTTCGTGAAATTATGCTAAATAGCGTTCCGGTTCGTGTAATTATTAAAATACACTGTTACTGTTCCCGAAAAATATTATTTACTTTCTGTTTCAGCTTCATCTCAAAAACCAATCTTAAGCTTTAGTTACTAAATAAATATGACAGTCCACACACGCACATTTAAACTTTTTTATTTTAATCTTTTGTTACAACGCAGATGGAATTGTTTACATATTGGCAAAGTAAAAAAACATCCTTTTAAAACTTAAATCGCGGAATAAATGTGAGTTTTCACATCCAGACTTTTAAAATTTAAGTTTTTGATATAATGGAGATGGAAACAGGCGAAATTTTGGCCTTACTGATGACACGGACCGTTTACATTCTGCATGTTGCTTACCGGCAAATAAAAAAGAGAAAAAAAAAACGGCGTTTTTCGTCTTGCAAACATATTTTTTTACATGTATTTAGCTTATTCTGTTCAATGCAACTTTTAAAAATTGTTTTTGTCAAGTTAAAAATAAATTTAGTTATACTTTGAAAAAAAAAATAGTCAAAAATGATTTTGAAAAATAGCGTTCCGGTTCGTGAAATTTTCCATTATAATTTTGAAATAGCGTTCCGGTTCGTGAAATTTTCCATTTCGAGCCCTGTATTTATTACGTTTGAAATACTACATAAAAGAAATGCATTTCTTTATCACATGAACCAGAAATTAAAAGTATTCCATGTAAATTAAATGAATTGTAAGGCTTTAAAAAATTGGAAAATTTCTGTTTAAACCTTCCCATCTAGTGGTACCTTTGAACAAGGGGCACCTCGGAACAAAATATGAAAATATTGATAGTTTCATTTAAAAAAAAACCTGTATATGTTTCAGAAATATAAAGTAATATGAATAAAATTAAATAACTACATTTTATTTAAATTACTATTTTTTTATTATTATTATTCATGCGCGTAGCCAGGGGGGGGGGGTGCCCGGGCACCCCCCTGCTCGCGCAGATCCAAGATTGATTACCGTAATTTCGGGTGTATAAGCCGCGGATCAAACAATTCTTTTTGGACCCAGAAATCTTATTTAGTGATTGAACAGAAATATTTACGGCGATCTAACTAGTAACATTCATTTTTTTTTAAATTTCTGGGTCGAAAAAGAATTGTTTGATCCGCGGCTTATACACCCGAAATTATGGTATTTAAAAAAAATCAAAATTTATAAAAGAAAAAAGAAGAAAAATGTAAGCAAAGTTAGTTCAATTAGTTAATCAAAAGTAACAGTCTATGTTTTGAAATGTGAAAAAAGAAGAGACCTTGATTCTTTTTTTCTTTTTAAGAAAATTATTTTGTTCATCTTTTTTTAAACTAGAATATTTACTAGAATCTGTATTAATCACAGTAAATCAAAAAAGTTTTATAATTCCAATTTGGTGTCGCTTCTTTATGGAATTTTTTTTAACATCTTTCTATTGCATGCAGCATGCATATTTCCATAAAAAATTAGAGTAAATTCTCGACAAGGATAAAAACTACTATTTATATATTTGCTTTTGTTATCTAAAATCTAGATAGGAGCAAAAAAAAAAAAAAAAAATTGAAAGGAAATACAGATGTGAAACGATAATTCCATCATGTGATCAGAGGCCTCGCTAAGGGGGGGACAGGGGGGGAGCCTCTCCCCCCCCCAAACATTCGAAAATGCTGTTAAACTTGGCAAATTTAATAAAAATTTTAATAAAAACTGCAATACATTTCCTATTTTTGATAGAATTTGCAAAAGTTACAACTCTAATTGGGAATATTATTAAACTTTTTACAAATAAGAACTGTATTACATCTTCTAAGTGTGTTAACTTGGCAAAATTATAAAACGAGTTGGCAAATATGAAAATTTGACTTAGCAATTTAAGGTCTTCTCCCCCACCAATAAAAAGTCTTAGCGATGGCCCTGCATGTGATTAGTCTGGAGAACGGAGGGGGTGGAAGGTTGTACAAATTAGAGATGAGACAGGCTCAGCCCGAGCCCAAACCCGGGTCCAAAGCGGGCACAAGCTCTATTTTCATTTTAGTGTTCCGGCGCGTGGGGTTGGGGGCTCAGGCTCATTCTTTCTGAGAATTAAAAAACATTTATGTGTAGAAGAGATTGAAAGAACTACAATTTTCCTTTTAAAATTTATTCTTTTTCAAGTCATTTCAGTGTTATTTTGATCAAAACGAAAGAAAAATAAAAATAATTTTTTTTATATATTTAAATAGTTGATTGTTGCTTCAAAAGAAAATTTGTGATGTATGGAGATTTATGTCTACTGCATTTCCGTCGACGATTAATTGATAAGGCGCATATCAAAATAATCATAAATAATAAATTAGTGGTTGGATTTTTGTTTGAGGTAGAGGATATTTTTTAATTCGATCGTTTATTTATTTATTTTGTTAGAGAATGATTTCTTCGTTTTTGATGCAGACTAGATGCTTGAGGTTTGCAAGTTATTTGATTGTGCACGAATCATAATCGTTCTTCATATGATAACAGCATTGTGATTTTTTTTTTCTGTTTGTCATCATGAATTTTGCTTAAGCCGAGGATTTCCCTTCGTAAGTAAACATATTTTACATGTTATTCCGATTGAAAACATTCGATTAATGTTTCTTCTTTTCCCATAAAAACAACGGAACTTTAAGATTACTCTATCAATGTTTTAATTTGCGTTGATTTAAGGTATCGTCAGTCATGGGGAATTGTTAAGAGAAACGAATTGATTATAGATAAATGTACAGGGATGTAGTGGAGGGTATACTGGGGTATACGCCGTATACCTTCTGGATTTTTTTTTTAAGGAACACCGTATAACCTTCTGTTTCTCATGAAACCCATAGGATGTACTCTCTAGATCTAGAGTATACTCTGTGCCTTGAGCCATATACCCTCTGCATCGATCGTGTAACCTGTGTTTTTTTTTACGACTACACCCCTGAAGATGTACTCTTTTTATAGGAAATTGAAAACGTTTTTTGATTCTTCAGCATACAAATAGTAATTTCTATAAACACTATTTATTTATTCATTACACTTCTTTAATATGTCCATCAAATTTTCTTCCTAAAGGACAAGGAATATGGGAATCATTTTAGGTATGAAGGATATTTTTATTTGATACCAAATTGCTCTTTTCATAAGCTTGAATTTAAATTTTTATTTAATAGTAAATTTTATAAGAATTTTTTAAAAATAGGATATCACATTTAAAATAATTTTTAAATATCATTAAATCTTTTAAATTTATTTTTGTATACTTTTTGTATCGGGCTCCAATGTACTAAAAATCTTTCGGGCGCGGGTTTCGGAAATCGAGCCCGAACTCATCTCTAGTACAAATATGTGCCTCCTCTGAAAATAAGAAATGATGCTACCCAAAATTCAAATTAATATGGAGGTTGGTTTGCTAAATTTCGTTTTTTGGGATCATATTTTGATATTTGTACGGGCTCATTTTTTTAACGGGGAAATTTTATTTATTTATGAGTAGAAAATATAAGAGCTATTTTTCACTTTAAATTGCATACTACAAGTTATTTTAATGCTACTTTGATCAAAATGATGGGGGGGAACTAAAGTCGTGCTTATTTATTTTAGTATTTCATTTCTGTTTGAAATGAAAACTTGTGATAATTACAGATTTATGTTTACGGATATCTTTATTTTATATCTATCATGTTTTATCTATGTTTATATATCTTTTTCTTATCCATTAGCAGCGTCGTGCGAAAGGGGGAGTGTAGGGGGCGGCTGCCCCGGCGTGGAACTTTAGGGGGCGCCAAATTTATACTACCAATGTCATTTTTGGCCTGTTACAAGAAAAAGTTGGGTGAAGGGGGCGCCAAGTTGTAACTTTGCGCCGGGTGCAGCTTTCTCTTTGCACGCCCCTGTCTATTAGATTTAGTTTTAAGCAACTTCTCATCCTTCTTCACGCAATTAAAAATTGCGTTTGAGTCTTTTTTAAAAGAAGTTCCACACGATTATACCTTCCGCAAAAAACCTGCCTAAAACGGAAATTCGATAGGTTTTATGGGGTTCCGTTTTATTAGGTTTTATTATATAAGATGTTGTTTGTACCCAATATGTTCAGGTTAAAAAATTTGGGCGCCCCCCCCCCCCCGTTCAAAAGGCTGGATACGCCTGTGTTATTTAACCAAACTTAAATCCACCGAAGTTGATGTCAAAACTCATAGTTGAAACAACACACAGTGTCTCTCCAGTTATATTTGGTTGTTAAAACTTTTTTCAATATCCTTGAAATACACCAATGTGATATCTGGCACTCTGGAAAATTAAATTTTTCATTTTCTCTCTTTATAAAGAAACCTAAGATAAAATTCAGTTTTATAAGTTATGAAAACCAGAAATAATGTTTGGGAAAGATAAAATGAAACAGGCATTGTTAGACAAAACTGCTAAATCACAAATCATTATTGTGTATCCAGGATTTGCAAGCATCCAATAGATAAATGCCATCATCATTTAAAACTTCCCATCACTGATCCATACAGACATTGTAATCTATGTGTGCAGTAAGAATTGATAATTAACAGTATAAGTTCATTTTCTTCGACATGCTTAAATAACCTCATTTCACATTTAAAAAAATCCAAATATAATAATATTTAAATGCATCCACAACTCCTTGCTTAATAATTTTAAATGTTCAATGGTGCCCCATCACATGGAGTCCAACATTCTAACTGTTTACTCAATTCGGCAGAAGAATCTGAATAAAACAAAGCTTATAAACTAAAATTAACATCTTTATTTAAGTATTGAACAATAAATTAAAATTTTAGATATATAAGACTGTAAACAGAAATCTTGTAACTTTATTTTCTTAAGTTTAGATTCAAGAAGAAGAAAAATAAATACCTTACTTGGACAATATTGTTCATGCAAAATGGTGCAGCTTCATATACTTATTGCACTGAAGCAGTAGTCATGTACTGTCATATGCATTTTTTTAAAATAACTTATTTTAAAGAAAATATTTACAGTGTTCAAAGGTGCCCCCTCACTCCTATATATAACACTGGCACATGATTAACCCTTTCCGGCGCACTACTCTTTAAAGTTGGAATTTAAAGAAAAAAAATTTAGGCAATCTGTTTAGGCCTAGAGGAGTACACAGGTATTGTTTTGTAAATATTGCACTAACCATTTTAATTATACAGCTGTTGCCGAAGTGGTAACCTCCCATAAGTAAAGCATTGATAAGCGCAGTGAGAAGAGCATTGCTGTGAAGCGCGTATTACAGTAAAACATTTTACCCTTTATTTAAAAACAGTAGAGTTTGATCTCTGTGGTGCTGCCATCTAGAACTCATAAGAAAGATTTAAAATAGCCATTAGAGTAGTTTTTGAAATATTCACAGAGTTTTTGGGTCTCTAAACAGGGGGAACTTTAGGTGTTGTCGACCCGGCAACACTGCGCGTTAAGGGGTTAACCAAAAAGTACCCTTATCCACATTATAAATAAGGTTCTTATTGATTAGAACTGTATTTTAACTACCGTAAAATCCCATTCATCCGCCCTTCCCGATCAAACGCCTCCTCCCCACTTTATAAAAAATTTTAAATTTTCTAAAAATCCCGAGAAAGCCCCCTCCCTCCTCCAAAGAAAAATTGCTGAAAAAACGGAAATTACGTCAAAAAATCATGAAAATAAAGGGAAATTTTATCGAATGATCGCAGATAAAACGCTAATTTCGCCGAAGGATCGGCAAAAAACCCACACTTCATCGAAAGATTGCTGTAAAAACGCGAATTATGTCAGATCTTAAAAAATGCAGTCAAAGGATCATTTAAAAAATGTGAATCACGTCAAAAAAAAAAAAAAACCCGCAAATTATGTCAAAAGAACTCTGAAAAATCATGAATTTCTCAAAGGGTCACCAAAAAGAACGTACATTTTGTCAAATAATTGTAAGAAAAAGCGCAAATATGTCGTATCTATAAATAAACAGTAAAAAAATCCCGAAAAAAATGTAAATTCTGTCAAAAAATTGCAGAAAAAGCGTGATATTTGTATTAAAAAAAAAAAAAAAAAAAAAAAAAAAATCGCCATGTAGCAGATCTTTATACTCGCTTTCGGTGTATCGGATCGGCTTGCTTCGCCGGGAGAGAACCACCGCCAACATGGGAGAGGGACAGAACAAGAAGATACTTTATTTATAGAAAATATATACAAGGCAAACTCAAATTGGTTGGGATCAAACATATTACGGGAGTTCTCATTCGTATCTCTTAGAACTCCTATTATAAAAGCCTAGTCTAGAGGTCTGCACGGGCCGAAATTTCCAGGCCCAAGCCCGGCCCGAAAGTTAAAATTTCGGTCCGGCCCCGAACGAAAAAAATATTAGCCCGGCCAGAAAGTTAAAATTTCGGCTCCGTCCGGAAAAAAGTTTAAAATTTGGACCGACTCGAGTGAATTTCTACAGAACATTGATCTTTACTCTTACGGAAGAGTTCTGACCAAAAAAACTTATATTAGTCTCTTTTTTTTCCATGTTTGTAATCTCCATTTAGGCAGAAGTGCCGTAGGCTGTGATATTTACGTTTTTAATGAACCTTTGTTTGTTGTATGTAAATGTTTCAGTTATCATTAGTATTATTAATCATATTCCATGTAATAAAGACAAAAAAAATCTAAAAAATGGTATATGGTAAAAGTAAAATTTCCTAATACGGAATCTCTTTAGAAGAAGAAAAGAAAAATATGTTCCCTTCTTAACAGATGTAAATATCTAATATTTTTTTTTTTTTTTCTCACGTATTGTTGTATTCATTTTGCATGGATGAACAGTTTAAAAGAAAATTCTGCCATAATCATGTTTTTTTTTTTTTTTTTTATGTGTATAATTCTATTTTAAAACGCCTAGTAATCTACGATAGTTTAAAAGGAATAAATTCTAATGTTTAGTTGTAGAATAATGACGGCTTAAAAGTATATGCATTTTTTGCAAAAATTTTTGGACAAAGCCAAATTTTACTTATTTATGAAGAGTCGAGAAAAGGATTTTCATATAGGAAGATTGAATAAAAACTGATTATTTTGGTCCTTAAAACTAGGAAGAAGAAAATCAGTCTCGGCTTCGTACGGAAAAAAAAGTTAGGCCTGGCCCGATAATCCAGCAAAAAAATGAAGGTCCGAGTCTTCAGAAGTAAGGCCAGAGTCCGGCCCAAATGAAATTATTGAAAATCGGCCCGTGCAGACCTCTTGCCTATTATTTCTCAAGGTGCATGCCGTTCGTCACATGACGTCACGCTCCGGACTCTGCGATCAGCTGCAAGAGAAATCAAACCGAGGATGATTCAAAGGAAAAACAACTTGCGGTCGTTTACTGAGCCGCGATAAAACCCCCCACACGTCAAAAAAGTGCGAATTCCATTTAAAATAAACTCGAAAAACCGCACATTTTTTCAAAGAATCGTGAAAGAAATGCACATCTCTAAAAAGAATTGCATACAAATTGCGCAAATTTTGTCAAGTATCGCTATAAAACCCTGCAAATTTGGTCAAATATCGCGAAAAAAATCCCACAGATATCTCGCAAAAAATGCTGATTTTGTGAAAAGATTGAAGAAAAAAGGGGCGGATTAACGGTATTTTACAGTATAGTAAATAGCAAAATTATTATTATTATTATTATTATTTTTTTTGAAGAAGAATTAATAATGATATGTAAAGTGGCTCTTTAAGTTTGAAGTTATAGCTCAATTTATTTAAAATTAAATTGAAATATAGTATAGTGTATATTGGAAAAGTTTCGTACTTGCTTAAGTATTAAATGCACAGAAGAAATAAATAGAATGATATTAGGGGGGGGGGGGAAATCATTTAAATTGTTACATGTGTAATAGTGATGAAATGAAGAAAACAATTATAATTCCATTGAACAGAATATGCTACAAGATTACTTCCTTAAATTCTTAAAACAATATTTTTGTTGTTAAATCAGTATTATAATAAAATGTGTGCTAAAAAACTTTTAAAAAGGGGGACAAAAATAATTTAAAATATCAAAATCTAAAAATTATTCTAGAAAGACTGTACAGAAAAATTAAAGTCCTTATATATATATTACCCTGAAGTATACAGGGTGATTAAAAAAAACGTGGACAAATTGATATGACAAATCAAGCATACAACAAGGATAAAAAATCGCATAGGAACATAGGGTCGCAAACTACTTATTCAGTTACAAATACAGGGTGTTTCATTCTAGCTACACCCGGTTTGAAAGTAATAATTTCGAGGAAAATAAAAATATTGTAATGAAAATGCAACGATATGTACCTTATTTTGTGTAAAATGTGATAATGTTACGAAAAGATCTGGAAAAACATATTGCTCAAGCAATCGATGGTACCTTTATAAACTGATTATCACAGTTCAAAATGTGAGTTGCCAAGTGCATATTGCTGGTGCGCATGTAAACTTCTACCCCTTTTGTTTGATGTTATCACATTTAAAACAAAGGTGAGAATGTCTGTTAAATGTTTTATTATAATATACTTCAGTTTTCTTAAATTTATTACCGTGAACCCAAATTGAGTTAGAATGAAACACCCTGTATTTGTGACGCAATAAGTGGTTTGCGGCCTTATACTCAAGGAAGACCTAACTTGTCAGTGGAGATTATACTGAGCGAGACTGTTTACGGACTTTAGCGTCGTTAGGACTTTCATACTGGGCGATAGTTTAGGCGCGCAGAAAATTCTTTTTTCGGATTTAATTTATATTATTTGTTTACTTCGGAAATATATTCTTGGATAATCAGATTTGGCTGCTAATAGGTGGTTGGAGGAATAAATTTGCCCGAGTTGATGTTACCAATTCTTTTGTTTGCACCTTCCATGAAGATTTTTTTTTTAAATTCCTGAAAGAATATCTGTTGCATTAATTGTAAATACTGTACTAAATTTTGACGTCTGAGAACTCTGAATGTCTTCAATTCTCATGAGACATAGGCTTTTGCATTCCGCAGCAATTTTTTGACATTATTTTAAAAAAATCCTGTTTTAAACTTTTAGTCCAGTACATCAAATTTTATAATTGTTTCAATAAAGTTTATTCGGAATTCGCAAAATGATTTTTGAAAATTTTTGTAGTTTTTTCGTGATTGTGCAATGATTTTAAAACTATAGAGATTATTTTTAGCCATTTTTAAGGACATTTTTACCTTTTTTTCTCGATTTGATGCTATTTTTCACTATAATATACATAATTAGATTTATATCTTCCAGTCGAATGCAGATTTCCCTCCTCCAATTTGTTGTATTTGAAATTCGTTAAAATCTTAAATATTCCGCGTTTCGAGCGAATTTTAACAAGCTCAGGCAATGTTCGCGAGAGAGGATTTGAATAAATATTACTCATAAAATAAACAGATTTTTTTTCCGCATCAAATAGTAATTAGTAAATATGTGATGTAAAAATAGACGTAATGAATATGATAGACATACAAAATACATTTAGAATAAAGTTATTTCAAGAGAAGAAGAAAAAAAAAAATCCTTTTAGGGATGCCGGCTGGGGAGGAAAAAAGAAGGGATCACCGCCCCTCTCTGGATTTTGTAAATTAGTTTTAAACGAAACTTTCTTTATTTCTGATTGTTAAAAATGAAAGATAAAACATTGCCTTTGTTTCTTCAATCCCTAACATAGCAAAGAATTTTTAACTCTCTTTAATTTTCTTTTTACATTCACATGATTCCAATGTATCTTAAATGGGGATTTTAAAAGAAATCAAAGCCCTTTTGGCGCTTTTTTTAAAAAAATTCTGTTAAATGTTGGTAGAAATCTATTTTTGAATGTTTAATATTTATTAAATGTTAATTTTTTGCATTGCTTCTGAGTATGTTTTAAAATTGTCTTAAATTGAGAATTCCGTCTTTTTTTTTTTTTTTTTTTTTTTTTATATTTACATTCGGGAGAATGGTGATCATCGACCTCAGTCATACAATGCAAAAAACAAAATATTTAAAAGTGTGGAAGTGCAAATGGGATATTAGAAAATAACTTTCCCTTTGGTTTAACATTAACTCGCGTGTGCTGCAGGTAAAGACACGCGGGAGCTAATGTTAATCCTACGAGGAGGGGTTTTTTTTCTTTAACTCGTTTGCATTTTGACATTTTTTCTTTTTTTTTTCTTTTTGCAGATTTCATATTAAAAATGAATGCTAAATACATAAAAGATGTGCAATATTTTATTATGAAGCTAAGTAAAACGTTTTGTGCAACATGTTATCATTTTTAATAAAAATAAAATTTAGCATTCTTCCATTTTTATATTTAAAGCAAAAGTAAAATTTGAAAATAATCTAACTATATCCTTAGAAATTTCATTCCAATTTCACATTCATTATAAATTTCGTCACAGAATTATAATACCACTTAAAAAAGAAAAATATGCCTATAAAAATAGAATAAAAAACCACTTCTTTCTCACTCTAATCTTCAGTAATTACAAATTTACATTTTTAGGCCACATTGAAAAAATTGTTTTAACATTTTAACTCATTCCTATAATTTATTTGTAACTTCGTTTCCAGATAATTGATTGATCTAAAATTATATTTTAATTTTACTCATATTAACTCGCATTTATGTACAGAATTAAAATATACATTCTGAATAATTGATTAATTTTTTCTTGTTTTTGAATCTAACATACTGTTGAAATATTAAATTTATACGATTGATTAAAAGATAAATTAATTTAACTTCCTATCAACTATTCGTAATTGAAATAGAAATACCTTGTGTATGCGGAAAGATAAAAATTATATCGTGGATATTATATTGTCTATCCTCTAAGAAAATCATAAAGAACTTCTTTCACTCGTTTTATTTATTTTTAAAGATAATTATCGCTATTTTACATACTTTCATCAGCATGTTTAGTATGTACTTGCGGGAAAAATTTCCGAAAAATTCGAATCCATCAAAATTTTTATTCTATATTTAATAGTTTATAAAGTAAAACATTTGATTAGGACAGGCATTCAGATGTCCGCACCGTAAAGAACCTTAAATAAGAATCTTTAACTTAAATTTAAGGATTCTTATTCTAGGAACTTTAAAACGCTATTCAGACTGGTCTTCTTAAAACAAGCTTCGACTTTCGTTATCTCCGAGCTGGCTTCGGCAATCTTCGGTACATGATACCGATTACCCAAATGATGACCAATCAGCACATAGAATAGCTTCCCAGCAGCCGCGATGTCATGTCATCAATCAATCATGCGCATTATTTGCTGTTCAAAGTTACGCACGCTTTTTAAAATTGAGTTTTGTTACTACTCTTTTTCATTATTACCGTTGAAAAGGAAAAAAAAAAGCATTAAAAAAAGAAAATAGAGGGAAAATTGTGCAGATTTTGCGAATTCGAGTAATTTCTGAATTACTAATATATTTAGAGATAAATATTTTATTTATTTTTAAAACATAATTAAATAATGTAAACAATAGCTGTTTTTTACTTGCTACTTTTTAGTTTTATTTCCTGAAATATATATTTTTAAGATGTTTTAATTGTTTGAATGTATTTATAAAATGTTCAAACAAAAGGTTTTGGACAAGGTTAGAAAATATTTAAGAATAATTTTTTTTTAATATAAAAACATGTTCATACACAAGATTTTCATTATGTGAGGGAAGAGGAGGGGGGGGGGAGGTGTATTGTACGTGTGCATCTTCTTGGTATAAACACTTGCAAAATGGCAGTGGAGAACCATTACACATCACTGGCTTTGGAATTTAATTACCCAATTTTGATTTATCCCTGATTATTTAAAAAAATAATAAATTTTAAGAAAATTAAGACTAATTAGGATAATTAAAAAATAAAATAAAAGGAATTAATAGTTTCGTCAGGGGAGGGAGTGAAATTGCTCCCTGAACACATGGTGGAAGACAGTTTTTAATGCTTATTATTTCTTATTTGTTAAAGTCCCATATTGTTTATAATGTTTATACGTATAATATTTATACGTTTGTACGTCCTATATTGTTCGACGATCCAATATTGTTTATACGTTTACAAATTGTCTTGCAAAAAGAATTCCGTTAAAAAATCTTAATTTAATTTATTTCATGTTTATGTTTTCCATTTTAAAAGATAGACTTAGCTGTGGACCACAGGCACATTTTCTCCAAAATCCTGCATCTCACTAGTTTTCTTTCTACAAATATGTATATCTCAGGATATTTCAAGTTATATTTCACTATTTTCGGAGACTTGCAAGAGGGAGAGTTCTTTCTCCTGTATATGCTTTATATGTAATAAATTTGCTATTCTTAAAAATCATATTGGATACCTTTTTTTTTTTTTTTTTTTTTTTTTTTTTTTTTTTTTTTTAAGGATGGCGAGAGGGGGAGTTTTTGATCAAAATTTTATTTAAAATGTGCATGGTATTTTTTCTCTTTAAAACTTATTTTAATCATGATCTAAAATTAAATTTTAAGCTAAAACAAATGCAGTACACACAAACATTTCAAAAGATTATTTTTAATATCAGGGGATTTATCTAGGCAAAAATTAGGTCCCATTTACAAAAATCAATTTTAATATAACAATCCCTTTCTTTTTCTTGAAATTCCTCTTAATATAACAGGCTCCCTTCACAAAATTTTATTCCTTAAAAATACTTTTTTGAGATTGATAGGTTGTAATATGTGTAATTCGCAAAGAAAACAACTCTACCAGAAAAGAAAACTGTAGCAGGACTTTAAAAAGTTATTAATAAATGGTTTATCCAAATTTGAGTTATTGAATTTCACTATAAAACGTTATATTTCATAAGAATAAACTTTCTTTTATTTTCAGAACATAAGCTTTAAGCGAAAAAACAGTACTTTTCCAGTACTTCTTTTTGGGCGCCAGTGTTATATATACATATATCAGAGTTTCCCCCAGAGGGTTTCAGGGGGGCGCTCCGCCCCTCCTGCCCTTTAGTTTATAAAACAGCGCCCCTCTTGCCCCTCATTCAAAAACTAGCTCCCCTCTTGTCATTCATCAAAAAAAAAAAAAAAAAAAAAAAAAAAAAAAAAAAAAAAAAAATAGCGCCCTTCTTGTCCACATTTGAAAAACGCAGCGCTCCAGCGATGATCCGAAAAAATCGGCGATGGAACGCAAAAAATAGCCTCATACGCGTCCCGTAGGACGGGTAATTTCATCAAAAAATCGCTAAAAAAAAGGCAAGTTTCGTTAAAAACCGTGAAATAACAACTAATTTCCGGCGAGATTCGCAAAAAAATGGCTAATTTCGTCACAAAATTTCACAAAACGGCAGATTTCCTCAAAAGATTGTGGAAAAACGACACATTTCTTCCGAAAATCACAATAAAACGGGAAAATTTTGTCAAATGAGACGCAAAAAACGGCAACTTTTGTCAAAATATAGCGATAAAACGACAGATTTTGTCAAAAAAACGGCATATTTCGTCCAAAAATCGAAATAAAACGGAAAATTCTGTGAAAAGTTCCTTTTTTTTCGCGATATTTTCACGAGATTTGTCGTTTTTTCACGATTTTTTTAGCAAAATATGCCGTTTTTGCGATCTTTTAGCAAAAACTGCTGTTTATGCGATCTTTTAATTTAAATTTGCCGATTTTTCGCGATTTTTTAACAAAATTTACCTTTTTTTTTGTCAATATTTTGATGAAATTTCTGTTTTTTTCACGACTTTTTGAACCGCTAAATTCTAGATTCAACTCTATAAAAGTGCCCTGAAAAATGAAAAAGTGCCCTGAAAATGTAAAAAGTGGCCTTTTCAGAACAGTAGCGCCCTGCCCTTTTTTAAACCTGGGGGAAACTCTGCATATATTGTATTTTATACATATATGTATACACATACAAATATATGTATGTATAACACTGGCGTCCAGCTAACCGAAATATCTTGTATGTGCATCAACTCCTAAGATTATATTTATTTTCTAAAAAGTAGTTTTTTGTTTTTTTAATCTAGACATTTGCAACCTTACATAATAGAAAACATATATAAATATTAATCTGTAAAGGCTGTAAATAATATAAAATCAGTTTTACCAATGTGATACATGGGGATTTTATTTAATTTTCTATAATTCAGCATACAAAAAAATAAAAATGCAATGTATGTTTTTATAGACAATTACATTACTTTTATAAAAATGCAAAATTTTTAAAATATAAAACTAGCAATAATGAAGTCTTAAAAAGAGAAATAGGGAGGGGGGATTTCAGTTCACTTTTTAAATTATTAAAAAATTGCAGTTATGTAAACAAATATCTTTGAATGAATCATTTGATAAAAAAAATAAAATAATACTAACTCACAAAATTTCACCAAGGTTTTTTGTTAAAACAACAACTTAATGTTTGTTGTTGATTAAAAAACAAACCCTTTCTTAATCTTAAACAAAACACCAAAAACTTTTATTATCTAAAAGCATCATATTCTCCCCCTCCCCTCCCATTTTTTTCTTTTCTTTCAGCTTTACAAATGAAACCCAGTGTAGTTGCTCTGATAAAAAAGGTGTTGCAGGCCTGTAACCAGATGGGGGGCAGGAGGGGCTGAGCCCCCTCTAACGTTCTCTAGAGCCCCCTCTAACAATTTCTATACTTTCTATTTTTTTTTTTTTTTTTTTTTTTTAAACAAAATGCATATTTTAACTTTCCTAAAAAAAAAAAAAAAAAATGCAAGAAAATTTTTTAGATTTTTAACTGTTTTGAATAAAAAAAGAACACGTCAAATTTTTTTTATTTAAACCTTGTTAGATTAGTTGTTTTCGTTATCTTGCTAGCGGTATACTGCAATCTTTCTCCTGAAAATAATTAAGTCCAGATGCTCTAACTGGTCACCACATGTGTTAGTATATGGTTATATTTTCAAAGCAACGATCTTACACAGGATGAATGGAAATGGACACGTGTTGCTATCGTTACCGATAATTAATCAAGCAATGGTCAACGTCTTGACTTAAACAT
Organism: Maratus speculifer; assembly: GCA_964019185.1. NCBI lineage: Eukaryota > Metazoa > Arthropoda > Arachnida > Araneae > Salticidae > Maratus > Maratus speculifer. The sequence goes on along the minus strand of OZ025299.1, from coordinate 235,505,876 downwards.
AGTCATTAAAAACCTATGTTTCTAAATTTTAATGGTTTGTCTGTTGACAATACGTATTATCAGTAGATTTAGTTAACGATGAAATATCGCATGGAAAATAGAATGTTTGAAAATTAGAAAGACAAAAAATGTCAATTTATACACGTGGAAGAAAAAAAAATTTTTGAAAGCCAATAATTGTTTTATGTTATGGGAGTTTGCAGGGACATGTTAGAAAAGTAAAAAAAAAAAAAAGTTTGTCTTTTTTTTTTTTTTTTTTTTTTTTGTATTCAAAGAAAACTTTTTTTTTTTTCAGTTTGTCATATAACTTTGAAAATATTAAGCAAAAAAGCATGATTAAGGTTGAGTTTATTATAAGATTACGACAAAAATGTCTTCAATTATTTGGTGTATGGTACATTAAATTTATTTTCAAGTGTAAATCCACTTCATTTTAACACATTTGCAGAATAATTTTTATTCATAAAGGCATAAAATTAGCAGATATCATTATTCAGTTTCAAAGAATAAAACTGTGTAATTGTGTTTATAAGCTTGTTTTCCAATCTAAAAAAGCCACTTTTTGACATATTCGTGAAATAATTTTATTGATAAAGATATTGGCAGGTATTTAGACTATAAGAAATCAAACAGCATTTTACATTTTTCTGTAACAGAAAAATAATCTGTCAAAAAATGATGGCAGATTTGACGACGGATGATTTTTACGGCATTTAATTACAAAATAGAAGTAGTCCAGTAGTAAATAACTATAACTCATGATATATGACATTTATAAGAAAGCGGAAAACAGTATTCAATTCTTAGGTGCCTGGATGTGAGAAGATGAAAATTTTAAACAAATGGAAAGAAAATCATTTCTTGAATGCATCTTGAATATTCTCGTTATTGAGTGAAAAAAAAAATATTTTTAAAGATCAATTAAAACGGGAAAACACCTAATAATAAACAGTCACCTTACATTTAATGAAAGTTGTTCACATCTTTCGAACATGGTGTCATGTCATTATTGTCATTATTGGTGTCATCTCAGTGTGCTTTATTTTGTTTTCTTTTTAAATGACATTGGACAAATTTTAGAAAAAACGTGCAAAACGTATGCGGCAAAAATAACATTGAAAATACAAAATTAAAATCACAATCACATTTTTTTTTCTTTTTTTTTTCAGCAAAATCGTTATTAATCTCTTGGAGACGAGTGACCATGTACCTGCTGCCAATAAGTGTTCAGAATCCTTGTTTATATCCACCAGTAAAATTTGCTTTATTAAATCAGAGCATTTTTACAATTTAATAATGCACAAATTTGTTTTTAAAAACCAGTGACAAAACATTAAAAATTTCTTAAAAGGCTCCTGACTCTAAGTAGCAAAGTCCAGATATGTTTCAAAAATATGAAATCAATATATATTTGAAATTATATAATTATAAACAGATTTCTAAATTTAATTATTGTAAATTGTTAAGCAGTTGGTTTTATAAATCCTATTTTTAATAAAATAAGGTCAGGCAAAATTAGTTTGAAAGAGAAACTTATATCATCAGTAAATTAAATCGTATTTAGATCAGCCATGGCTTTAAAATGATCTAATAATTCAGCAGAAAACTAAATATTAATAAAATTAAATAATCCACGATTTACTATTAGTTAAAAATATTAAAAATATGAAACTGTAATAAGAATAATAAATTAAGTTTCATTAAATCCGCAATTTCAACCAAAACAATCATGCAAAAACTGTTAACTTTTAACTAAAAATGAAAAATAAACTTTTTTTTACCAAAAATAATACCGTCTTCAAAAACTATTGCAATATACATATATATGTATATATATATATATACTTTTATAAATACATCCAAAGTTATTCAGACAATACCAATAAAAGAACCAATGAAACCAGTATTTTTACATTCATATTATTAAAAACAGTTGAAGTTTGAAGAGAAATAGAAGGCAGATTACCAAATTACTAAGAAATATGTGGATAAATGGACATTATATAACCAGAGTAATTCATATATTACCATACAATAAACCAATGGAACCAGTATTTTTACAATCATCTTATTGAAAACAGTTGAAGTTTGAAGTGAAATAGAAGGCAGATTACCAAAATAATGAAAGATAAATGGATAAAAAGGCAGTAGAAGGCTTTTCTATTAAACTACTTCATCAGGGGTGTATAGTTTAACAAAAAAGCAAAAACATCCAACCAGTTTCTGTTATGAGTCGTGCTGAAAGCTAAGAATTCGACTCACAATACACCCGACTGGCTGGAAGCTATTCAGATGACAAATTAGTAGAAAGATACACATAGAAGAAAATAAAATCAATGTGACAAAATAACAATATATACATATATATATATGTGATATACGCTCTTCCTATTTTCTTCATAAATTTTTTACGAAACACCTGTGTGCTTTAAAGTAATCCAAAATAATCCAAGGAATCAAGCTTTGATGAAATAAAAGTTTAATTAAACACACGGAACACCAATGACAGGGACGAATACAGCAAGACTTGAACACAAACACACAAACAATTAAATATATATATGTAAATATCCGGATTTCGTATTTCTTTCAAGAACTTCTAACTACTCTTCTTTCACAACAGATCAAGATCGTGCCCGTAGCACATACATATCCCAATTTCCGGGATAATATTTTTAAATTCTTTTTACCTGCATCAAACGTTCGCAAGTCTACCTCTTACCTCTGGCACACACACCTCTCTCTCTCTGCGTTCGTAACCCCTTCCTCTCCCACACTCTCCTCCGCTGGTCACGTGACCCAAGAGCGGGCGCCGATAAATAAAACAAAAAAACACATCATCAGTCATTACACCCCCCACGCAAGATTGAAAATATGGTACACACTTATTTTAAATCTGAAATTCGACTGATGATGTTACACTATTTAACAATGATTCCCCAAATTATAATATGTATATATAAAAAAATAACACCACAAATACAACCGTATCCGGAGAAGGCACGTCTTCCGGGATTCTTCCTATCTGCTAATATAAAATAGAATTAAATTAATACTTCATATACAAATTATAACATACAATTAACAAAAGGCAATACACAAAACTTAGTAAACATTAAACAGGACACTAAGAGCTGCTGAAACAAAAAATGTATATTGTTCCACACTCTTCAAGGAATGTTCAAACACTGGGTGCTTCAAAAGTTGTTGAATGTCTTACATAGTGTCCAAGCGTGATAAGGCATCAGCATTAATTAGTTTGGCACCCGGGCGGTGCGAAATCTTAATATCATACTTTTGTAAGGCTAATGCCCATCGCTGCAGTTTTGAAGATTGAGGGGCATTTTTGGTGATAAAAGTTAATGGATTATGGTCCGTAATAAGTTCCACAGGTGAACCGAAAATTCACGTTTCAAATTTTTTCAAACTCCAGATCACTGCATAGGCCTCCCTTTCAATTGTTGGCCATGCCTGTTGAGTTTTGGTGAGTTTTTGACTGGCGTAACTTACCGGATACACTACTCTATCTCTTCTCTGCGATAAACAGGCTCCGATGCCGATTGCAGATGCATCACACTCTATGATGAAAGGTAACCCGATAATAGGAGTATGCAGACTGGGCGCTTCGATGAGACCTCTTTTTAACGCGTTGAACGCCTGGTCATGCTCTACTGACCAGCACAAATTCTCTGGACTGTCCTTTTTTGTCAGTTCAGTGAGGGGATATGCTGTTTCAGCATATTTTGGTATATAATCTCTATAGTAATTGCACAATCCTAAGACACTTTTTAGTTGCTTCTTGGTTTGAGGCACAGCTAACTTACGGATGGCCTCCACTTTTTCCGGATCGGTCCGATGGCTGCCGGAACCAATGATATGGCCTAAGTACTTTATTCGGGGTTTTGCAAATTCACATTTTTTCAAATTGACGGAGAATTGTAACTGTGATAGTTTGGAAAATATCTTCTCTAAATGCACCAGGTGTTCCGCGAACGTTTCGGAAAAAACTGCTATATCGTCTATATATGCTCTAGCAAAGTCCTGGTATTCAGAAAGCGCTCTGTTGATTTCTCGTTGAAACGTCGCAGCAGCATTCCTCAACCCAAAAGCCATGACCTTGAAGCGATATTGAGCTCCTTGAGTCTTAAAACACGCTAATTTTTGACTCTCTTCTTCTAGTGGTATGGCCCAGTAGCCTTTGAGTAAGTCCAAAGTGGAAATGACGTTGGCCCTGCCAATATTAAATAATAGATCAGTAGAGTTTTCCATAGGAAAATCATCAACCTTGGTGATTGCGTTCAGTGCCCGAAAATCTACGCAAAGTCGCAGCGTTCCGTCTTTTTTCATCACGCACACTACCGGATGCGGTGCTTCTTCATCACTTTCTTCAATCAAACCTAATTCTAGTAATTCTTGAATTTGTTTGTCTACTTGAGGTTTTAGGGCCTCTGGAATTCGATAAACATAAGGTTTCTTCTTCTCATTATCATTTAGTCTTATTTTGTGTGCACCAACTTTTGCTATTTGTATTTTCTTTGAAAATAATTCTTTATATCTAAGCAATAAATCTAACATCTTTTCTCTTTCTACGTTTTCCAAATGATTTAAATTTACTTCTTCGATTTTAAAATAGTTCGAGTTATCCTTTGTACTAGGGGTGGGATGGACTTCCCCTAATTCTTCTTCATTCTCAAAAATTACCCCCACTGCTTGTACCCTAGGAGTAAATTTCCTTATCTTATTCACGTGAACATTTTTAATGTTTCCGTTCGTTAACCTGACTTTGTAAGAATCGGGATTACACCTCGCCACTATTTCGGCTGGCCCTGTCCATCTAGCGTAAAGTTTATTGCTAGAGTCTGGGATTAATAAATATACTTGCTCCCCCGGTCTAAATTCCTTATAAATTGCCCTTCGATTCGCATACTTCGCATACGCGCCCTGTTTGACCTCCGCTACTAGTGAAGCTTGTTCCGCCGCCTTTTCTAAGTTAATTTTTAAATCCTGAAGGTATTCGGTTGCACTTTTCCCGAGATTTATAGGTAGTGGAATTTCGCCCGACCATGTAGACTTTAATACCGCCAATGGCCCCCTGGCCTCCCTTCCATACATCAACTTAAATGGCGACACCCCCGTCGTACAGTTAGGAATCTCCCTATACGCAAATAATAAATAAGGGATGTGTTTATCCCAATTTTTAGGATCGCTCCGAATAATATGGTGCAACATGCGTTTCAATACCTGATTATACCGTTCAACCAATCCCGAACTTTGTGGATGTCCCGGTGTTGCAAATCTAGGACCCGCCCCTAGCCTAGCATGAAATTCCTGCATTAAACCTGATACAAAATTTCCCCCCTGATCACTTGCTATTACGCGGGGTATCCCTGTCCGCATAAATATTTCTAACAGCGCATCACAAGTAGCCTTAGCCGAAATTGTTCTTAACGGAACCGCTTCGGGCCACCTACTGTGTTGGTCAACCAAAGTAAGTACATATTGATGTCTACGCGCCGAAGGTGGTTCAATTTTCCCAATTATATCAATATTTACAACGTCAAATGGGAGCTCCGGTCTTTCAATTGGAAGAATCGGTATCTGATCACTGGCCCTCTCCCGGCTTCGCAACTGGCAGTCCTTGTACGATTTACAATACTCCTCTACATCCCGTGACATGCCTGGCCAAAAAAATGAATATCGAATTCTTTCTTTCGTTTTCCTTATACCGAGATGGTTCGCAAAAATTGATTCATGTGCAATCCTTAAAATTTCCTCCCTCCTAATTTTAGGCACTACTAATTGCATGACTTGATCTCCCGAAACCTTTTCCCTATGATAAAGTAAATTATCCACCATAACAAACCCATTTTTCCCTTGTTTTGCATCTTTAAATGCCCCCTGTAAAGATTCGCAATTCTTTTGTTGCTCCCTGTAAATGGTCGTTTCCGAATGCTGATTCGAATTTAAATCCTCGCAATCATTTTTCGTTCCAATACAATTAATTATCAAATTCTCTTCAAAAGATTCATTTTCAACCTGCAAACATAAATATTTATCACTCGTATTTTGTTCTTTTTCTTTTCCAACGATAAATTTTCATCCCCCCTTTTCGATTTCGTCTCACTTGTTGGTGTCAGACTGTCGGCTATTCTTTTCCCTTCTCCAATTTGCAATGATTGTAATAATTCATAAACCTTCGGAGTAATAATACATGAACTACATAATTTATCTGTCACTGCAAATAATACATCCACACCGTTAAATAAACAATTTGATTCACTCATGTTTAGAGAAACCGGTAATGTTAAAAGATCAGCAGTAATTTGCTCGCCAAAAGCTGAAATCAACTGAATTGATGAATTTTCGATATTTTTAAATGATTCTGGTACTTCATTCGAATTTATAACGGGAATCTCAGCAGCGCTGTCAATTAATGTTTTTATTTTTTGTTTCCCCACCCAAATTTCATCGTATTGCAATGGTTGAGTACTTATTGCGTCATTTTCAAAGCATAAAGCTGTCACTTTCGCTATCAACCTTTCGTCTTTATTTTTTCTGGTAGAATCTTTTTTCATTTGATAATGAGAATTTTCCGACCTCTCTTTTTCTTTATTATTAGGACAAAAACGTAAATGAACGATTTGACGGCACAATTTACACACAGACTTTTTCCTATCATTACGCGAATTAAAATTATTTCTTAGATGCGGTGGAATATATTTGCCAGATCCGAAATCATCAGAACCGCGACAATTTGTCGATTTATCATATAACTCAGAAAAGGTTCTACCTTTTGATGTAAACCAATTATCGCATAATTCCACAATTTCCCGCGCTTTTAACCAATTATCTAATTGTTTTATTTTGACATAGCTTCGCGTCTCTGAGTCTAACGCATCCATTAATCTATCACTAACTATTAATTCATTAAGTGCATCAAAATCATTTACCTTTCTAAGTTCGCAATAAAAATCCCAATTTGCCCTTAACCTAGATGCGAATTGCATATGATTTTCATTTTTCGCCCTCTTTGCCGAAAGAAAATTTTGAAGACAAGCTTCAGGAGTGGGTTGAAATTCTTTTAAAATTAAAGCTTTAACCTTTTGATAATCCTTCATTTCATCTGAATTTGCATATACTAATAAATGCGCAGCTTTTTCCCCTACTAAATTAAACAGTATTTCAACTTTCAAATCTTCCGCGACATTCTTTAATTCAAACGCCCTTTCGAGCGAAGAAAAAAATAAATTCCACGATTCAGGTTTGGTAGGAATCGCAATAGTTAAAGTTTTAACGCTTTTAATTAGAGCTTCTAACGAATTAGTTTTGGGATTTTGTCCATCCCCCCCACCATCAGAATTTCTGTTCTCAGACTGCAGTTTAGCCATTTCTAATTGGTGTTTGATAACTTCTAATTTCGTTTTTTCTAATTCTAACGCTGTTTTCTGCTCAGAATTAACATATTCTTTTTCATTTTTAAGGGCCTCTGCCTCTTGTTTCTCTTTTGAAATGCGGTCTGATACCGTTGTAACAAGGAATTCTTTTACAAAATCGAAATCCTTATCATATTGTTCGCTTCCTTCAATTAATGCCTTTAAATCCACTATTCTATGATGTGGCTCTACTTTTAATCCTAATTCTGTGGCTACAATGACCAGGTCTTCTTTTTTTAACCCTTTAATGCTGAACATATTCTTTTTTTTTAACTATTACTATCTTTATCAATAATTATAATCACTAAATAATATAATCATTCATTATAATCATACACTAGAATATACTCAGAACAATACTTGTTTTCAATTCTAATACGATTATCTCTTTAGAATCATTGCAAACATATTCATTAATCTAATATTCATGAATCTTCAGTTAATAAACAAAAGTTATAACTTTCAACTTTATTTCCAGAACTATAAAAAGTAGTTTCACTTACCACTGGTTCTTGCGAAGAGAGCGTGTGATATACGCTCTTACTATTTTCTTCATAAATTTTTTACGAAACACCTGTGTGCTTTAAAGTAATCCAAAATAATCCAAGGAATCAAGCTTTGATGAAATAAAAGTTTAATTAAACACACGGAACACCAATGACAGGGACGAATACAGCAAGACTTGAACACAAACAATTAAATATATATATGTAAATATCCGGATTTCGTATTTCTTTCAAGAACTTCTAACTACTCTTCTTTCACAACAGATCAAGATCGTGCCCGTAGCACATACATATCCCAATTTCCGGGATAATATTTTTAAATTCTTTTTACCTGCATCAAACGTTCGCAAGTCTACCTCTTACCTCTGGCACACACACCTCTCTCTCTCTGCGTTCGTAACCCCTTCCTCTCCCACACTCTCCTCCGCTGGTCACGTGACCCAAGAGCGGGCGCCGATAAATAAAACAAAAAAACACATCATCAGTCATTACAATATATATTTATATATATATATATATATATATCAACTATGACATAGAATCTTATATTTTAAAATCTATGTGTTTGGTTGCTATTTTTCCATAATGGCCAGTATAAACGCATTATTTGATACTAACCATAGCTATAGTTGCTAATCTTACTTGAAAATAAACATGAGAAAAAAGTTACAAAAATAGTAAAATTAAATTTTTTTAATTAAATATTATTCATAAAAAATCTCATAGATAATTGGATGAATATCTATTGGATACTTATATTGAACTTGGCTTCACTTGCATAGACGCTAAAAAGTGAAATTAAGGGGTTAATTCGAAAAAACACTTTTCCACCTTCAACAGCTCGAAATTTTCTGATACAATTTCAGACACTTAGTAGAAACGTGAAACTTGCTGAGGGGATTTTTGAAGAGATTTATAAGATGCAGTGTGATGTCATTTTATGCTCAATTCATAGAATTTGATTTATTAATTGTTATATTATCGTCTCAGTACGATACTTTTTTTCATTTACAGATCTTCCACTTCGGAAAAATCGGTTCAAAATGTAGTTTTTGATTGTTTTTTTGCAGTATTTTCCGCATCTATCAAAAACTCGACAATCACGGCACCTTGTGTACTTTCTAAATAAGACAATTTGCCAGTTTGATGCATAGGAGAGCAAAAATGAATTTAAAAATAAATCGAAAAATAAGCAGTTTAAATTGAAATACACCCTTAATGTACATAAAAATAAATATAATAAGCATGATAAATACGCATACTCTTAATTTCTTATTAATTATTATGTAAAAATATTTTTTAACTTTGCAATACTTTTTTTAAAAATTTTCTTTAATAAAAAAGAAAAAATATATATTTATTTTCCGATGATCATGAAGTATTTTGCATTTAATTATTTCCTTTTAGAAAAGCTCCGTTATAGAAAGGTTTCACGGGTTCCTCTACAGGCAGGTCCATTTTATCAGTTTTTGCTATATTTAGTTTGTTTAAGATATGGATTGTTAAAATATGTCAGCCCCCAGAAAAATTTCAGAGCCCCCCCCTGGCATGACTCGCTGGTTACGGCCCTGAGGTGTTGGTATATGTAAGGCTGTCTCATACTTTTTTTAAAATTAGCAAGATTTTATTTAGGCCCCAGACTGAAATATATAAATGTTTAATTCACATTCACATTATATTTACAATTTTACTTTATTATTTCATGGGTATTAATATTGTGTTCACATAGTTTGTAGCGTAACATGCTATTTGTAGAAAATATAATTTAGCAAGTGATATAATTTAAAAGACTAGTTTGTATGGAGCACAAATGTTGTTTTTGATGTTACTTTATTATACTTACTATATTATCTCCACTTTTGACATGCAGCGGCAATCCATAATCCTCAGAAAAGTAGCATAAAGAAGTCCAAAGCACCATCGATTACAGTTGCTCGCAGAAGATCAATAATGGTAGTTACTCTTATTCAATAAAACTACACACCTGTGATTTTCTGAAAGCATTAAAATTTGAAGTGAGATCTATTCCGGCAGTAGCTGATCCATCAGACATTTATCTCCACTGTTATATTTTGCATCCGATTAGATACTGTTTCTGGCCATAACATCAAAAACAATATTAATGCTCCCTAATAACTAGTTTATTATTATTACATTACTTGCTTAATTATAAGTTCCAAAAATTGTATATTACTCAACAAGAAATGGTAAAATTACAACCAACTATAGTTTTTCATTTTAAACTGTTTACCTATGCTGTAAAATAAATATATAAATACTCATATAAAAATGCACCTAATAAAAATTTAAAAATACTTATGTATTTTTTAAATGGAGAATCTCTTATTGTTTTGGTATCAATGCTTTTTTAATATAAATGAAAGTTCCTTCGCTAACATAGGAAAACATGCAGATTTCACTTAAAATACATTGAATTGATAAAATTAAATAAATGAAAATAAACTTTTGAGATTAAGAAACTTTTTTATGAAACAATAATTTTTTAATAAAGTAATTTAATAACAAAATAACAACTTATGTTTTCTTCAATGTTCAGAAATTATTTATTATTTGACAATCTCTAAATTTATCCTTGTTTTCATCAAATTTTATTTGTTAGCCTTATTTTCTTTTATTCAAGCAAATTCACCTTTTTTTTTGGGGGGGGGGGGGGGCAAAACAGACTATAGACCTCAAAAAGGTTTTGCAGTATAATTATATATTTTATAGCACTCACATTTGATAAAGTTTCAGGAATATGGGAGAAGGAATATAAGTAGTTAAATATAATCCGAACACTTTGTAAAGTTTAATACACAAAATTAAGATTCGATGAAAAATTAAAGCATTTAAAATGTAAAACTGATAAGTAACCATGAAAGACAAGTACAGAAATTACAATGATCAGTCAACTACATGATAGAAATAGGGGTAATAAAATTTGACGAGTTAATCCAAAATGAATTGTAAGGCTAATTTTTTTTTTTAAACTTTTTTTAGGAACATAAAGAAAATAAGGTATTTGCATTTTAATAAATTAAAAACACGCATGTATTTCAGAAATGTTTTTAAAATATAAAATGCTTATGTTTTATTATTAAAATGATCTGAAGAATTGTAATTTAGTTATCTTAAATTGTAAAATTTCATTAAAAAGAAAAGAAAAATGGTAAAATGCAGAATCTTTGTGAATTAAACAAAATCATTTAAACTTATCAAAATAAGAAATAAAAAATATTGTTAGAAATATATTTTATTTTGTATGAGACTGCCTTGCGTAACTTTTTTAAAGCGATAATTAAAAGCAAAGAAACTGCATGATAAACGAACATATAAAATATTCATTACAGAAAATATAAAACTTAGTAAATGGCGTATTCGATCTGTCGATAAAATAAATAGTTTATAGAACCGGACAAGCAATGAAATAAATTTAGTTATGTAAACATGAAACTATACAGTAACTTATTGTTAGGAACACATATATACAGATACAAATAATACATTATAACTGTAAAGACATGATAAAATATATAAAATTAGATGTCACAAACCTCTAAAAATTATAAATAAAAGCAATACATACCAATTAGATATCCGTAGTAAAGTTCAATATTCATTTTTTTTTTTACATTGTTTACAACAGCTATAACATCGCGTGTTAAAAAAATTGTACTTGTGATGCCAAACAAAACTACTTTTAAGATATTTCAACAATAGCAACAAAAATTTTATTGCTAATAATGAATGTTTTATATTGCTTTACCATAAATAATTGAAAATATCAATTTTAAAAAATGTACGCTGAAAATAATGGCGTCGAAAACTACCGATCCTTAACTTAAGATAGCGTTTTAGCTTTCCTTAAATCCTGGCGCTTTTAACGCTAGAATCTTAATTTAAGGATCTCAGAGTGGACACCTGAATAACGATTTTGAGATTTCACTCGGTTTTAAGGATTTTCGACCCATTTAAAGATCTTTAGCGGACATCTGAATCCCTACCTAGGCATGAAAAATCGTCTATCTCCAAAAATGACATGGGGATTTTATGGGGCCTGTCACCCTTCTTTCATCTCTACGGGGGGTAAGGGTTACTTCCTCATTTATTTCTACTGCCAAAAATCTTGCCAGAACTCTTATGCATGAATATATACATTTACTTTAAATATTACTAGTATTTTCCATATGTATGAGCATACAATAGATTAAAATAAATTTTGTTTAATCAGTCAATTGTTTTTCGCTAGAAAAATCTAAAAAAAAATCAAATTTAAAGTGGTTTTTCTTTAATATTTAGTAAGGAACTATTTCTTTGCGTGGACATACACATCTCTCCAGTATACTGCCCATTGACAAGATAGCTTTGCCGAGACTTTATGTTCCTATGTGATTTTTTTAATCCTTATCGTATGCCTGATTTGTCATATCATTTTGTCCAAGTTTTTTTGAATCATCCTGTATATATTATATTTTTAGCAGTGACACTTTGAAATACAAGGTAAGTAAATATTACGAAAAAGAAATAGAAAATTCTGAATGATAATTTTTTAAATACACTGGATGTGTATCTCAAATTTTGTTAAAATTTGCAGTACTAATTTATAGTTAAAAAAAAAAAAAAAAAAAAAAAAATGGTGCAGAAAAATCCCTTTTTGGAACAGCAAATTCAGTTTTTAGAGAAAGCAAACAGAAAAAAAAAATTGAAGCAGTAAAATACACCCCCAACTTTTTTTTTTCCCCCGCTCGTTTAACGAAATTTGAGTTTTTTTCGTGATTGTTTGATGATATATGCAAAAAATCTTTTGTCGAAATTTACCGTTTTTTGCGATCTTATGACGTAAAGTTGCGTTTTTTCACGATCTTTTGATGAAATTTATCGTTTTTCATGATTTTTTTAGCGAAATTTACCATTTATTCGTGACTTTTAAACATTATCTATAGTTTCCCACGATTTTTTAATTAATTTTTTTCCGATCTTTTGGTGAAATCTCTCGTATTATGCCGATATTTTGGCAAAATCTGTCGTTTTTTCGCGATCTTTTGACGAAATTTACCGTTTATTTACGATCTTATGGCATAATTTGCATTTTTTCACGCTATTTTAACGAAATTTATCGTTTTTTCAATATTTTTTAAACTGAAATTTACTGTTTTTTCGCGACCCTTTGACACAACTTGTCGTTTTTCTGCGATTTTTTAACGAAATGTATCATTTTTCCGATCTTTTGGCGAAATCTGTCGTTTTATCCCGATTTTTTTTGGCAAAATCGCGTTTTTTTTTGACGAAATTAGTCGTGTTTACACATTTTTAAAGAAATTTACCGTTTTTTCATGATCTTTGCATGAAATTTTCAGTTTTTTCGCGATATTTTGATAAAATCTATCTTTTTTTCCCTTTTTTTTAACGAAATTTACCGTTTTTTCATGACTTACTGGCGAAATCTCGTTTTCGTCGTAATCTTTTGACAAAATCTGTCTTATTTTGTGATTTTTTGATGAAAGATTCTCCTTTTTTTTCGCGATCTTTTAACGAAGTTTACCATTTTTTCGTGATCTTTTGACTAAATCTGCCGTTTTTTCGCGATCTTGTTCACTTTTTTTTATTTTTTTACAAATAAGAAAATATGTACAGTAGACTCCCTCAAATCCGCACAGCTTGAAACCAGAGGTTTTGCGGATTTTAGAATTTTGCAAATTTCTGGTCATTTCATTGTTTACATTTTTAAAAAAGTAATTTGAATGTAATTAATGAAATCAAAAGTATAATGAATGCTTACAATGTACTAAAATATTAAAATAAGTAACAAACTAAAATAATAAAATTTTGGATAATTTTTAAATGATTATAATACTAAAAGCAAAGGTCAAGTTAATAATCAATAATATACAATCACATATTCATTATAAAGATGAAATGTATTTTTCCTAAATTATTCAATGAAACTTGCCTCATAAAGGTACATCACTAATTCACATCAGCATCATAAAATAATGAAGCTTTATTTCAAGTTTAGCCAGACTTAATAACTAAAAAAGCTTGTTTAATACATAAATATATTTGATAAGATTGTGATTACCAATGATATCAGCAATATCTTAATTTTTTTCAGAAATAAATCATTCTTTCTTTATGAAAAAACATGAATTCAGTAATCTTAACAAAAATTATAAATTAAAAAATATATGGAACTGATATAAAACTAAAAAAGTCAAATTTTGCACCTATATTTGAACTGAATGTTTCATTGTTTACATCCGTAAAATATGTGCGGATTTTAGGAGTGCAGATTTGAGGGAGTCTACTGTATATATATTTTTTTCCCAAGTTGGCAAAAATTAATCGCCGTGCATTTTCTGCTACTGAGAACAAGTAATATTTAAGCATAATTAAATCATTTTCATAATATATATAGAATTTAAATAATTAAATTTTCTTTAAAACTTTAAATAATTTTCTTTTTTATGTATTGCATGTTAAGAAAATTCAAACGATTATTGATTTTATATTTAATATTAGAAAAATTTTGTATTGCAAATTTAATAAATATTTAAATTTTAATAATAGTTATAACACATAAATATAAACCTATAGGAATGTTATTTTAAATTTATCCATTGATATTATTTATTGTAAATATAAATGATTTGTTTTAGTAGTCAGCTGAGCTATTTGGTTTTTAAGCTGAAAATTTGAATATCAACTGAATATTTGTTACATCCCTAATTAACACTAGCTAATTTCTAACTTTGCTTTCAAACAGTGGTGCTGCCAAGGGGGTGGTTTTGGGGTTAAAACTCCTCCCAGCGCTAAGAAAAATCTATATAATTGCCACTTATATGAATCAAAGCCAAACTTTTGCACATTTCTTTGGCACATTTAGGAATTCGCCGATTTATTGAATCTGATTTCATTTAATAAAGTGATTCAATTAAATGACGAAAATTCTACTTAAAATTGTGAAAGTGCATATTACATGGATTAGTTAAGTAAAAATGGGTTACTTGAACTAAATCACTTTTCTGAGACGCATCCTGCTAAAAAAATGATGATTTCCTGCCACACAGATGCTCTTTAAATTTAAGCATTGTACAGTGAATATTCTAATTAGTACTGATTCCATTAACCAGCGATTCTAGTAACTGGCAATCATCTTTATCAGAAACTCAACCCCCCCCCCTCCCTAGAACCGTATTCTGGCTGTGCCACTGCTTTCAACAAATGACACATTCAACAAAATTTTCTTTGTTTAGTCAGTCTGAAGAGATTAATATATTCTTAATTAAAAAAAGAAAAAAAAAACTATTTCTCTATACTATTTATACTTTTATATTTATTTATCATATTGTTACAACATAAAATCTTTTTTTACATATGCACATTCAATTTACACTTGGAAACAGTTTTATGCTAGTTAAAATATAGATTTTTGATAAATATTTTGCAAATAACATCCATAACTGTATAATTTCTTGGAAAGAAACAAACAGGAGAGAAAAAAATATATTTTCTTATGCATAATTTTCTTTTTGATATTTTAGTATGATTTTTATTTCAAAAGTGCTTCTGAATTTAAAAGTGGAAAAATATCCCCCCCCCCCCAAAAAAAAAAAAATATTTTTTTTAAAAATAATTTTTCTATATTTCTTATCTATTCATTGAAATATCAAGATATATTGAATTCACTGAAAGAAACATTTCACTACCAATAAATATGAATCAGAGTACAATAGGTATTAAAAATACAACACTATCCACTGTAACCAGTACATAGTCAAGTCCTGTCATTGAACATATAGTCAGTCTCGAAAGTTTAAGCACTCTGCAAATCTGGTTTAAAATAATTGAAGAAAATATTTTATGCTAATTTACAATAAATACTCAACATTAAATCAAAATAAAATAAAATGAGCCATTTTGGTTGGTTAAAATAAAAAATATTTATTTTTATTTAATTTTTCTTTTTTCTTGAAGAAACGCTGTCTCAAAAGTTTAAGCACTTTATGCAAATTTTTTTAGAAACACGGGATTGGCTGTGTGTAATGACATTGTATGACATCATATTGCACTTTTATAAAAGCATAAAAGGTGGAGAAATTATTTTTTCTCGTTTAAAAAATGCCAAAGGGTAAAGAATTCACAAAATGTGAGATTTTTAAGTTTTTAAATTGAAATTGCAAAAGCTTTAAAACAATCAAAGTGAGGCATTTATCAAGTACTCTATAGAAACGATAATTTTAAGTAGAAACCAAGATATGGATGACCACCTATGACGACTGATCAAAGAATATGGAGATTGGTATCTAGAAAAAATGTTCATACGGCAAATTATAAATAATCTCAGTGTACAGATGTACAAAAGCACTATACATAGAAGTGTGAAAGAGTGTGATTACATACTTAAGAAGATGGCTTGCAAACTGTTTCTCAAATTACATCACAAACAGCCAAGAATGAACTGAGCTACAAAACATGTCCTATGAGAACAAATGGCTTGCTATTTTACTGAGCAATGAGAAAAAGTGGAACTTAGATGGCCCTAATAGTTTGAATGTCTATTGGCATGATTTACAAAAGGAACCAAGAGCGTTTTTCAGCAGCCAACAAGGCAGTATGTATGTTATGGTTTGGAGAGCATTTGAATTCAATGGCCAGACTTCTCTGGCTTTTCTAAAAGGAAGGCAAGATTAAAAAAGTATCAGGAGACACTAAACCAACACACTTTTTTTTTTGGGGGGGGGGGAGGGATCCTGAATAGACTTTTCAACAAGACAATGCCTCAATCTGCATATCATATTCTACAAAACTTTGGGCTTTTCAAAAAATTGTTAAAGTTCTTGACTGGCCAGCTTTAAGTTTTGTCTTAAGGGTGTTCTTAAATCAAAACGGGCAACTTTGTAACAGATGCTTTATTTTATTTTTATTCAAAAATGCATGAAAATAGCAGGGGTTATTATTCAGAAACTGTCTAATTGCAATCAATTTTCTGTTTTTTTTAAAAAATATAGTAGATCTGTCATAACAAATCTTCAAAGTTGATGTTTTTTTAGCACATTTCCCGATGAAAGCAGAAAAACCGGTCGAAAAGCAGGAGAAAAATGGGTGATCTCGTGATCGAAATAGCTTAGAACTGGATAGGTAATTTAAGTATCATAAAATGGAAAAATAAGTTTGATTCAAAATCGCTTCCATAATCAGGCCTTCCAATTTTATATCTTTCTGTTAAAAAATGAATTTTTAAATGTGTCAAAATGTTTTGCACTTGTTGAGTGGAGTAGTTGAGAAACACCCTTAAACCCAATTGAAAATGTCTGGGGGTAAAAATTTTGTCAGTAAAAGTTCTGTAAAAATTATAAATCTGGTTGTTTTTGACATTGTGCATAAACTTTGAGGCAGTTAAAAAAAATTATTATATTTTTTACAATTATGTAATTTTTTTTCTACTTTTGCTATCATTTATTTAAATAATGTTGCAAAATCCTCAAATAAAAAATGTTATTCATTCTAACTTTTTGTAATTCTTCAAAAATCGACATCTTATGCTTGTGCTTAAACTTTTGAGACAGACCTTAGTATGTCTCTAAAGTATATGGACAGGCGATTTTTTTAAAAATAACAATTTAAAAAATAAAGTAATGATCAAGAAAAAAAAGTTATATGAAATCATTACTTGAGTTTATTAGAATGTAGATATACCATGCTTATGTCACATTTTTTTTAATAAAAAAATAAAATTCTAAGTAAGCTGTTCCAAAAAATATGTGGACAATGAAAAATATCACTATTTTTACTACTGTATCAAAAAAAAAAAAAAAAAAAAAAAAAAAAAATTGCATAATCTCTGTTCTGTACATATGATATAACCACATCAAAATATAAAACCACTGATGGCTCTTTAATTCTTGAATAGTAGGAAATTGCCTCACAACATTAAATTCTCTGCAGCTGCTATAGCTAAAATTTGGCATTTGAAAACTTAAAATGTTAATTTCTGATATTGCTGAACAAAGTATAGCAGATCTAGAATTTATGAAATTTTATTGAAAAGTGATAAAGCTATTGCAAAAAAGTGTTTGTGTCAGCCAACAAAAACATTTCAGACAAGATATATACAGTATGGAACCATTTATCCAGAAACCAGTTATCCAGAATGATATTTCTAATAGACTGATGTTGGAATCGTTGTAGAAAAAAGTGTCAGACACTGCCAGTTTAACATATACATTGCTTGAAACAATTGTATAATTTAATAACGGCATTTAATATTTGAAATGGAAGCATATTTAGTTATATTATAGATGTTTTAATTTTTATGCAGAAGAAATTTTGTTCTCAAAGGATTCCCATAAATTACTTTCTTTCAAACTAACATCTGATCTTACTCGCATCTGATTCTTAGTTCAAGTAATCTAATAATTAATTTAAAATTAGAAGTAATATTACAACTACATATATTCCATAAAACTTATCAAACAGATGCTGCTTTAGTGCCCAACCAGTTAACCGGAAAAATCAGTTATCCGGAATACATCTGATCCCACCATTTTGGATAAATGGTTCTGTACTGTATACAGATGAGTAGCTTTAACCCCAAACAAGTTTTTCTGTAAAATTGTGAAGCTTTTAGCATTTTCTATTGCAAGATTTAGTATTCACCATCACAAACAGGCAAGCAACTTTTATAAATATTGCAGAATGTCAGTCTCATGCGTCAGATATGAATAAAAAATGTGAATTTCTTCAAAGGGCCATTGAAAAAACATATTGTTAGTGCAGGGAGATGTATTCTCCCTCTGGAGTAACATTATTATTATTATTATTATTCAATTCATAATCACCCCTAAAATTCTCCTATTTTTATCCTCCACAAAACAAAAAGTAAAGCAGACTTATCTTTTATTATGCACCTTTCATTTCTCAAGGATAAACTTACCAAGACCTGTTACTTAGTTTTCGAAACCGAATGTCAAAGAATTATCACAAACTGCACAAATAAAGAAAGAAAACTCTCAAACTGCATAAAAAATTCCAAAAATGTTGCATTAATACCAAATAAAAATATTTAAAAAATGACAAAATTTATTAAATTGGGCTAAAATATTGAAACTAGATTCCTTTTAAGATTAAAAAAATTGCAGCAAGATAATAAAAAATTCTAAAAATCACAAAATTCAAAAAATTGCTATACAAATTCCGAATAAATTTAAAGAGTGTCTCATACTTGCCAAGTTTTACACATTAGGTGTAAAATTTACACATTTGGGGTGTTTTTTACACTGCTACACTTAGGATACTTTTTTTTATATATTTTTGCAATTTTTTTTTCCAAGATCCATTTCCCCCCTTAAATTATGAATTATTTTCTAACTACTTTTAGTTATAAATACTTAACTCTTTCCGGCACAGTGTGTCCACTCCCAAGCACACCTAATTTTAATTCCAAACTTGCAATCGGCACCAAGAATATTTTAGTGAAATTTTGTTCTTATAATTAAAGTTTTAATTAAAGAGTTCTTAATTTCTAAAAAAGTCGCTTATGAATTCTGGTGTCAGACAATAATTTCTCATTTTACAAACAGAATTTGTCATGATGGAAAGGGTTGAAGGGGTATATTTAAGTATAGCTAAAAAATTAGTTTGTTTCATTATTAAAACATAGAATTTTAATTTTCATTGTGTGTAAAAGATAACTTTGTTTTGAGTAAATTTTGCTGATATTTTCTATTAAAATGTGAGAATTGCACATTTTTTACAAACTCTTTAGAAATGTCACTCATTCGCTATTTCAGAGAATTAGAAATTTTGTTCATTCTATTTCATATATAGCCTTTAAAAATGTTATTCATGTGTTATTTTACACTGCATGATGACATTTTTAATGAAAAATTCATTAAAAATTTCATCACGTATTGTTTTACACATTTGAATTTTCTCAGTTTGGCAGGTATGCTGTCAATATTTTCTATATTGTGCTAAAACATTGAAATCTGATTCCTTTTACTAATCATATTGAAAAAATTACTCTGGAACACACTTATATCCGTTAAATGAAAAGAAGTTAAAATATTAAATTCATATCTGATAGTGCGATCATATTAGGACAAAATTTATTACATTAGGTCTAAAAGTTTAAAACTGAATTCATTTTTGTGAATGTCAAAAAAGTTGTTACAGAATGGGAAAAAAATAATTAAAAATATGGGGAAATATTTTCAAATGCTGTACAAATTTCATATAAACTTTATTGAAAAGAGGATAAAAAATATTACATTAAGCTGAAAAAAAAAAAAAAAAAAACATAAAAAAAAAAATCTTATAAATATCCAAAAACTAACTTGGACATGCAGGTACCTCATGTCAAACCTTATAGCTCTATATGCATCAATCTCTTTAGTAAGACAAACTGTGATACATTTTGTTATGTAATTTTGTTTTCAATTTTTATGGAGAAGTATATTCAATCTATTAAAGAAACTTTTAATTACAATGTCTTTTAAATGCTCTCTTTAATATATATTTCTATATATATTTTTAAAAAGTAACTAATTCTGTCACCATCACTGCAGTTAATAAATTTTTTTGTGACCAATGGTCTTTCTTTGCTAACATTAAGAAAACTATTGCATAAAAAAATACAGTAGACTCCCTCAAATCCACACTCCTAAAATCCGCAACTCTCTAAAATCTGCACATATTTTATGTATGTAAACAATGAAACATTCAGTTCAGATGTAGGTACAAATTTTGATTTTTTTAATTTTATATCAATGCTATATGTTTTGTAATTTGTAATTTTTGTTAAGATTATTGAATTCATGTTTTTCATGAAGAAAGAATAATTTATTCCTGAAAAAATTAAGATATTGCTGATATCATTGGTAATCACAATCTTACTATACATATTTATGTATTAATCAAGCTTCTTTAGTTATTAAATCTGGCTGAACCTGAAATAAAGCTTCGTTATTTTATGATCTTGATGTGAATTAATACTGTACCTTTATGAGGCAAGTTTCATTGAGTAATTTAAGAAAAATACATTTCATCTTTATAATGAATATTTAATTGTACATTATTGATTATTAATTTGATCTTTGCTTTTGTATTTTTATCACTTTAAAAACTATCTAAATTTTTATTATCTTAGTTCATTACTTATTTTAATATTTTAGCATATTGTAAGCATTCTTTACACTTTTGATTTCATTATTAATTACATTCAAATTACTTTTTAAAAAATGTAAACAAAGCAATGATCAGAAATCCGCAAAATTCTAAAATCAGCAAAAGCTCTGGTCCCAAGCTGTGCGGATTTGAGGGAGTCTACTGTATAAACATTTGTAGTACTCGGAATATACAGAAATGGATGAAAACATCCTGTTGACAGTTTTTACACTGAGAAAATATTTTGATATTCAATGTTAAAGTTTGGTCAAAATCATTCCATTAAAAAAGTTTTATAGCTGAACAAAAACTATGCATAGGAATTTAATCCTTCTTTTCTAATGATATACATTACAAGCTTGTGGTGTGCAGACTGCATTTATTTATTTTATTTTAATTGATTTTTTTAATGTTTTAATTAAATCTATATAATTTCAATAGATGTTTTTAATCACACTGTGAAAAAGTCATTGGATAAAAAGTTTTAAAAATCAATTAGATTTGTAATCACAGGATTTAAAAGAACATCACCATTTCATAAACATTTTCTAAAAAAAAAATTTAAAGGGCACAATACATTAAAAACAAACTATTTTTGACATGTTTCAGTTCCAGTTTAAGATAAGTACATCAGATAAGATGTAGACCAGTACATCTCATTGTCTAGTGTCATTTGTATTAACCATGAGACAAATTTTATGTTATGTTTCTTATCTTGATTGGAACTGAAACATGTGAATTTTTTTTTTGATTTTAATGTATTGGTAACACCTTTCTTAAGTAATGGAAAATGTTTGAATTTTGAAATCAATTTTAAAAGTTCATTTTTTTTTTTTTTTAATTGTTGCCAATAGTAAAAGCAGTGCAAAAAATACTTTTTCCTTTTTAAATAAAAATGTGTTTGCATGTAATTATTAAAAAGAGAAATAAAATTTTAAAATAAGAATTAAGTAATATTAAGCATATTTAAGGGAGTCTACTGTATTTAAAAATATAAAATAACTTAAATTCAAGATTTTATTTATCATGATTTTCATTCGAAAATTGAAACAAGGAATGGTAATGTATGATATCGAAAGGGGAGGAAGGCGTTCACAATTACTAAAAAGTTGATAATATTATGTTTGCACAGCCCCTTACTTAAAGTTTTATTACCAGCATGTGCTAGCATTCCTAATGTAATCTGGGCAAAGATGTCAAGAACCTGTCCAAGAGGTTCATTTTGAAAATGATTTATTTTAATCAAAATTTTTAATAGTAAAAGATACACATAGCACACCCAGTCTACACTGCTAAAAGAGCAGAAGCCCATTGCACATGTTCATTTTTTTCTGCCAAAATTTTAATATGAATTGAGTTTTTAATCATTTGAAGTTTATTTGAAAAAAAAAAAAAAAAAAAAAAAAAAAAATCCTCCAGCATTGCATGTACATTAATTTAAGGTTATTATCGTGGGCTTGGGCAATGCCATGTGGGTCAGCTAATCAAGAGTAAAACTGACATTTCAAAAAATTCTTTGCTTTGCTTTTCCTTTGAGAAAAACATTTATTATACTGATGTTTAAATGTTACATAAAGTATCAGCTACAGCTGGTACAGAAGTCAAGCTTAAATAAGCATTAGTAAGCCATAATGTGTCAAATTATGTATAAAATATGTATATGAATTTCAAGCTACTAAATAATGATATCAATAACATGTCGTATATCTTTTTAAAATCTTATACATACACATACACACTCAAAAAAAAAAAGTATCACTTTAGTAATACCGTACACTCTCTCAAATCCACACAGCTTTGAACCAAAGATTGTGTAGATTTTAAAATTTTGTGGATTTCTGATTATTGCTTTGTTTATATTTTTAAAACAATAATTTCAATGTAATTAATAATGCAATTGAGATTATAATGAATGCATACTATATAGTAAAATATTAAAATAATTAAGTAAAGTAATAAACTAAAATAATAAAAATTTAGTTAATTTTTTAAATGATTAAAATTTTAAAAGCAAAGATCAAGTAAATAATAATGTATAGCTACATATTCATTATAAAGATGAAATACATTTTTTTAAAATTAATTAATGAAACTTGCCTCATATATGTGCACTACTCAAGGCAAAGAGAAAATTGCACAGGGGTCAAAGTTTCAATTTGGCACCCCCTCACCCAACCTTTTCTTATTACAGGCCAAAAATGACATTGATAGTATACATTTGGCACCCTCTAAAGTTCCACGCCAAGAGCGGCCGCCGCCCCCCCCCCCTTCACCTCCCTTTTGCATTGCACTGGCACTACTTACAAGGAAAGTCTCCATGTTGTGCATACTCAGGGTTTTTTTTTTTTGAAAAAAATATTAATTACACTACTTATGTATCTAATAAAGGATCAGTAATAATTAGCAATAGAATTTTAGTAGAAACTATGTGAAAAGATAAAATATTTTTGAATATTTGCACGAAAAGACAAAAGCGTCACACCATTTGGCAAGCAGCACTTTTCCTTTCCAAAAGCAAATCCTTTTAATGCAACTGAGAACCAGTGGTGCCAACTTATATGGGTCCATGGGTCACGAGCTCACCCAATAATTTGATATCCACCCATTGAGCCCACCCAATATTTATGTATTCAAAATTTTTTTGAGCCCACCTAATATTTTTTTTTAAGTTGGCGCCACTACTGAGAACTGTTGGATTTTCAGAATGTGTGTAAATCTTATTTAATGAATTTAAACATAAACAATCAGAGAATTTAATATATTATGTACATATGTATGTATGCATTACACATGCATTGTTTGTGGCTGTAGTTGTTTAATTTATAATGGAAAAAATATTTTTATACATAAAAAGTTCATATTGAGAAAAATTACTTTCATACATTTAAGCATATTCAAAAATAAAAGCCAGATGTTTTCATAGCAGCAAAATCAAATTGAGAATGCTCTATTGGACTTTGAGCTTGAAACAATTTTAAATAATTTAAATTATGAATTTTGTTTTAAATCGCTAATTTTGATAATCAAATTTGAATATAAATACATATAAATACCAATATAACAAAATTATACTTAAAACAAACTAAAACTGATAAAACTAAACTTATTTAAATTAAATTTATCTAAACAAATTCAACAAGATTTTTTTTTTCTCTTTAAAGTGCATTTGACATGCAAAAGTATTTTTTGAAATTGCATTCCATTGCCAAACAAGGAAAAATCACCAAATAAGGAAATTTTCATCAATTTTTTGCAGACATTGTATAGAAGTTCCACTGCATTTTTTTTTTTTTTTTTTTTTTTTTTAAATAAATAAATATATGATTATGAAAAGAACATTTTGTAATTTCTTCAGATTTTTCGGAGTATGCCCATATGGAGGCCTTCCTTGTTAGTCATTTCAAAATCATAAAATAAGAAGGTTTTATTTCAGGTTTAGCTAAACTTAATAATAAAAAAAACTTGATTGATGCATAAATACATTTGGCAAATAGATTGGGATTACCAATCAGCAATATCTTGAATTTTTTCAGAAATAAATTTATTTTTAATTCACAAAAAAGCACAAATTTGATAATATTAACGAAAATTACATATTAAGCTATGTATAGAATTGATATAAAAATAAAAAAGAGTCAAATTTTGTCCCTACATCTGAACTGAAAGTTATATTGTTTACATCTGTAAATTATATGTGTATTTTAGAGAGTCGTAGATTTTAGAGTTGCAGATTTAAGAGAGTCTAATGTATTTAAAACTATAAAATATGACTTAACTTCAAGATTTAATTTACCATGATTTTCAGACCAGAAAGGAAACATAAACATACTAAATCAAACTGCACCTGAAATTTATGCTTAAATTGGAAATTGTAATATAATGCGAAATTTGCATAAGCATTTGGAATTGAATACGCAAGATTTTCTGTCACAGTAGTAATGTTTTCAAAAACATAAAAATCAGTAGTGAAATAAACAATTCATTATCTCATTTTGCTCTGAATTTTCTTTGTCAAAATTGTTTATTAAATCACTCTAATATAAAAATAATTTTATTTTCATCTGTTATGGCAATCTTAATCAAATACACATTCTTGATCCAAAACCAGTTTAAAAAAAAAAAAAAAAAGTTTAAACAATTAAAATGATGCACAAATATCTTTTCTAAAATTAAACACTACCAGTGGCCAAGAGGTTCTGACCTCCAAACTGGTAGACCGTAGGTGCTGGGTTCGAACCTAAATCACAACCGTCGGCCTAACCGTTCAGAGTTATCTGTGGTTTTCTTCGAACCTTGCATAAATACAGGTTAGGTTCCCTTAGAAAGACCCTCACAGAGGGCACCTCACCCCTTAGGACCTATATACCACAGTGTAGATAATTGGCTGACATTAATACAAACAAATTTTTCTAAAATTACTAAATATAAAGAATAATTACATCATGAGCAAATTAATTACACCTATTTGAAAATACACAATTTTACAAACATTTAAATATATATGTATATCTAATTATATGTGGCATATATATATATATATATATATACACACACACACTGGTGTGCAAAATTTAAGGACGGAGTCTCAAAATGCCAATTTTCAAGGGATTTTCAAATGATAATTTTCGCGCGAATATTCAACAGGAAGTAATATAATTCGAATAATTACTATCGCTGCATAACAGCCAGTCCATATAACATCTCATTCAGGTCACACATGGTCACAAGAATCACAGTCACTATGGTGAAACAAAAAAATAGGAGATTTCATACATCTCTTTTATGAGCCTCAAATGACTATTATATGCGACTCCACTGTCAGGTCTCTGCGACTGCTGCTTTGTGACGAGTCACCAGGTGACTTCACAGTGTCGTTTTATTGAGACTCTTGTGTGACTGTCACTTGGAGGCTCAATTTCAAAGTCATTGTGAATGTTGCATTATGATAAATCACCAAACAATGTCCCATTAAAGTCACATGGTGAGTTTTCACCACTTTTCACAGTGGTTACTTCACAGTAAGGTATCTGTTACCTTTTGACAAAGTCTTGTGACAGAAAGTAAACATCTGACTTTAATGTGTCATTATTTGGTTATTTATAATAATGCAACATTCATGATGACTTTGAAATTGAGTCTCCAAATGATAGTCACATGAAAGTCTCAATAAAACGACACTGTAAAGTCACCTGGTGACTCATCACAAAGCAGCAGTCACAGTGACCTGACAGTGGAGTCACATATAGTAGTCATTTGAGACTCATAAAAGAGATGCATTAAATTTCCTATTTTTTGTTTTGCCATAGTGACTGTGACTCTTGTGACCATGTGTGACCTGAATGAGATGTTATATGGACTGGCTGTTATGCAGGGATAATAATTATTTGAATTATATTACTTCCTGTTGAATATTCGTGTGAAAATTATCGCTTGAAAATCCCTTCATCCTTAAATTTTGCACACCAGTGTGTGTATATATATATATATATATATATATATATATATCCCTCAAATCCACAACTTTGGAATCTGCAAATCATCACAGAAGTAAACAATGAAACTTTCAATTCAGATGTAAGAAAAAAAATGCAGAATTCTTTCGCTTTATATTATTCTGTATGTAATTTAATATGTAATTCTTAATTAATATTATTGAACTCGTTGGTTTTTATGAAGAAAGTATACATATTTATATTTTAAACATATCTAGATATTGCTAACATCATTGATAATCTTAATCTTTTAACCAAATATATTTATGTGTTAATCAAGCTGTTTTGATTATTAAGACTGGCTAAACCTAAAATAAAATTTCCTTACTTTAAGATTTTGATGTGAATTAACTTCCTCAGTCCTGAGACAAGTTTTACGTGGCACTACAAAAAGCAGTTTAAAATTATAATATAACATCTCCAAAGGTGCATTAATGTATATATCGATGCCTCTAACATGCACACATCTATTTAAAATGTCTACATGTAATTTTAACAATTCTTGAAGTATTTAAGGTATATAATAAATAATATAATATAATAAAATATAATATAATAAAATAATATAATAAAATAAAATTTCCTTACTTTAAGATTTTGATGTGAATTAACTTCCTCAGTCCTGAGACAAGTTTTACGTGGCACTACAAAAAGCAGTTTAAAATTATAATATAACATCTCCAAAGGTGCATTAATGTATATATCGATGCCTCTAACATGCACACATCTATTAAAAATGTCTACATGTAATTTTAACAATTCTTGAAGTATTTAAGGCCCCTTATCACTCAGAGATGAGATTTCCCTCTCCAATGTTAGACCAGTGGCCATGGAATGCATTCGTATTTGTGAAATCTCATCAGAAAGCTAAGATTTTTAACTTCTTTTTTCTGTATTCTCTATTTAACCACTTAACCGGAGATGGGTATGGAGAAACAGTGCATTTACCCCCGACTGATCTCGGGGCAAACGGTGAAGTTGTTAAAGGATGTCGCTTTCAATTTTAGTTGACAATTTTTTTTTTTTAAATGTATACTTATTTTTTAATGTAATGCTAAAGTCTTAAGAAGTAAGTGAAATATAAAAAATATTAATTGACTTCAAAACTATTTGGACTTTTGAAATTTTGAAGACTACGAAAAAAAGCGTTTGTTCTCATCTATTCATCCAAACTAAAATTTTTCATTTAATTTAATCTTCAGATATTTTATAAATAAGTTAAAAATTTCAAACCCTCACCAAGAAACAAATCAATCCAGAATGGGACAGTGTCTGACCTTTGACATGTTGACTGTCACAAAGTAAAACATAATTCATTTTTGAATTTTTTGTTATTTATACAGTTTTTGAAATAAACAAATCATTTTCTTAGTTTATTTTACTAAATGCAATATTTCTTCTTAGGTGCTTGCTAGTTTTTATTTATTTTAATATTAATTTGGCTAGTAGATTTGTTTATTAAATATGCAAGAGTCTTTCCAAAGGAATATTGGCTCCCTTTATGGTCCTTTCACCAAAATTGAATGTTAGAAAAATAGGCCCACAAATTTCTGTCTGAAGAAAAGACTTTTCACAAACCTTTCAGAATGTGAATGTCTGTTCTGCTAATGTTTATTGGATCCTATTAGAAATTGAAATTAGCCCTTTTATTAAATTTGATGTTTAAGAAAAAGACCATTAAAAAGTTAAAATTAAGAGTCAGAGTTAAAATTATTTTCTTCCTATTTGTTGGTTGTTGTTTTCTAATTTTATCTTAACGGGAATCTCAAATGAACTGTTAAGTAATACCTTGTTCATACTATGGATAGTTAAGATATCTCAGGCCTGGAACTCTCTCAGAGAATTGCTCCGTTTAGATGCAGGAACAGCCACTCACTCTTGTTGGCTATAAAGCTTCCCTTTTACTGATTGGCTGTTGAAGCTGTCTTTATTTTAAGCGCATGCACATTTGCTACATTTGTTCAGATCATAGATACAGTGACATTCACTGAGATATCTTAGGTAAAGTTTTTCAATGTGAACAAGCATCGGATTCTGGGAGGTACCACTTCAAAAACGGCGATCTAATATATCTTATGTTTCTAGTGCGAACAGGTATTAAATTTATTCTTATTTTGAATTTTAAAAGAAGTTGGATTTTAATATTTCCTTTCCTGTACGTTTAAAATTTAGCTAAAAACTATTTTTTTTTTAACTGGAAAATTTCTTTTTTAAAAATATTTCACAAAATAATTTCTTTAAAAAGAAAAAAAAAAAAAAAAAAACCACGCGCAAACATTTGACTTGTTATTTGTTTCAAGTCTAAGCAAAAGCTTTTTCTAATTTCTTTATTTAAGGATCTAATAATATAAATTGTAATAATTGTTTCAGCAACTTAGAAATACATACATATGATCAGAAAAAAATTATTCATCTTTTATTATATAGGTTTTACCTTTCTGCATATTCATGTTTCTGACGGTGAACCAACAGCTGTGATTTTTAAAGTAGTTTGTACACCACAATATTGCCTTGTTTAATCAAAGAGAATATGTTGATTGGATGGCTGTAGAAATTGTACATATATTATTTCAGGTACATATGTTTCCCATCTTACATTAGTAATTTTAATAATATTTTATGTTGGAAATGTAATTGATAAATGTAAAGTTTTTTATTTTTGTATTTCTCATCAGACTTAGTCAATTGCAGAGGACTGTAATCGATTACAATTACATTTATTTTCAGTTTCAAAAAACAGATTATGTCTCTATTTATGCAAGCTGGATTACGATTACATATTTAATTATCTATTTTTTTTTAATTCTAGATTATGATACATTTAGATTATGATTAGGTAATGTTTTCTTCTTAGATTACAATAACCAATTTAGTCAATTATGATTACAGGTTGATAACACTGATTTCATAGTTTACATGTTGCAAAGTAGAATGCTGCATTATGTCGTATGACCTTTGAGCAAGTGTACTGTCTATTCTTATTTTATTGGTTTCATCTAGACTTAGTGCTAAAATTATTTTGTTTTAGATAGGATTCCCTTATACATGTTTCGTTTTGACAGGTTTTACTGTATTTTTAAAAAGGATCTTAGAATGAAAAAAAAAAAATAGTTACAAATTTATAAAATATGTGTTTTCTTTTCTATTTGCTTTTAAGGCTCATTAAATGATTTATATTAAAAAAATTGTTCCTTTCTATAAAAATACTATATGTTTTCTGATCTGAATATATTGGAGCTGATTTCATTATTATAAAGTCATTTTGGAATTGGAGTGCATTTCTAAGGATGTTTGATGCATTGAATAGTGAAATGTAATTTGCAAAATTCTGATTTAAGTTTCACGAATATCGGTGTATGCAGGGTGGTAAGCCCCCCCCCCCCCCCCTCCACACCCAGTACTAAATCTTGGAAAAAAGAAGAGCTTGTGTTTCACTGTATATATATATACATATATCGAATTTTCCTGATTTCTAATCAGAAATGAATCATAATTGATGTGTCTACTTGGAAATACCCTTGAAGATGAGCCAAAGACCACAGTTTCTAATAATTTGTTATTGTTCCAATATTGCTACCTCCTCTTGTTTTGTTTAAGTTTATTTATTGGGTTATTATAGAGGGTGTCCCTAAACTCATGCTATATACGCTAGGGGGTGATAGATTACATGAAGATGAGTAATAGAAAATAGGAAACCAAGGGTTCCAAGCGTTTTCCAAAGGAGATAGCCGTCATTAAAGTTTGGGGTCCAAAATTTCAAATACACATAAAAAACGGAAAAAATGATCGATTGATTTGCAATTTTCACTAAAACTATTCTTTATGTTGGTATTTTCTTGAAAATAAATTATAAAGATAAATTTCGAAAAATGCTGATAGAGGGCGCTTTAGACTTTGAAGTAATGAAAAACTATTTTTTGCCATGATTTTTTGCATCTTGTTAAATGGTTTTGTAAGCTTAAACTTAAATTTTGAGCTCAAAATCTGAATAGTTGGGAGTAGTTAAGTAGCACAAACTTAGCTGTGTTCAAGAGGATTTAAATTTCAAATGATTATAAAAAACGGAAAAATTGGTCGATTGATTTGCGGTTTTCACTAAAACTATTCTTTATGTCGATATTTTATTAAAAATGAATTATAAAGATAAATTTAAAAAAAATGCCAATAGAGGGCGCTTTAGACTTTGGAGTAACAAACAACTATTTTTTACATTATTTTTTGCATCTGATTTAATGTTTTCGTAAACTTAGACTTAAACTTAAATTTTGAGCTCAAAATCTGAATAGTTGGGAGTCGTTAAGTAGCACAAACTGAACAGTGTTCAGAGGGTTCAAATTTCAAATTATTATAAAAAACGAAAAATTGGTCGATTTGTTTGCAGTTTAAAATAAAACTATTCTCTAAGTCAGTATCTTCTTGAAAATAAATTTTAAAGATAATTTAAAAAAAATTCCGCTAGAGGGCGCCTTAAACTTCTGAGTAACCAACAACTAATTTTAACCATTATTTTTTGTATCTAATTAAATACTTTCCAAAACTTATTAAATGTTTTTGAAATCTTAGATTTAAACTTAAATTTTGAACTCAAATTCTGAATCATTGGGAGAAGTTAAGAAGCACAAATTGAAGTGTGTTCAGGAGTTCAAATTTACCCCCCCCCCCCCCCATCAAACACATTTCACTTTTGCGCTACTTAAACACTCGCAACGATTCAGAATTTGATCTCAAAATTTAAATTTAAGCATTTGAAAGCATTTAATGAGATAAAAAAATAACGGTTAAAAATAGTTGTACGCTACTCCGATGTCTAAGTCCACATTTTGTGAAATTTTTCTTTAAAATTTATTTTCAAAAAAACACTGATTTAAAGAGTAATTTTAGCAAAAACCGCAAACGAATCAACTAATTTTTCTGTTTTTTATAATCGTTTGAAATTTAAACCCTCTGAACACAGTTCAGTTTGTGCTACTTAACCACTTCCAACTATTCAGATTTTGAGCTCAAAATTTAAGTATAAGTCTAAGTTTACGGAAACATTTAATCAGATGCAAAAAATAATGTAAAAATAGTTGTTCATTACTCCAAAGTCTAAAGCGCCCTCTATTGGCATTTTTGAAATTTATCTTTATAATTCATTTTCAATAAAATACCGACATAAAGAATAATTTTAGTGAAAACCGCAAATCAATCGACCAATTTTTCCATTTTTTATAGTCATTTGAAATTTAAACCCTCTGAACACAGTTAAGTTTGTGCTACTTAACCACTTCAAACTATTCAGATTTTGAGCTCAAAATTTAAGTCTAAGCTTATAAAACCATTTAATGAGATGCAAAAAAATCACGACAAAAAATAGTTTTTCATTACTTCAAAGTCTAAAGTGTTCTCTATTGGCCTTTTTCGAAATTTATCTTTATAATTTATTTTCAAGAAAATACTAACATAAAGAATAATTTTAGTGAAAACCGCAAATCAATCGACCATTTTTTCTGTTTTTTATGTGTATTCATGGTTTGTACAGACTCCTTAGACTCCTCAGAAACTACTTAGAAATGAAAACGCTCCCAAATAGTACTTAAAACTACTTAGATAAACAAAATACTCCTTAGAAACTCCTTAAATTGGATTGCAGTTTTGCACGCGAGTGATATTACTCTTGGAAAAACCTTTTATCCCAGATTATTGTAAATCTTTTCATCTATATTTTATTTATGTATGTGTACATAATTTAATTAAACTATTCAAGAATAGATAATGGAGACTAGTATCTTACAGGGATATTAATAATTGTGCTTTTTTTTTCACTTTTCTTTGTATGTCATGGACAACATCCACCTTCAAAGAAAGTGATTAAGGTAAAGTCCTCTAAAGCTGACACCCAAAATACAGTTCTTAAAGCTGACATCTTTAAGTAAAACAAATATTTAAAGCATAACATATCTTTGATTTAAGAAAAAGGGAAAACTCATTCTAAATTATTTTAGAAAATTGGTAATGCTTTAAATATTTGTTAGATGTCACTTTAGGACACTTTACCTTATCGCTGCTCTAAAAGAATAAATTAAGAAGTTGTTATATTTTATTGTGTATGTTACATTAGCATTTTTTTTTTTTACCCTTGAAAATTTTCTTTAAAGATGTATGCAATATATATAATAAGTGTTTCAAGTTTGACTGATATCTGTGCATATGACCATTGGTCACTGCTTTGGAAAGTTGAGTGTGTATTTTTTTATCTAAACTTACAAAATCACCAAGGTTATGAATTCTGTGCAATTTCAGCACCAATAATTATATCTTAATAGAGAAAAAATTGTTTGAAATGTTCTTCTCTCAAAACGGGGATGTTAAAAATTGTAGTATGCAAGTGCATGCCACATAAATAACAACAAAAGTGGCAAGTCCTTAAAAAATTTTGGACTCCTTGGATTTTTTCTTCCCAACTCTGTATGAACCCTGGTATTTGAAATTTTGGACCTCAAACTTTAATGGCAGCTATTTCCTTTGGAAAACGTTTGGGACCCTTGGTTTCCTATTTACTAATACTCATCCTGATGTGTTCTATCACCCCCTAGTGTATATACCATGAGTTTAGGTACACCCTGTATATTCATTGTAGATGTTAAATAGTAGTATTGTATAATGGTTATGTATACATATATATTTATTTAATACAGAGTATAAACATGAAAGAAGTTTAAATAATATTATTTTCCTCAGAATTCCTGCTGCAAGACATTTAGGCATAAAAACAAAACAAAACAAAATGAAGATGCATTAAACATTTTAAAATAAGATTCAATTAAAATTTTAGAAATAGGAGAATTGAAACAGTTTTTTTTCCCTTTCATCTGGATGGCTCTGCCCCTTTGAACCCCACATTTAAAATAAAATTGAAATGCATGAACTTCAAAAATAAATAAATAAAATTGTAATTTGTCAAAGTACAATGATTATTCGGAAAAGGATATTTTCAAATACTCAAATTTTAAAGATTTATAAATAAATCCTATATTTAAATTGATAATAATAATAAACATCATTTTTAGAATGATTATAATGAGTCATATATTATGTACACTGTACATTAAACATTATTAATATTCCTAGACCAATAATAAAAAAAAAACAGTAGATTAATGATA
The DNA here is from genome assembly GCA_964019185.1 of Maratus speculifer. Classification (NCBI taxonomy): domain Eukaryota; kingdom Metazoa; phylum Arthropoda; class Arachnida; order Araneae; family Salticidae; genus Maratus; species Maratus speculifer. Next base: position 235,472,136 of record OZ025299.1, on the reverse strand, counting down.
GACAACTTTAACTGTTTAAAATGTGCATTTTTATTTGATGAAGTTAATCAGACTGACTTGTTACGCCTCATATTACGTATGACATGGATTAAACATTAATATTCCTAGACCCATTACAAACAAATTTTAAATGAAATTTCAGCTTTACAATTTTTGGAACTGCAAATTTTTCAACTTCTTAACATCACACATTTTAAATTTTTACACCATTGCATAGAGAAAAAAATGCACTTTCTTTTTGTCATTGTGTCAGCAGAAGTATGCAGTTTTTGGACATTAAAGTTGGACCAATCAAAAAACGAATAAAATAAAAATCAGAAGTATTCCATTTTTGGACATTAAACTTCGACCAATCAGGAAACGAATAAAATTAAATAAGTTGAGGAATTCAACCAATTAAAAGTTTCAGGTATACTTTAGATTTCCCAATTCTCTACCAAGAACAACTATTTTTTTCAAATAGTATTTAATAAAATACTGTCCTCTTCTAGGAGAGTATTTGGGGGAGGGGAGGGGCAGTGCAAACCCTCCTGAGAAAAAAATCTTAGTTCCCCTTTTTTCTAATATTTATTTATAACTCATTTGGGAAGAATAAATTTTCTGGCAATTTTTTTATTAAATAATCAGAGACAATGGAAATTTGGTTGTTACATTTCAAAATCCAGGAAGAAGTTATTGATTTTGCCAGCGCATATGCAAAGAGAATTTACCAGTAAATAGGTACCATTGTCCTCACCCCTTAAAAAAATCCTGTGTACACCTATATATTTATTGTCAAACCAGCTTTACTTTCTTTTTTCTTTGGATTCTGCTGAATAAATGTATATAAAGAAACAATATTTTATTATTAGTGCTTTTTATAAGAAAATTGACCTATATGTGTATCTTATCCAGACATGTTTTAATGCAAATTTTGGATAAACAGATAATTCATACTTATGATTAATACGCAATAATTTTTTATTAGTTATGAAATTATGATATTTTTTATAAAGTTAATATAAAACATACTCTTCACTATAATTTTAACGGAAAAGATATAAATATGCAATCTTTCTAAAATAAATTTATACAATATATATGTAATAAATATAATTCGACGAAAATAACTATGTTGCACAAACTCTAGGAATCCGCAGCAGCACGAGCAGAGTAGTCACTCCGATAGTTGGCGAGCAGTGGAAGAATTTCATTGGGGTATTTCCCCATTATAAAAACAAACACCATCAGTCTTCAAGTTCTTTATTTATGAACTCATAAAATAGGTAAGCTCTTCCCCGCAATCACCTTAGCACACATCCACACTACAACCTTTGTTATCCAGTCCACATCATCAGATATTCTAATTCAGTGGGGGGAAAAAAAACGGGCGTCTTGATAGTTTAAAAGTCAATTGCATTCTAACGCTCCTAAAAAACCAAATGAAAAAGAACATTTTCACAACAAAACTAGCTCCCTCCTATTCCGCGTCAATCATTTTAAAAATCCAATTAGGATTAACTCGAGTCTCACATAAAAAGATCATCAGTTCTGATTGGTCTTAGCAGGCGTGTCCTCGGCAGGATCTATATTTTTCCTCGCAAATAACAAGCCCTTTAACAATGCGCATTAACACCTGTCACGTGATGTTAAATAAAAAATAAAATTAAAATCCTGGGAATATTCCAGAAAGTAAAAAGGTTATGACATGCCTCCCACCTTTTTTGAGAAGCAAGCAATAATTTATTAATAAATAAAATAAGAAAAAGAATTTTAGCTGTTACAAGTTAATACATTACAAAACTAAGATTGAAATATATTTCACAAATTTAGAATTGAAGCTAAGAGAGAACAAAATGGCACAATTTTTTTTTTTTTTTTTTTTTTTTTAACTACATATATATTTAAAAAAAATTACCTGCATGTGGATGTTCATGTTGAATTTTGTTTTCATAGATACTCGGATATCTGATGAGCACAATTTACATTTTTATTTTAAGATTTTAAAATAAAAATTTTAAAAAAGCAAAATATTCCAAAATACATTTACAAATTTAAAAATGAAACTTGACTATTTCTTGTTCTTTTGTAAAACTAATTGAATTAATAATTAAAAAAATAAATAAATAACATAGATACGTATAATAATGATGCCTAAAAATTTCATTCACACTTTTTTGTTATTATGTAAATTGAGACTTCTCTTTCATATCACTGATAAGATTTTCACATAATTCAAGTACAAATTATCGGGGGGGGGGGGGTGAAATGCCCCCCTGGGCCCCCCTTTACCTTCCCCTGGATTCAACACTGGTCTCAAGAAATATTTTTCTGACTCAACAATGCGATTTTTCCTGACACATTCAAGAATTTATTTTCTTTCCTGCTCGTCTAACAATTTCAATCCCTCACATTCATATATCTGGAGATAGATTAGCGTTATCTTTTTTCTGTAAATCCCATGCATCTAAATCATTGTCAATTCCTACCTTAAGCCAACATCGAATTTACCATTATTTTTAGATAGACTGTTTGCCGCTTACAAAAACTTAAACCATTGTTCAATTCCTTTCACCTCGATTCCGATTACTTGCGAATTGTATGCCTCTATCAATAAAAATTTTTCACAAAAATGTCAGAAAGTAGGTGATTTCGATATGAAAACAGTATGGTTAAACGTAAAATGCAGTTAAATTCTTTAAGTTTGAATAACCATAGCTGCAAATTTTATTCAATTATCATAAAAGTTCAAAAACATGCTCTTACCCCATTTTCAGCATCATCTGCCGACACCGAAGGCATGTCTTTCAAACAAGGATTTTTCTTATTTAATTTGTATAAATATACTTTTCTTTTTTTTTTTTTTTACTTTTTTCTTTTTTATCTAAACACATGTTGTCCAGCAACGGCTCTATTGAATATCTTAAAAAAACGTTTTTGTTGAATAGCTTGAAGACATTTACCCCACGGAGATATGGGTTCCATTACCATGGTTCACCCCCTGCTTCACTAATTAATTACCCGTCAAGATGAATAACATATGTCTATTTTCATGTCACCCCATCCTACTCAACGGAGGTAATGGATTATAGATTCTCCCTACAAGATTCAAAAGATCATTTATTTTGTACCAAAACATAAGATGATTGTTAGTGCATGTGGGATTAATTTTTTCAAAAGACGGAATGTCCTTATTATCGTTTTTCCCCAGCATTCTGAGAATTGTATCGCAAGATAATGCATCACAATGAATATCCTTTAGATTGTAAAATATTTGGAATTTTTCGTTTCATTTAAGGGTCATTCCATGCCAATTCAACCAATTTTTCCCCCATTTGTAACCCGACCGACAGGGATTTGGATGAAACTTTGTGTACACACTAATTCTATCATGAAATGATTCCATCAGAAAGTTTTCCTTCCTAGACCTTATGGTTTGTGAGATATGGGGGGTCCAATTCTTGGGGGTTTCTCAAATCTCACATTTCTTAGTCTGTATTCTGAGATTGCAGTTCCATCTTCAAAAAATTGTTTCTCTGGATCTAAAACATGAATCATCCTAAAAATATCACTGTAAGAAGATAAAAAGATGCAGATTTTAATAAAAAATATTTAAAAAATTTACTTGTAATATTTAGGATAAAAAAAGTCAGCCAAAGTTGAGAGTTATGGTTATTTTTCCAAATTTTTGTGACTTCACGAAAAAGGCTGTACACAAAAAGGCAAATTAAATTTGCAATTTCTGTTTGTTTTAAATAAAAGTTTACACTTTGGGCTTTCTATTTATGAAATAAAAATGATGTGTTTCGCATGACTTATGCAAAAATTTTGGGTACTTTCCAATTAGCCGGATAAGTGCTTTATTTTTATATATTACATATGCACATAAAAAAGCAAATGAAATTTCCCATTTCTTTTTGTTTTAAATAAAAGTTTACACTTTGGGCTTTCTATCTATGAAATAAAAATGATGTGTTTCGTATGACTTATGCAAAAATTTTGGGTACTTTTCAATTAGCCGGATAAGTGCTTTATTTTTATATATTACATATGCACACAAAAAATCAAATGAAATTTCCCGTTTCTTTTTATTTTAAATAAAAGTTTACACTTTGGGCTTTCTATCTATGAAACAAAAATCTATCTGTGAAATCTATCTAATTTCTATCTGTGAAATAAAAATGATGTCTTTCGCATAGTTTATGCAAAAATTTTGGGTACTTTCCAATTAGCCGGATGTGTGTTTTATTTTTACATATGTATATATATATAGATCTATATAATAACAGATGTATTATACATGTACATATGTATGTATATATACAGTATATTGATATATATATATATATATATGTATAACACTGGTGCCCGTCTAACCGAAAAGTACCAAATTTTACCTTGTTTTGAAAATCTGCACTAATTAAGGAGAAAAAATCTGACTAAGTTTATGTGTGGTACTTAAATAATTACTGGAGTTTCTATGAGTAACTGAATTTAATGTTATTTGATACAAAAACAAATTGGAAATTTCATTTGCCTTTTTGTGTAGAGATTTTTTCATAAAGTCACAAAATTTCGGAAAAATAATCATAACTTTCAACTTTGGTTTACTTTTTCGGCCGTATATAAATCTCTATTAACTGCCCTAATTGCATAAATATATATAGGACAGTTGCACCTTAAAATTTAACTAATAATAACACATTGCTCAGTGGTTCCTGCCCTAATTGCTTTTTTTTCACTTGCTTTTTATGCCGCTTAAATGGATCTCCACATTTATATAATTCATATTTCACTAAGAGCGAAATTCTGTGATGCTCACATATATTAATCAAACGGTTTTCACTTAATTTTTGTTTTATAAATGCAATAGTCCTAACTAATAAAAGTTATTTTTCTGAATCACAGAGATTATCAATGTAGTCTATTTCTCTGTTATTTCTATAGCTAGTTTTGTGACATTCTAAACCAGTTAATATTACAATACTGCAAGCCTGAAGACTAGTAGAAGTTTTAATATCAAGCTCCATATTAAAACAATAAAGCAAAAAAATATTTATACATATCATAAACTATAAAGTATGTATCAATCAGATTATATTTTTAGTAGCACAGTTTAGTAGCACTGCATTTATATAGATCTATACATATGTACATATGTAAAAATAAAACACGCATCTGGCTAATTGGAAAGTACCCAAAATTTTTGCATAAACCATGCAAAAGACATCATTTTTATTTCACAGATAGAAAGCCCAAAGTGTAAACTTTTATTTAAAACAAAAAGAAATTGGAAATTTCATTTGCCTTTTTGTTTGCATATGTAATATGTAAAAATAAAACATGCATCTGGCTAATTGGAAAGTACCCAAAATTTTTGCATAAGCCATGCGAAACACATCATTTTTATTTCATAGATAGAAAGCCCAAAGTATAAACTTTTATTTAAAACAAAAAGAAATTGGAAATTTAATTTGCCTTTTTGTGTACAGCCTTTTTGGTGAAGTCACAAAAATTTAGAAAAATAACCATAACTCTCAACTTTGGCTAATTTTTTTATCCTAAATATTACAAGTAAATTTTTTAAATATTTTTTTATTAAAATCTGCATCTTTTTATATTCTTACAGTGGTATTTTTAAGATGATTCACGTTTTAGATCCAGAGAAACAATTTTTTGAAGATGGAACTGCAATCTCAAAATACAGACTCAGAAATATGCGATTTGAGAAACCCCCAAGAATTGGACCCCCCATATCTCACAAAGTATGAGGTATAGGAAGGAAAAATTTCTGATGGAATCATTTCATGATATAATTAGTGTGTACACAAAGTTTTATCAAAATCCTTGTGGGTCGGGTTACAAGGTCTGGTTGAATTGACATGGAATGACCCTTAAAACAACTGAAAGATCTAATTAATTTTCTTGCAAACATAGTTTTTTCCCTTCAGATTAGCGTTAGTTAAAATATACATTTTATTGAAAAAGAAGTGAAATGTCTAGGGGGGGGGGGGGGCTCAAGGGGTAGCTAGATGGGGCTCAGCCTCCCTGGCCCCCATCTGGTTACGGGCCTGATACCTTTTATGTTCAGTTAAATGAAATCTAAGAGCACGTTTAGTCTGGCCAATATAAGAAAGACCACATTGGCAAGAGATTTGGTAAATACCCCAGTTATCTAAGTGATCAATGGGGTGCTTAAGATTAGAAAAAGCAATTTTATTAACAGGAGAAAAATAACATTGAAATCGAATCTTTTTAAAATTTTAGCAACTTGCTGACTGATTTTGGGGAAAAAGGACAAAACAACCAAATTATTGGAGTTCGAATTAAAGTTTTTAAGCCACAAGGCCACATGATTGTTTCTTTTGATGTATCATCATCATTTACCAATGTTCCTGTCGAAGGGGCTTTAGATTGCCTGAAGAAAAGGCTCTGTGAATTTCACTTTTCTTTTTTCGAAGTTGAGGAGCTCATTCATCTCACTCATGCTTGCTTATCTCAAAATACTTTTGTTTTTAATGGGAATTTCTTTTGTATGACTGAAGGTTTGGCTATGGGTAATCCTCTTAGTTCGATTTTATGCGATTTGTACTTGCACTATTTTGAAATAAAATTGTTTGAAGTCTTAAAATTTTAGTTTTATGTTCGTTACATAGATGATATCTATGCTTTAGTTGAAGTGAATTTGGATATAAATCATATTCTCTCTGTCATGAATTCTATTGATTGTTGCATTCAATTTACTTTTGAAGTTGAATCGAACAATTGTCTCTCTTTTCTGGATGTCCTTGTTATTTGCAATGAAGATAATTTTCAGACTACTGTCTTTCGCAAACCTTTTGCGGTCAGTCTTCCACCTCACAGATATTCTTCTCATCCTCCTAACCAAAAAGTTGCGGCTTTTAAAACTTTTGTTTTCCGGGCTTTCAATATTTGTTCAACTCCTCGGTTACTCAGTGATGAACTTAATTATCTAAAAGCTATTTCTGTTGATTGTGGTTATTCCTCTAATATTATTGATTCAATTCATAGAAAATTGACAAAATCCACCCAATCTGAAAGAAAAAACTTTAATTTGAACTCCAATACTTTGGTTGTTTTGCCCTTTTTCTCCAAAATCAGTCAGCAAGTTGCTAAAATTTTAAAAAGATTCGATTTCAATGTTATTTTTTCTCCTGTTAATAAAATTGCTTTTTTTTTTCTAATTTTAAGCACCCCATTGATCGCTTAGATAACTGGGGTATTTACCAAATCTCTTGCCAATGTGGTCCTTCTTATATTGGCCAGACTAAACGTGCTCTTAGATTTCGTTTAACTGAACATAAAAGGTATGTCAAAAATCAAGAGCTTAAACGCTCTTCTATTACTCAACATTGTTGGTCTTCACAACATAAATTTAATTTTTCTTCAGCCACCATCTTCCATAAGTGTCCTTCCATTCTTGATCTTAATTTTTGGGAAGCTTACCACATCATTAAAAATTCTCAGTCCTTAGTCAATGACTTATCAAGTACTCCTTATTTTCCTAGCATTTGGAAATCTTTAATTTAAATCTCTTTCTTTTGTTTCCTTTTTCGTTTTTGTTTTGTTTGTTCTCTGGTAGATGTCGCTACTTGTCCACCCTGTTGTTCAGGCTGCTTTCTTCTCATTGGTTGCTTCCCTTTAGGCGGGAACGTTCCCGTAGTGGGTATATAAGCCTCCATCTCTCTGTCTCTTTGCTCAGTTTTGCTTTGTCTAGCTCGCTGAGTTTTTGCACTGAAGAAGAATCTCGATAGTAGATTCGAAACAGCTGTTTGCTCCCTTTTCTTACTTTATTTGTGCATTTATAATCATTGGTTTTCTATCTTTTAACAGAATAATTGTATTTTAATGTTTCTTATTTTGTAAGGATTTGACACTGTTTCTTTTCATGATTTCTTTTAACAAAAATTATTATTTTTATAAGTTTTTATTTAACTTAAAAAATCATATGTATATTTGTTGTTTTCAAAATTTATATTCTAACTTAACTCACTTTTAAATATCGGATCGAGATTAAATTTTTCATACTGAGAGCATATGACAATCTAATATTATTGAGATTTTCGGTAGTTACCATTTATATTTATTTTACATGATAGCACAAAAAAATTTGCATAGATTACCACCTAGAAGTTTAAGAAAAAGTTTTAGATTAGATAATACAAGATGGCAATGTTTGTGTTTCTAACTTTTAAGTACTTTTTATCGCTGAAACTGATAAATTAATTTTACCTTAATTTTAAACCATGTCAGGATTTTTTATAAATCATCAGACAAAGGAAAAATAAAATAACAAAAATTGGATATTATGCAATAGAGGAAATGCTGGGTTTTTTAATTTTTGATATTTGATTTTTGTGTACTTCTTAGCTCTGAATCTGAAAATGACCTTCCTTTTTAACCACCATGTTAGAATTTTTTTTTTATAAATCATAAATGCCAAAGAAAAAATTTAATAGTAGAAAGTGCTCAAATATAAACCATTTTTTGTTGATGTAGTTTTTTTATTATTATTTTCAAATGCTCTTTTTTGACCAAAAAATTACCAGTTTTAAATCCATTTCCTTGCTATAAGATTCTGGGGTCAAGCTTGAGAAAAAAAAAATTCACAATATGGCACTCAGTGCCATATCCAGCACCAAGTGCCATATTCGGCACTCGCACCAAAAATTTCAGAGGAAATCATGATTTCAGGGTATAAAAATAAAATGATACATCTTTCACATAAAATAAATTTATTAGACTAGAATATTCAATCACAAAAATGTATAAATAAATATAAAATAAGGCTGGTGCATATACTCTCATAAAAAACTTTCTAACTTAGGATAATTAGCCTAAGATAGGTAATCAAAAATATTCAAATGAATACTTATGAAGAAGTAAAAGCAAACATAAGAAAAAAAATAATTAACATAAAAGTAAAAATAAATAAATCTGAAAAAAAAAATTAGACAAAAGAAAGTTTGAAACATGGCTTACACACAAATATTGTATATACTCGCGTATAAGTCGACCACCTAACTTATGCTGTTAAAAATAAGGAAAAATTCAAAACCCACGTATAAATCGACCCCCCCCCCCCCTCAAAAAAAAAAAAAAAAAAAAAAAAAAACTTTTTTTTTTTTCTTTTTTTTATGCGAGAAATTAAATTTATTTATGCATATAAACAAACAAACAGAATTTTTACATAACAAGTGCTGCCATTGAAAAAGAAAAAATTCCGTAAAACGCCATTGGCTGCAAAGTACTGAATGTATGTTGTGTGCAATGACGTCAAACTCCCCTTCAACTACCGTGAAAAGCAAAATAAATGGTGATCTGAAGATTACAGGTCAAGAACATTACAAAGTCGGTTATTTTGAAACATCGGCCTGCTGGCAGGCAAGAAATAATGGTGCTCGAACGCAGTTTGATGTTGATTTGGAGAGGGTAAAAACAACAGTATAACATGTTACTTATTTTAAACTTACTTATTGCTGAATAAGTCGTTTTAATGTTAACTTTAATAAGTTTTTTAGTAGAGATGTGTCATTTGTTGAGGAACGAATCAAAAGGAGGGATTCTGGCAGTGAAACTGAAGGAACGATTCCAGTGTGTAAAAAGTAACCCGTCTGAAAAGGACGAGTTTCCGGATCAGTCCAAAAAGGACGATTCCTCAGGCTCATTCCGAAATGAAACAACTCCAAAAAGAAACGATTCCTCGGAATCGTTCCGAAATGTACCGTTCTAAAAAATTATATTTAATGTCATAAAGTCAGGGAATACTTGTATTATGGTGATTAGAATTATCTATGGTAATTAATAGCATGCACAGATCAATAAAAAGAAATCTCAAAAGCAAAATCATCTGTCCAAAATATTAAAAAATTAAGACGAACGGTAAAAAATGGTATGAAAAAAGATGGATACATAAGAAAATAAATTAGTAATAAATATTAGGGATTGCATGTTGCTCTATGACATTGCATCCCTGCCATCGGATTCCTTCCCTTTTTCTTAAAATGGTTCTTGGGCGTGTTTTTTACACTTGGAATCTTCTTTTTAAAAATCTATCCTTTTTTATCGGATTCATTCCATTTTTTCTTGGACTCGTTCCTTTTTTCTCAAATTCGTTTAATTTTTCTCTGCTTCATTCCTTTTTTTTCTTGGACTCGTTCTTTTTTTCTCGGATATGTTCCATTTTTCTCAGATTGTCTTTTTTTTCAGAACGATTTCAATAGGCAGGATTCCAAATTACTCGTTAATTTTGATGAATGATTCCGACTGGAACGATTCTTTAAAATGAACGATTTTGCCCATCTGTATTTTTTCGTATTGGAAATGTGTTCTTGACATAAATCACACACTATTCTTTGTTCTTTAGGGCTGTGCATATATAACGTTATCAACTTTTTGAGAATTTTGGACCCCTTCCCCCTTTTGATATTATACGTTATCAACTCTCGACCCCCCCCCCCTCTCGGTAATGATAATGCTATCAATTTCGAAAAATAAAACATTTTAGAATTTATATCTTTTGTTTGAAGTAATATACACAACTGATTATATTTATTTTTAGCATACTTTATTGATTCAAATAAAGAGAAGTCAATAAAATATCACTTTCTATCAAATAACACTTAAAATAAATAGTTACTATTTAAAAGTACTCTATAACAGCTTCTTATTACATAATGCATTCAACAGTAATAGTGTCTTGTTGCACTTGCCCTGCACGGAAGAAGGGGGGGGGGGATAGAAATTTTAATTAACAAAATAAGTGGAAAACAGCCTTTTCTTTTATTTATTAGTAAGCACAGGCTTCAATACAAATGTACTTCATATACAATCACTGCAAAAAAAATCTTGACATTTGCGATTTTAGATGTTTTGTTAAATATCTAGAAATGTACATGAGGAATGACTCTGAAAGTCTGAAACTCTAGACGTATAAAAAAAAATAATACAGGCCATATATTTTTGAGAAGATTTTTTTCCAAAATCCTTTAGGGGTCCGTCAACAAATTAAAAAAAACAAATATCTTTGGAATAATCCTGTCAAAACTAATGTAGCAAAAACGTTCAAACTGCAGATTATGATTAGTGGCTAATGGCAATAAACTCTTTATTTTTATGCAGATAGCATATATACTCGCAGAGAAATTAAGGTTTTTATAAAAACGGTCCCAAATTTTGCCAAGTTTTTTGCTTATAATTTGCAGAGTTCTTAATAAAAAACAATGTTCTTTTCAGAAAATATGAGAAACAACATTGTACATAATACCCTGTAATTAAAATAAAAAAATAATAATAATTGTATGAAAAATGAGCAGATTTACTAAATAAATTTTCACTGCGCATGCGTCTACACTATTAAAATTTCATTTGCATATTGTGTTAGCTAAATATATAGAGCAACTTTTGTCAAAGTTTCAAAATCATAGCTTGAAATTTCTGAAAGTTATCATCAATAGAAGACGATCAAAATCCATTATTCCCAAAATGAAGCAAAAAGATGAGGAGCTGTATCCAAATATAGTAGTACGTGCAATACTATGTAGACACTAATCAATGGAATATGGATACAACCCCTCATTATTTTGTTTCATTTTAGGAATATCGGATTTTGATCTTATTCTTTAGACAATAATTTCCAGAATTTTCAAGCTATGATTTTGAAATTTTAACAAAAGTTGCTCTATACATTTAGCTATCATAATATGCAAATGAAATTTTTATAGAGTTGATGCATGCGTAGTGAAAAGTTATTTAGTAAACCTACTCATTGTTTATACAATTATTAATATATATATATATATATATATATATTTTATTACAGGGTATTATGTACAATGTTGTTTCTCATACTTTCTGAAGAACTCTGCAAATTATAAGCAAAAAACTTAGCAAAATTTGGGACTGTTTTTATAAAAACCTTGATTTCTCTACGTTCATACATGCTATCCACATAAAAATGAACACAGTTTATTACCATGAACCACTTAATTATAATCTACAGTCTCGCTTTTGCTACATTAGTTTTGACAGGGTTATACAAAAGATATTCATTCTTTTTCCATTTGTTGACGGCCCCCTAAGGGATTTTGGAAAAAAATCTTCTCAAAAATATATGACCTGTACTATTTTGTTTATACATCTGGAGATTTAGAGTCATTCCTCATGTATATTTCTAGATATTTAACAAAACATCTGAAATCACAAATGTTAAGATTTTTGCGGTGACTGTATAGTTTCACAAACAGTTATTAGATATGCATAAATAATGACAGAAGAATAGGAATGTAAAACATTGAGGCATTCCATATTTCAAAATTAAAAAATTTTATAATAATTTAGTGTTACTGATAATAGCTTTATATTTTCATAATTAAAGATAACAGACTAAAAAAAGATAACATACTATTTTGAAGCAGAGAGAACCATATTGCAAATAAACAGAGAAAGTTGTTGGATCAAAAATGATATCAGTAGCAAAAGACAACCCCCTTCCCCCTAGAGATATCTTAAGATATCATGTGCCAGACCCCTCCTCCCCCCTAAAATGATAATGTTATATTTGCACAGCCCCTTTGCAACAGGGTAGGGTGGATTATTTTATTTAAAAATAAACTAAAAATGATGTTAAATTCAGATTCGTCGAGGTTGGAATTGTTCTGGATTTTGGACTCTACAAACATAATGGAGTGATGCAGCACCGATCCGCTAGCAAACTATTTTCCGATATTTTATTTATAGATTTCTTTTTAGGCCTCGCATATAAGTCGCCCCCCCCCCCCCCCCCCCCCCCCCAGTTTAAAGTTCTTTTTTTGTCTAAAATTTCTCGACTTATATGCGAGGATATACGGTAAGTCAGTTTTCCTCTCCCCACAATCATTGTGAAAACACATAATACACTGGGTGCATGTAGCCCACTTTTTTCCCATACAATCATCAGAGAATGTTGATGTACAAAAGGCACACTCAACATCATCTTCTGTTTCACTGAATGATTCCAGGTTCATGTCAGAGTCTGTGTCGATCAGCAGAATGTCATTATCATCAATTCTACCATCAGATGATTCAATATGAACAGCTTTTCAGTGTCATTTTCTTCGTGGCCTTTGAAATAAGATTTTTTCCTTCAGATTTTCCTAAAGTTGATATTGTAGAGATTGATGGCCTTCCTTCATTGGTGGGAACACTTACTGCCATTTTTTTTTCTCAGCCTTCTCTTTCTTCTTTTGTTCTTTAGTCGTTTGGTCTTAACATCCTCTTGTAGGAAGATGATGTAATATGTTAAGTTTTCTCTAATCCTGATGACAAAAAAGAAAGCAGGGTTTGAATTTGAGGGTGAGGGTTGCACCAAATTCCCACAGACTTCTATTGTAATCCAATAGAATTTAAGTGCTTGCAGAAAATCAACAAATTGAGATATTTTAATGCAAGGAAAACTAATATTGTCTCATGAAAAGAGCTTAATTGAACTATTTACATTATTTTTTAGCACAAACATTAACTATTTACAAATTCATAACAATATGTAGATATAAAGTAAACAGATAATATATGAAAAAAAAAAGTGGATCCAAATATGGCGCTATATCTATGTATGGGAATCCATGGTACTGCCATTTTGAGAATTCCACATAGATTGCTAATACTACTTACTTGCAAAAAGAAAATAAATTTTAATCCAAACCAGTGATTAACAAACATTAATGCAAGTAAACTAAAATTAGAGATATGTTCAAACTTTTCAAAATCAATTATCTTTTTTTACTCTTGAAAATGTAACCTTAAAAATATTCAACACTTGGAAACATAACTGGTGGAGTATCAATACTAAAACTGATAGAATTAATGCAAACATACTGCACCCTGTTGAGTAAACTTGAAAAATTATTGTTTGGGGACTTTCTCACTAGAGTGCAACTTTTTCTTTACAAGTTATATGGTAGTGCCATATTTGGGGACTATACCATATTTGGGCACTTTACCTTACATAAAGATGTAAAACTTCTTTTATTAAATAAAATTTTATTTAACTTAAAAATGTATTCAATTTTTTGGCTAAACAGCTGAGGAGTCTGAGGAAGTGTGTGTGTGTGGGGGGGGGGGGGGGAGGTTGAATTTTTAACTTCGAAGTTTACAATTTGTGAAAAATCCTGATATAATAGTTAAAAAGGAAGGTCATTTTCAGTTTAAGTAGTAATGTATTAAATATTGGAATACTTACTTATTAGTATTTAGAAAAACGTCTGCATGTCGGGGTAAAATAAAATTATATAACTTTGTCTGCTCTACTTTGATGATGCCTATTATATTAAAGTTTGAGCAAAATCTGAACCATTCAATGAATTTTTGTTTGAATATTAAATAATAGATTTCAGTTTTTTAGAATGGTGGAAGATACAGTGATGGAAAAAAATAATAAACAACACCTACTAATTCTGCAACTTCTAATTAAAATAGAAGAAAGGTACTGGTACCAAATAATTAAAGTCTACTTTTAAATAATGTAGATAAAGATCCATCTACAAATCAAAAACAGACCAAACTTTGTTTCTTTCAATGGCAACACCCAAAATCCTTGGTTCAAATTATGCTTAGAAACAAAATTTAAAGTAGTTTGGATGATAAGTTTTCGAATCATAAACATTCAAAATTTAAATCTTCTAATCTTAAATCATTTATGTAAATTGTGTTATGTTATTACAGTCGAACCTCTATTTAACAAACCTCTATTTTGCAAATTGTTTCTTGGAACGATGTACATTTGGTTAATTTCTTTGTAAAGTAATCTCCAAATAGCGAAGTGCATTCTCTATTTAACAAACTTTTTCTTCTGACCTAATTTTTTTCACTCCTTATTTCTCAAAATATTTCCAAACGTTTCCAACTTATTATTTCTTTTGGCTCATTTTATGATTATCAGTACCTGGAATTAGTTTTATCAAGCACCTAACTCTCCGAGTGCAGTAAAATCACTGTGCATTTGTCCGGGAAGTCCAGACTCTCAGAATTCTCTTTTCACCTTCAATGTAGCTGTTCCATGTACTTGAATTAGTCTTCTGTATTCTAGATTTTTGATTAGTCATGCTCATAATTTTGGTTCAAAAAGTTTGAAAATGTCAAAACAAAAGTGCTTGAGTATCAAAGAAAAAAATTTAATTATTGATCAGGTGGATAAAGGAGTGAAGAAAAAAGATATTGCTTTCAAATTTGGTATTCCTCCAAATAGCTTATCAACCATAATGAAAATTCATGCTAAGTTGCAAAATCATGATTTATCAAATTCTTGCTCAAAACGTTTAAAAACTTGTGTCTATGAAGATGTGGATGAGGCAGTTTTGAAGTGGATACACATAATGTGAGATAAAAATTTTCCAATTTCCAGGCCTTTCATAATTGAGAAAACTTAAATTTACGAAAGCACTGGGATGTGATGAATTTTGAGGCAGTAGTAAATGGCTGGAAAAATTTAAGAGAAGACGCAGATTTGCAGCAAAAGTAATATCTGGCAAAAACAAAGATGTTTATGGTAATGATGGTCAAAATTGGATAATGGGGATACTGAGTAAAATTTTAAAAGACTATAAGCCAGAAAACATCTATAATGCCGATGAGACTGCTTTATTTTTTCAATGTTTGCCTCAGAAGACATTAACATTTAAAAAAGAAAAATGCTTTGGTAGTAAAAAATGCAGGGGCGTAGGAAAGGGGGGGGCTCAGGGGGCTCAAGCCCCCCCCCCCCCCATTGGATTTTATCAGAAACTTAATTAGGCAAAAAATTTTCATTTAATAAACGCATTCAAATTATTTCGTGATAATGAAAATTTTAAATATTTGAAATTCTGTTGCTTAAACTTATGTAAAATAATAAATATGCTTAAGCTCATCTATAATCTGAAAATTCTAATAGGTTTTAATTTGTATTGTTAATTTGTTAAAATTCCCAAAAATAATAAATTTGAAACATTCTAGGAAGTTCGAACAAGTTAATCTGCAATATTTAATAGCGATCAATTTCAGTAAAGGGGGGGGGGGACTAAAAGCATATTATAGTAGAATAATAGAACTGTTAGAAGCAACATTTGTAATAGGAAAAAAATAGATAAAGCTTTTTTTTCTTTTTTTTTTTTTTTAATCCTCTGGGAACGGCAGTGCTTCGAACTCAGATCCGACTGGTATAGCATGTGAACAAAACATGTGTCCAGCAAGAGGGGGAGATTTTAGTGGCACGTCATTGGTCGAATTAAAACTTATTGCTAGCAGTGGATTGCGTCATTCCCCTGATATTTTGTGAATAGAACAGAATTTCTTCTGAAAAGATTGTTTTCAAAATCCCTTTGATTTTGCGTTTGCCTTTCGTGTTATGATTTGTTAAGGTTTAGTTGAATTTTATCGCCCTAGGTAGCAGTTTATGTGAACGTTATATACGATACCTAACAAAATTAAAACTGCACTATGAATTCTCGTAAAAGACCGAAAAAAACATTGTTGAGTTTTTTCTCTTCTAAAGTTTCAAAAAGAACGGAAGATTCTGAAGTCATGGAAGAAAAACGTGAAGAATCAAGTTATGCAGTTAAAGATGAAAAAACTGAAGAAGCGAGAGAAGCTATTAGCATTGGACAAAGTGATGTAAATACATTATCTAAATCGTTCTCTGAAAGTAATATGGATATAGGACTATTTATTGGCGATGGCATTTATCTCGATGACTGCCAAAAATTAAAAGTTTTAGAAAATTCGTGGAAGCCAGATCCATCTTTTTCTTTCTCAGCAAACCATAAAAAAAGAAATTTTCAATATCACTGGTTTGAAAAATTTCCATGGTTAAGTTACTCTGCAAAACTTGATGGAGCATTTTGCAAAATTTGTGTAGTATTTTCAAATGGGCAAGGTGATCAAGGAAACCAGCGATTGGGTAAATTAGTTTTATCACCTTTTTCACAATGGAAAGATGCTTTAGCATGCTTCACATCACATCAAATGTGCCAATATCATAAGAATTACGTTATTATGGCAGAAGAATTCAAGAAAATTATGAAAGGGTAAAATGAAAATATAGAAATACAACTTCATCAAAACAGAAATGCAGAAATCTGTAAAAATAGGCTGAAGCTCCTTTCCGTAATTAAAACAGTTATTGTTTGCGGAAGACAAGGATTTGCATTACGTGGTCACAGAGATTCTGGAAATATTTCTGTTGAAGAAACAGGTAAAAATGAAGGTAATTTCAGAGCTTTGCTTCGATTTCGTTTGGAAGCTAGCGATAAAGCTGAGGACTTAAAGGAAATTCAATCAGGTATGATTTCAAAAAAATATACAAGTCCGGACATACAAAATGAAATCATCAAAATATGTGGAAAGACTATACAAGATGAAATAGTTGAAAAAGTCAATAATGCGAGATGTTTCGCAGTTCTCGCAGACGAGACTACCGATATTTCCGGAAAGGAAGTTCTGACACTTTGTGTCCGTTATATCGAGGAATCTGATTCTTCTTGTATAATAAGAGAAGACTTCTTAGACTTTATAGAAATTGAAAATTTATCTGAGGCTAATATCGCTGATACAATATTGTCAAATCTCAAAAAACTTGGGATCGATATTTCCTACTTGCGGGGCCAAGGTTACGATGGGGCCGCTTCTATGTCTGGAAAATTGAATGGAGTTCAAGCAAAAATATTGCAGGTGCACCCAGCAGCATTGTATGTCCATTGTTGCAACCATGTGTTAAATTTAGTTTTATCAAAATCATGTGTTGTCCCTTCAATTAGAAATTCCCTTGCAACTATTCAAGAAATAGTCACCTATTTTAGAGCTTCGCCAAAGAGAAGGAAAATTTTAAAGAGCAAGCTTCTAGAAGAAGAGTTTTTAAACAGTAAAAACACATCCAGAAAAACGACTTGCCTTAAAAAATTTTGTGAAACTCGCTGGGTAGAACGCCACGAAGCTATTTTTACATTTTGTGAATGTCTGGAACCAATACTTTCAACCTTGCTGGAAATTACTGAAGATGCCACTTCCGAAACCGAGGCATCAAAGAAAGCTATGCTGTTTTACAATGCTTTATGCCAAAGTAGTTTTTTAGTATCGCTTTTTGTGGTAGAAAAATGTTTCTCAATCACACACAACTTATCAATAGCCCTACAGAAACCGAATATTGATTTAATATCATCTTATGAAGCCATAAGTGATGTGACAGAGATTTTGAGAAAAATGCGTGAAAATTCTAAATCCAAATTTTCAGCTATATTCGAACGAGCTTCCGAAGTCGCAAAGGACTTAAATTTAGAAATTAAAAAACCTAGACTGCTAAAAAAGCAAATGCATAGGGATAATACACCTAGTGAATCAGCAGAAGACTATTACAGAAAAACAATTTTCATACCTTTCATGGATTTTGTAATTCAAAATATGATTGACCGTTTTGAAAATCATAAGAATATAGTTACTAGCTTATACGCAATACTGCCAAAATACATAGAAAAATCTTCAGTAGAAAATATCATGCAATGTGCTGAATTTTATTCTTCTGATATAAAAAGTTTTCCGAATATTTTACAAGCTGAAATTGAAATGTGGTTCGAAAAATGGTTATCGTTAGACAAAGAAGAAAGGCCAAGCACTGCGATAGAGTCATTATCAAAATGTAATGCGAATGTTTATCCCAACATCAAAAAATTGTTAAAAGTATTATCAACGCTTCCAGTATCAACAGCCACTCCAGAAAGAACATTTTCCACATTGAGACAGTTAAAAACTTACCTTAGGAACAGTATGTCAAATTCTCGGCTTTCTGGACTTGCACTGATGAACATTCATCAAGAAATAAAACTAAATGCTGAATCCATTTTGAACACAATGGCTTCGAACCGCACTTACCTTGTATTATGACGACAAAATTTGTAAGTATATATATATTTATTTTTCTAAGCACTGTATTTTATCGAAGAAACGCTGCATTCGTCATAATCACTGTATTCGTCAAAACTGACCCCCCCCCCTCAATAACCTTTAACTATTATAATCGCTTAACTCATATGAATGCTTCTTTTGTGGACAGCATTGCATTGATCTGACTTCAATTAACGTTTTCTGAATAATGTAAAGTAAGGGATGTCTTATAATTTGAGTTATCTATAACTTTATTTAAAATATTTAAATCAAATTTTAAATATTTTAATGTAATTCGATTCGGGTTTTTCGATCGATCTTCCAGGTTTATAATATCGTTACTTTTAGTGGAAAATTCAGATATATAAAAAGTTCGCGAATTTCGAAAAAAGCACTAAAAAACGTAAATTGCTCAAAAATTAACGAAAAAACAAATTTCTCTAAAGAATCGCGTAGTAAAAACGCAAGTTTTGTAAAAAAAAATCGTGAAAAAACAATCTATAACGTCAAAAAATCGTGAAAAACAATAAATTTCATCAAAAAATCACGAAAAAGCGACTAATTTCGTCTTATAAGCGCGAAAAAACAGCCATTTTTTTTTAGAAGATTACGAGAAAACGGCTAATTTGTGTAATAAAATGAGTCAAAAACATCAATTTTGTCAAGAAAGCGTGAAAAAATGGCAAATTTCGCGAAAAGATCGAGAAAAAACGACTAATTTCTTCGAATATTGCAAAAAACGACCGATTTCGTCAATAGATCGAGAAAAAATGACCGATTTCGTCAAAAGATCGAGAAAAAACGACCGATTTCGTAAAAAGATCGAGTAAAAGCAGAAGTAAACGTCGCATTTGGGAAAAAAATAAAACAAACTTTCAAACTAGTAAACGCCGCGGTGTTTCTTTTATAAAATTCGGTTATATTTATGAAAAATTTCTTTCGTATTGTAGTGTCATATTTAACAAAATTGTGAAATTTAGCCTATTCTTTAATTTTTGCTTTTAAATAATGTGCATACGCATATTTTTAATTGTGAATAAATATATTTATAATTCTACATAATTACTAATTGAGACGTTTTATCCTTTATAGATTTTCTCAGTTTTGTAGTTATTTAGTGCGTATTGAGTTAGAAATTGTTTGAGCCCCCCCCATAATTTTTAAATTGCTACGCCACTGAAAAAATGTAAAACAAGAATAACTGTCATGTTAGGTGTGAATATGACTGGAGATCAGAAATTGAAACTGTTAGTTATATGAAGAAGTAAAAAGATGTTAAAAGACCCAAGATGTTTAAAAGGTGTAAAATTTTTGGAGGTTGATTATGACTTTGGCAAAAAGCCTTGGATAATGTCCAAAATTTGTGAAAAATGGATTAAAAATTTGGACAAACGTGTGATTGCAGAGTGTCACCAAATGGCTCTTGTTTTTGACAATTGTTGTACCTATCCAAAGGAAATCAACTAAAAACTGAAAAATGTAGCAGATTTTTACTTACCACCTAACACTATATGAAAACTGCAGCTAATGGATCAAGGCTTCAAAGTGCATTATTGCAAAAGAATAATGCAAAAAGTTATTATTTGGTATTCAAATAAGTTTTCTTAACCTGCGTCCAATACGAATACCATTTTTGTCAAGAAAAGGATGTAAAGGCAGTAGTTTGCTTTTAGAATTTAGGCTCGTTTTTTATTTTAGTTTTCAGTTCTGAAAATTCATGGTTTTAAATCAATTTTACTATAACATTCATTGCCTTCTCATGTTCTGGAATACAGTGGTGTAGTTGAGGGGGGACGCTGGGGCACAGCGTCCTCCCACTTTTTTATTTTATTTTAAGCATCCCCTTACTTTTTATCCTCAAGGGGGACGCTAAGGATGCAAGGGAATGCAGATTTTCCTGATTTATTAAATGGTTAAAAAAAAAAAAAAATTATAAAATAAAGAAGTTATATTTCAAACTATTTTAGTTTTTTTAACAAGGGCACTTTACTTGCAATTTCATTATAATTACCAGTAGAAAATCCCGTGCTATGCTTACATTAGTTCTTTCAGGAGCATCCATTAGTTTTATCTGGAATTCCCTAATTGATAACTATTATCCACCTCCCGTTCTGACATGCTCACTGAAAAAGATCTTGACGCACTGCAATCTTGGTTTAAAGAATACCTATGTGTTTCAGTTTTGAAAGCCTGGTCATTTTTTTCTCACCCAATAATTAACAGCAGCATGTTTCTATTAGTAAATGTGGTCTTTAAAGACATTCGGGGTAATTGTCATAGTTGTCACATACCGTTAGTTAGTAGGGGTCCTCGAAATCAGTAAAAGAGCATCAATGCAGACCAATAACTCCTGATACTTTTCAGTTAAAGAATCCCCCAAAATCATTATCCTCCCTTCTCCCATTCACATTGACAATTATTCCCTGATTAGTTTCGAAAAATATTTCTTTAGACAGGAAAAACTACAAGCATTGGACTAGTTTAAATTCTCTAAGTTGCCTTTTTTTCTTGCCACAAATATTTTGTATCATAATTTAAATTTTTGAAGGAAAATTATTAAAGAAACGGTATAAGCAGCCACAACTGGAAAGTTTTACAATTTCTGCCAAGCGTTATCATCAAGGCCATAGCTAAAAGGGTGCTAGGGGAGTGGGGGGCTCAGACCTCCTTAAAACATTTTGAGCCTTCCCTGGAAAAGATTCCAAAGTCACTAAACAAATTTTTGTTCGGTAAATCCAAATGAAATTTGTTCAAAAATCAAATTTAGTTTTGAGGCCCTTTCACAGTTTTGCAGAAATGCTAAATTGCAATTAAAATGTATCAACACTTGTTCTGCACAAGTCAAGCTAACATGGTGTTTAATATTGCACTAGTTATACCCTATATGACCAAAGGTAACTGCCAACTTGTGATTTTAGAGATTTTGCTAAATATCTAGAAAAATATATGAGAAACTATCCTAAAATTCCTAAGTGTGTAAACACAATAATACAGATCTTACATATGTGTGGAAAATTTTCCCAAAACTCCATAGCGGACAGTCAAAAAATTGAAAAAGAATGAATATCTTTTGGATAACTCTGTCGAAACTAATGTAACAAAAGCATTCAAACTGCAGATTATGATTAAGTGGTTTATTGTAATAAATTGTGTTCGTTTTTATGTGGATAATATGTATACTCGTAGAGAAAATAAGGGTTTTATTAAAACAGTCCCTAATTTTATTTTATTTTTTGCTTTTAATTCAAAGAGTTCTTAATATAAAATAATTTTCTTTTCCAAAAATTCGACAAACAATATTGTACACAATGCCCTGTAATCAGAATTAAAAAATAACAAAAATTGTATGAAAAATGAGTAGGTTTACTAAATAATCTTTCATTGTGCATGCACGAACACTATCAAAAATTCATTTGCATATTGTGTTAGCTAAATATATACAGCAACTTTTGCGAAAATCTCAAAAACATAACTTGAAAATTCTGGAAGTGATGGTCGATAGAATATGCTCAAAATCATTTGTTCCCAAAATAAAGCCAAAAACACCAAGGGGTTGTATCCAAATATAGTAGTACTTGTCATATTGTGTATTCTATATTAATACTTATCTATACTAATAAAAGAACAAAACGTCTGTGTGTGTGTGCGTGTCTGCGATGGCTAGCAAAATCTACAGCATGTACAAGGCTCAAAACTTTTTTGAGAGTAGCCCCAAATCTCTCTTGATGCACCTGAGCTTCAGAATTTCGAAATTCCAATTATTAACTGAATAATTATCTAAATTCCAAAGATCACTCTCATAAAAAAAAATGCCTTTTTTCCACTTTTTTCCGTTCATTTGCTTATGGTTGGTTGGTTGCATAAAATTTTCGCAGAAATAATTAAAAAAGCTGGGACAGAATTAAAGAAACATATTTGAGTGTTTAACATTTCAAAAGTGAGAGTTTTTCCAAAAGACTTTTAAAATTCATAGACTGGCAAACTGTCTGTTTAACTGAGGATTTTTTATCACAGCTGTTGTACGCCATGGAGGAAAAAGTTAGGTGGAAGTAAAGTAAGCCTTAAAAAAGGTTTGCAATATGAAACCATTTATCGCTCAAATTTTAATGACCCAATCAAAAGTACGAGGAAGGGATTTTGTATTAATAAGAAGAATTGAAAGAAATGAATTACAGCTGAAACACATTTTAAGAAGAAATAGTAATTTTTTAAAATGGTCTTTTTTCTATCATATTATTTATTAAAATAAATGTTTGATTTTAAAATAATTGAAATTGGAAAATTAGAGATAGTTAAATGTCAAAATAAAATAAATTAAAATATTGAAAACATTAGATTTCAACTAAAAATTGTATTACTAAAAGTTTTATTTTTTTTCAGAACTTTTTAATACTTTATAATGTAGATGAAAAATGTTTATGATTTAACAATATATTGCATGTCATTATATAAAATATATTGATGAAAACATTCTTTTAAAATCATGCATGAAAACAAATAACAAATATTAATCGACGATTTTAAGACATTAACGAAAGTATGTTAACTTTTCAAGCAAAATCTTAAATGATGCTTCTGTATTGATATTTCAAAGTTATATGATCAAAATAATCAAATAATTCTTACCAATGATTGATCTATTTGTATTTTTTATGCATTCCGATTGTGTATTACAGCCAATAATGGCACAAATGCTCATTTTTTAAATGAAATTTTAGTCATCTGTTCAATAACAGTTTAAACAATAAAAAACAAAAATTAAGATATACGGGTTTAAACCAGTTTGAATTGATCGGCGTGTCAAAGCACATGGTTTTGTTGGTGCTTAATTAGACTTAATGTAGTGGGTTTTAGGAATACTTTATTGGCATCACCCCAAGACATTATACTTCCACTCTATAAATTTCACTTTACTCAATGGTTGTACCAGATTTTTGGCACTTCGAACATTAGAATGTATGAGTGATTAGCTGTGTTGCAGTAAAAAAATATACAACACTTTTCTAGGAGGTTTTAAGTCATTGATTAAATTTAAACGTTTTCTATTCAATTTAAGATTTTATTATGGCTTTAAATTGTTTTTAAAACGAAAATAAAATGGCTGTTTGGCTTACAATTGTTCGAATTCGCAAACGGTTCATACACCATAATAAATTATCAAATAGCAAAGTAAATTATTTATCAGAAATTGTCATAAAAATAATAGTTGCAAAACTGGTTATAATCTTAACGTTTAGACTAATTAAAACATAACTCGATCCAAAAAAAAAAAAGAGACTACATTCCGATTTGTGATAGACAAAATTTCTGTGAGTATAAACCCGACCCAAACCTAAAAATTCTATTTGAAAAAAACTATGGATTTGATAACTTACCCGAACCAAATCTGAATCCCACAAAGATGTTCAAATGAAGCATAATCCTATCCAAACAAGGAAAAATAATTTTCGTGGGCATGAAACCAGACTCAAACCTAAAAATTTTCTTACAAAAAAACCCCTGAAATATGACCCGAACAAAATCTGAAACCAATAAAAATATTTCAGAGAACTATAACCCGATCCCAGCAAGACAAAATAATTTCCATGGTCATAAACCCAACTCGAACCTAAAAAATTCCATTTGAAAAATCCTGAAATTTGACCCAAACCACATCTGAATTCGACTAAAATATTTGACAGAACCCTAACCGGATTTGAGTAATACAAAATAACTTCCATGGACATGAGCTCGATATGAACTTAAAACTTCCATTCGAAAAAATACCTGAAATTTGAATCGAACCAAATCTGAACCTGACAAAAATATTTCAAAGAACCGCAATTGAATCCGAACAAGACAAAAAATTTCATGGACTTGAGCCCAATCCAAACCCAAAAAATTTCATTGGAAAAATCTGAAAATCTGAACTGAACCAAATCTGAACTTGACAAAAATATTCCAGTGAAGCATGTCCTTATTAGAACAAGACAGAATAATGTCCATTAACACGCAAGAAGACCCAAACCCAAAAGTTCTATTTGAAGGTAAACCCAAAATTTGAGTTGAACCAAAGCTGAACCCTACAAAAATATTCCAAAGAACTATAACCCGATCAGAGCAAGACAAAATAATTTCCATGGATATAGACCCAACTCGAACCTAAAAATTCGATTTGAAAAAAACCTGAAATTTGACTCAAAAGACATCTGAATCTGACCAAAATATTTGAAAGAACCATAACCGGATACGAGTATGACAAAATAATTTTTGTTGACTCTGAATACGATACCGATACCCGATACGAACCTAAAACTTCCATTCAAAAAAATACCTGAAATTTGAATTGAACCAAATCTGAACCTGACAAAAATATTTCAAAGAACCACAACCAAATCCAAACAAGACAAAAAATTTCATGGACTTGAGCCCAATCCGAATCCAAAAAATTTCATTTGAAAAATCTGAAAATCTGAACTGAACCAAATCTAAACTTGACAAAAATATTCCAGTGAAGCATGTCCTTATTAGAACAAAACAGAATAATGTCCATTAACACGCAAGAAGACCCAAACCCAAAAGTTCTATTTGAAGGAAAACCCAAAATTTAAATTGAACCAAAGCTGAACCTTACAAAAATATTCCAAAGAACTATAACCCGATCAGAGCAAGACAAAATAATTTCCATGGATATAGACCTGACTCAAACCTAAAAAATTCGATTTGAAAAAACCTGAAATTTGATTCAAAAGGCATCTGAATCTGACCAAAATATTTGAAAGAACTATAACCGGATGCGAGTATGACAAAATAATTTCTGTTGACTCTAAATACAATACCGATACCCGATACAAACCTAAAACTTCCATTTGGAAAAATACCTGAAATTTGAATCGAACCAAATCTGAACCTGACAAAAAATTCCAAAGAACTGTAACCAGACCAGATCCAAATAAGGCAAAAAAATTCCATGGATATGAACCAAATCTGAACCTAAAAAATTTTTTTTAAAAAATCTCGGAATCTGAACTGAACCAAGTCTGAACTTGACAAAAATATTCCAGTGAAGCATGTTCTGATTCGAACAAGGCAGAATAATTTGTGTAGACACGCAAGAAGACCCAAACCCTAAAATTCCATTTGAAAAAAGGCCAAAATCTGAATTGAACCAAATCTGAACTTGACAAAAATATTCCAGTGAAGCATATTTTTATTCGAACAAGGCAGAATAATTTCCATGAACATGCAAGAAGACCCGAACCCAAAAATCCCATTTGAAAAAAAGGCCAAAATCTGAACTGAGCCAAATCTAAACTTGACAAAAATATTCCAGTGAAGCATGTTTTTATTCGAACAAGGCAGAATAATTTCCATGGACATGCAAGAAGACCCGAACCCAAAAATTCAATTTGAATAAAAAGCCGAAATCTAAATTGAACCAAATCTGATCCCGACAAAAATAGTCCAAAGACCCATAACTGGATTTGAGCAACACAAAATAATTTCCATAGACATGAATTCGAACTGAACATTAAAATCCAATTTCAAAAAATAACTGAAATCTGAATCGAACCAAATTTGAACCCGACGAAAATATTCTAAAGAACCATAACAAGATCCGAACAAGGCAAAATAATTTCCATGGACATGAACCCAATATATGGTTAGGTAACTAACATTTAGGTTGCAATTAGGTTGCAATTACATTACGGTATGGTTGTTATGGTTAGATTAAGGATAGGTTACAATTATGTTATATTTAAGTTACAGCAGGGTACTGCAGTACAGTTAGGTTACAGACAGGTTATGGTTATGGTACAAAAGTTTACGGTTAGGAATTTGTCCGCAGAGTGAACATTACACTTGCTTTGATTTAAAATATACACTTATTTTTGTTAAATGGCTCTGAAATTATAATATCATATACAAACCTTTTAGCTAACATCGAGTATCGATTTCATTCACGGTATAGTCAAATTTAACACCTTGGGGACGAGCGACACGTATACGTGCCGCAAAAAGGCTTAAGAATCCTTGTTTATTCCCATCAGTAAAATTATACTGTAAAATTTGCCTTATTCAATCGGAGCATTTCCTCGATTTAAGAAGAAATGAGTTTGTTTTTTAAAACCGGTGACAAAACATTAAAAATTTCGTAAAAGGCTCCCGTTGCGAAGGGGTTAAGAGCGATATAATTAGCTTGAAATTCAAAATATTTCACTTGGGATTTCTATGTGAAAAAAAATAATTAGTTACATGACTTAACAGTGATTTTTACGGATAAATACCAACACTTTCACACAAAAATCATGCAATTGTTGGACATATATACCGTCCATGTTTCCCATTATTCATTTTGAGTACTTTTAGAGCTTAATATTAGTTGTTTTTTAGACCGATTTTTCATGCAGTCAGCGGCCACGTATTTCAAACAATGCATTTCTGCACATTTCAAATTAATGATAAAATCATCAGTGGTGACCATCACCCTCAAACCCAATGACACAAATTCCCCCCCCCCCCCAAAAAAAAATTCCATACTTTAACATCGACCCCCCCCCCCCCAAACAGAATATCAGTTGTAAAATATATTCTACTTATAAACTACTGCACATTCAAAAGATAGCGAGTTGAACATAGCAGAATGAGTTCTTATTGTCTTTATCTAGAATTTAAAGAAAGAAAACACAGGAACATTTCTAGAAATTAAATGTTAAAAAAAAATTAAAAGTGATATTTAAAAAATCAAGATTTTTTTTTAACAGTAAAAAAAGGAAATATTAAGAATTTTTAAAGATCTTCCCCCTCCCCCACAAAAAAAGTACTTTTTTTCAAATTCCCCCCAAAACTAAATTGTATGACGCATCTTGCATCACCAAACCCCTCTCTGGGCACCCCTGAAAATCATACAAATTTCAAGTTCATTTAATATTGTTAATACGGACCTGGGCAACGTCAGGCAGAATAGATAAATGAATACAGTCCCACATCTTTTTGCTTCATTTTGGGAATAACGGATTTTGCCACGAAAATAAACAACGAAATTCGCAATTGTTGCAAAGCTGATCAATGAAGTTCACGATTTCTCTTGGAATGATGGACGAAATTTGCAATTTTTATGAAGCTGATCGAGAAAATTCACGATGTTTCCACGTCAGATCAACAAAATTCATAGTTTTTACTAAGCTGATCGCCAAAATTCGAGATTATTCCTTTCATGATTGATAAAATTCGTGATTCTTCCGTGGCGGATCAACAAATCTTGCGATTTTTTTTGCACCTGATCGATGAAATTCGAAACTTTTATGAACCTGATTGACAAAATTCGCGATTTTGAGAAAGCTATTTGTTGAAATTCTCGAATTTCTGCATCCGATAGACAAAATTTGCAGATTTATTCGAGACTGATCGACGAAATTTGCAATTCTTCCGCGTTAGATTGACAAAATTCACAATATTACCGCATCCGACCAACAAAATTTGCGATTTTTGGAACTCGATCGATAGAAATTGCGATTTTTCTGTAGACGAAGGTTGAAATTTGTGCCTTTTCTGCCTTTAACAGACAAAATATTCATTTTCCACTCCCAATCAATGGAAATTCGCATCTTTTAACTAACTTTGACGAAATTTGCATTTTTTACGTGGCAAGGTGAAATTCGCATTTTTTTCTCTTGTTAAGCTGACAAAACTCATGATTTTTTTGCAGCCGATCAACGAAATTTTCAATTTTTCTGTGCATCATTGCAAAATTTGCAATTTTTTAGTACCTTATCAAAGAAATTTGCGATTTTTTTTTGTCTCTGATCGACAAAATTTGAGATGTTTTCGTACTTCAATCAACAAAATTCGCATTTTCTACGCGATAAACCGAGAAAACATGCGATTTTTCCACAGCAGAGGAATTTAATTTGCATTTTGTTCGTACATCATTCTTGCCCGATCAATGAAAAGTGTGATTTTTTGCGCCTGACCAACAAAATTCGCGTTTTTTCCGTGCCTGGGGGCCTACTACGAGCTCGTGGAGATTCTTCCAAAGTAGGAAGAACTGCAAGTCGAATTTCAATGTTTTGCAGAAAAAAAGTCTGACGCACAGTTTAAGCGCTACCATGAAGCAGTAGAAAAATCCTCTCTGTTTTCATTCAAAAGAACACCAAGAACAACCTGACTGACCACTTTTTTTCGACTTCGTTTCCACTCTCCTTCTCTCATTTTCTCCTCTTTGAAAACAGAAAACAAATTTTAGATATTGCTTTCCATCTTTATTAAAAATGTTATCAACACACATCTAATTGAAATATTTGAAAAATCTTTTTTTAAAACAAATGTGAAGTATTCAGAATTTTAACTGTTAAAAGCTCAAAATCTTATGACTGGTAGTTTTTAGAAAATGAAAAGTAAAAATGAAATTTGCTTTTTTTTACTAAACAAGGACTTTCCTTTAAAAATTAATAAAAAATTAATATGTTATTTTAGAGATATTTAATAATTATGAAAGACCTTATTTTAAACTTTAAAATGATATGAAAATAATTTTTTTATAACTTTTTGTTAATTAAATAATAGCATAAATGCTCGAAAATTTTAAGAAATTTTGTTTAAATATATAAAAAAAGTGAAAATATTTTAAGTTTTTAAACTTATTTTAAATGACAATAATAAGCGTGCTTTGAAAATATCACATGCAGCTTTTGGTAAATATAAATTGTTTTTTTTTTACACTTCTTGTTTAAAATAAAAATTAAACGCAAAAAAAAAAAAAAAAAAAATCCAATACAAATTTATAAAAGTAATTGCAGTACATATAAAAAATATAATTTAATGAAAAAATGTATAATTTTATTAAGTTCCTTTAAATAAACAGTGTGGTATGCCAAGAAAACTCTAATTATACAATAGCTCTCACCTAAAAAAATCAGCAAAATAACCATGGAATGCATACTAGAAAAATAGTTGACCAGATATTTTTGCTAAAATTTATTCATAGTAAATAAAACATTTTTGCAAATGTTCTAATTCAACTGAGAGCTATCACTGTTTACCCAAATAAACTAATTATTCAAAACTTTCAAATGTTTATTTACATATATGTATTATTAAATATTGTATCAGTTTTAATGTATATTTTTTGTTGCACAAATAACAAAGTTCCTTAATAACATTGATCAATAATTTCCTATTGCTAAAAAATAAAAATAAAAATTATTTTTGTCAACAAAAAGAAAGAAAGAAAAGAGAAAAGAAAGAAAGAAATAAAATTAAATATATATGCATTATTAATGAAGATTTTATGATGTGGATCAGTCTTCTTGGCTTTTATTATTTTGTTTCTGTTCTCGATTTTTTTTTAAAGTAACCTTTCAGAATGTAAACTAATTACTCAAACTAAACATACTGACCGAGGAAAAAAAAAACGGTCTGCAATGATAAGCTTAATTTAATATCGAAGCTTTTTCTTTCCATCAATTTGAGCAATAATTATTTTATATTCCAAAAAATTAGTTTGTATAAAAATCAAGGACAGAGAAAAAAGAAAGACCAATTTACATCATCTTAAAATAATATATATATTTATCTTGTTCAAAGCTTTTCAAAATTTCACAACTCTATATCCTTTTTTTTTTTTTTTTTTTCCAAACATCCAATGAAATATGCTGTATCAAAAAAATAGTAACTTAAAAATTTCAAAAGTTAGTAGTACTTTTCTCATTTCTTTTTCTAATCTTTTTTTATAGAATATCTTAATGTTTTACTGATCTTAAATTCTCAATGCATATTATTAAAATATTTTATGCATATTTATATATACATAATACAACAACTTATTTAAGTTGATACGACATTTAATAATAATTTTTAAAAAACAGATTTCTTTTTTTGAAATTTTGGATAATTTTATTTGAGTAAACAACGATGATCTGCATGGCCTTAAATATTTATTATTTTTTAATTAGTACTATAGATTTTATTTGTTTATTTATTGTTATGTTAAAATTTCATTTTGAAAAGACTGAGTAACACCAAGAAAAATCAATCTCTCTCTCTCTCTCTCTCTCTATATATATATATATATAAATGTTTGCGGCATTTGAAAAAAACATCCATTATTAGTGTTTATAATTAGTATCAAAGGTTATAAAATTTTCCCAATTCTGTCATATTTAAGTAGAACTTCTTGAAAATTTAGAGCATTTATATCCATATTTATTTAACAAGAATTTATAAAACTTTTGTTTTCATACCATCTAAAAATTTAAAAGGCCTTTTTTATTATAGTTATTAAATATTTCTAGATTAATGTGTTAATTTTTTATTGATTTTTTAAAAATGTCTTTGCTTAATCAAAAAAAAAGAGCAAATTTCATTTTTATTTTCCCATTTTATAAACAATTATTCATCGTATCCTTTTGAGCTTTTTACAGCTGAAAATATGAACATTTCACTCTTATTTTTTCAAAAAAGATTATCCAAAATATCTTAATTAGACGCGTACCGATAACATTTTTAATAAAGAGCGTTAACTATATGAACGGCTATAAGACAGATCTCCGACAATATGCTGCTCAATCCACCCCGCTCTGAGGGGTCAAAAATTTTTTAGGGGATTACAATGACATTTATCTGACGGGAGATTTCTCGATTGCCTCGTGGTAGCAATAACTCAAGGTCATCGGGGTGCAATGTCACATCGGAAGCATTCCCGATGAAAGAGGAAGTTCGACAGGTTTGTAGTAGAGCCCCTGATCGACAAAATTCACGATTTTTCCTTGCCTGATCGATAAAACTCACGGTTTTTCCATGCCTGATTGATGAAATTTGTTATTTTTTTTAGCCTCATGGACAAAATTTGCTATTTTTCTGCACTTGATTTATGAAATTCGCGATTTTACCATGCTCGATCTATGAAATTTGCTATTCTTAAGTGACTGATGCGATTTTATATTTTTCCCGGGGTAAAGTGACAAAATTTACGATTTTTTTTCGATCGTGCTATTCGCAAAAATTGCAAGTTTTTCTAGTTCTAAGTTGACGAAATTCGTGGGCATAGGTTGTGCATGCCTACTATCGAGATTATTTAACAAAAATTAAGTAAGTAGCACTTGTAGTTCATTTACAGGTATACATAGAAATATTCAATTAAACTATGCCCTACAGAAAGAATATCCTTTACATTATATTTTAATGATCTTACTCTACTTCAAATATAATGAAATTTATATATTTTCTTCTGTAATGCATAACAATATGTTTAATGTAGAATAAGGATTGAGTAACTTCTATAGTTCATTTATAAGGAGACACAAAGGAATTCCATTGCATTACTTTCATTTTTTTAAGTAAATGTTTAAGTAAAAGTAAATGTTTAAAAAGCATAATGTGAAATTGATATATGTTATTAAAAAGGGAATAACATTATCCACTAAAAACATAAGGAACGTATCATATAATTTTTCATTAACAGTGTATGAGCAATATTGCAGGATGTGCATTTTGAATCTTAATTTCTATTGCATTTTGTGGAATGAATTCTATAAATCATATGTTGTGCAACAAGTCGAATTATTTAACTTGTGTGGGTGGGATTTGCAGAAAATGTTCTTTCAAGAATATTTTTTGTTTTTAGCATAAATGGCTAATTCCACACGAAGGTCAACCTGAGAACTGATTTTTAAATTTTAATGGAATTTACTTTCTTTGGAACCAATTGATAGAAAAATATTCAAATCTCGTGGAAATATGCCAATTATAATTATTATTTCATATAAATTGTCATTTTACAGTTAATTTTATCAGCTTCACTTACAAATCTAAAAAACATTAATTTTCACTCCAAGTTTGGTGATCCTGTGAGTATTCAAGTTTGAATTTTTTTCTTTCTTTTTTTTTGCACCATTAACAACCCTTTTCTTTCATACAGACATAAAAATTATCAGTTTATTTTTTTAAAAAATTCTGTATCCTCATAAATGCAACTTCAGGTATGCTTGTCATGTCTGTCACATAAAAACATGAAATTTTTTATTTTGTATAAAATCTACTGGCACAAAAGAAATAAGTGATCATTTTCTCTTTTGTTATACTACAAGTCAATGCTTCATGCAAAATTCGTTAAAAAAAAATTCCATTTTAGTAATTAAAGTTCAAAAATTGTCATGTCTGTCACATTTGTCATTTCTGTCACAAGGAGTAAGGACTGATTCATGCCAGGTCACAATTAACTAATAAGGTTAAATAATATTATTTACAGTGCCAACTCCCTGTAATATTAGTATTAATGCTAACCTCAACCTCACGATAAATATGCTATAATATAAAATATTCAACAATTTAATATTGGTGAATTTCTTGGAAAATCATAAGGAGTTTAAAGTGCAAGGAATAGAATTCCAATTTGATGAAACTTCCCAACATTTTAAACAGAAGTATGCATTATATTTTATGACATTGAACAAACTTCCAACAGCTTGGCATTTCTCAGCAACATCTAATGGGAAAGGCTGTGTTGAGGGTTTAGGTGCAGGGGCGCCCAGAGAGGGATTTGGTGACGCAAGATGCGTCATAAAATTTAGTTTTTGGGGGGAATTTGAGAAAAAGTTCATTTGGGGGGGGGGGGGGGATTTTTAAATTCTTAATATTTCCTTTTTTCTTAATGTAAAAAAAAAAATTCTTGATTTTTTTTAATATCACTTTTAATTTTTTTCAACATTTATTTTCCTGGAAAGTTCTTGTGGTTTTTTTTTTCTGAATTCTAGATAAGGGCAATAAGAACCCATTCTTCTAACTCGCTATCTTTTGTAAATCTTGATTCTTTTAATATCACTTTAAAATTTTTCAACATTGAATTTTCAGAAATGTTCCTGTGTTTTCTTTCTCTAAATTCTAGATAAGGGCAGTATGAACTCATTCTGCTATGCTCAAATCGCTATCTTTTGAATGTGCAGTACATTATAAGTAGAATATATTTTACAATTGATATTTTGTTTAGGAGGGGGGGGAGGGGTTCAATGTTAAAGTATGATTTTTTTTTTTGGGGGGGGGGGAGATTTGCGTCATTGGGTTTGGGGTGGATGGTCACCACTGTTTAGGTGGCACCATAAAGTGTCGAGTCAGGGAAGCTAGCTACCGCCATGCCAGATGTACAGATCCAAGAACCTCTGTTGAATTTGCAGAAGCTGCAAAGACCATTAGTTTAAACATCAACATACTTTACACTTCAGAACAGAATATTCAAGCAGTTAAAAGCAAACTTGACAAAAGCTTGGGTAGGAGGTGAAGAAATAAGATCAATTCCCTGAACACAAAATGCTGATTGCTGCATGATTTCTTGCTCTCCTGGAATAATTTTCAGCAGTCTAACATTTGTATGTGAAAAAGGTTTGGAATTGAATTTCAAAACTAGGAAAAGCATTGAGCAAAAACTTTCACCATCTGCGACTATAAGGCCAATTGTACAATGGAAGTGTGGCCAATTGGTGACAGTAAAACATGACAACCTTCAGTTCCTTGGACTTATGCTTGAAATAGTGGAAGGACAGTTATCACATAAAATGCCTAGAGCCCATCATTACTAAATGGCTGTATAAATTTGAATCGGACAATCAAGCTGTATGGTACAAAAGTTACACAATATTAGACCATGCTGAAGCTCCCACATTAGACAAATTCTCATGACTTTTACAGGATTGAGAACTAATAAATTCTGAATAATTACTTTATACTGCATAAAAAGTTGATCACAAACTAGAATTAAGAATAATAGAAATCAAAATTCTATTTATTGAACAATAGAGAAAAATTTTTCAGACATGTCATGTCTGTCACAAAACAGTGTCATGTCTGTCACATTATAAAATATTTTATAAATATTAATTATTTTTTAAATTTATATTTTTCTTTTGATTTAATAAAAGCTAATAGTTATTTTTATTATATAAATTTTTTATGTATTTATATTGTGATAAGTTTCAGAGCTTTTGAGAGTTAATCCAAGTTCACTGCACAATTGTGTCCATTTTATGTCATGTCTGTCACGGTTAGTTTTTGTCCTCAAAATAAAAATAAAAAAAAGTATTTAGTATTTTTTTGTGTATATATTTATAGTTTAGGTCCATATTTGTCATTTCATTAAATTTTGTTCCAATAAAATAAAAGTTAATATGAATTAATGGTCTGGAAAGCTGTCCAATGTCATGTCTGTCACACATGGAATTAGCCAAATACATTTTACTGTGTAAATATAATACAGATAAATTAATTGGACAGCAAAAGGATATTAATACACAAGTATTGTCATCAATGAACACTAAATGCCAGAAAAACAATTTTTAGTTGTTTTATGCATTTATCCAATTAATTATACCATTTGGTTTACTGCTTGGTATGTAAACAAGTTGGAAATTGCACGTGAATGTAGCAAATGAGGTGCGTTCGTACGATAACGAAGTTTTAAAAATATTCAGATCTTGCTGATATAGTAGAGCGTACTTCGGATACAGTATAGAAGTCGAAATCTTTGTGTTTCTGTAAATATGCAGAAAGTAATTTTTATTACACCTCAGAAACGTATATCTTATTCATAAAATGTGAAATAGTTGAATATAATTAAAACACACCCCAAACAATGTTTCCCCGTGCAGCATTATGTAGTGGAATACTTTTGTGTAACCCTGTAATTTAATAATAAAAATTCTTTGCATCACAGATTTTTCAGAATGCATATTTTAGTATATATTTCATAGATTCATGCCAATTCTATTATGTTCGAATGAGTGTAACATCATAAAAATGCATTTGAAACTTTTTCCCCATTGACCGTAATGTAATGGAATACCTTTCATTGTCCCTGTAAATGATCTATGCATCTGACTTTCATAACATTTGAAATGACTCGATAAAATTACGTAATAGTTATGTTTTAAATTTCAAACGATTAAAATGCATTTGAAATTTTTTTCCCCATTGACCGTAATGTAACGGAATTCTTTTGATTGTCCCTGTAATTGATCTATGCATCCGATTTTTATAACATTTGAAATGACTCGACAAAATTACGCAATAATTATATGTTTTAAATTTCAAACGATTAAAATGCATTTTGAAACTTTTTTTCCCCATTGACCGTAATGTAGCGGAATCCTTTTGATTGTCCCTGTAATTGATCTATCCATCCAATTTTCATAAAATTTGAAATGACTTGTCAAAATTATGGTATAATTATGTATTTTAAATTTCAAACGATTCGGTTGGGTAGTTTTTGCATTGTTATATGCGGACAGACAGACAGACGGACGGACTGAGCGACAACAATAGGTGCTACGTATTTACATAATTACAAACACACCTAAAAATGGAAAGGATTATATACTGAAGAATTTGCGTATTAAAAGATTGCTTCACTCTCGCGAAAAGACCCACTTTCTAATGTTAATCCTAGAGAGCATTTTTCAAAATTTCTCATTTGCATTCCAATATATTTAAATGATTTTTGCATTGGTGCCTGAAGCCAATCTCTACAGCAGCCTTTTTACTTTTTCGAGTATGTTTGCACATTTTTATTTCATTTGGTGCGATAGCCAGTAATGGCTGCAGACACCTACCGAAATCGTCTCAATTCATTTGAATAATTTCACTTTAGGAACCGATTTCAAAAGCCAAAATATCCTTATAAAAAAGATTGAACAATGTTGAAAAAAATAAAAAATGGGCATTGTAGAAATCGACCTTTTCTACTCAATGCAAACAAAAATTATTCAAATTTATTGAAATGTAAACGAGTTATTCAGAAAAAATCTCCCACAGGATTAACATTAGCGAGTGGGTTCAGTTCCTGTGAGTGAAGAAGTTCCTTAAAATCTACTGAAAAAAAGTTTTTAACTTTGCTAAGTATTTACTAAAATGTTTATTTATAACCTCTCTACCTCTTGTACCTCTGTTACTTGTGTGAAAATAAATAAATAAACTATAGTAGAATATTCTTTATGGTATTACAAAATGTTTCATAATCTATGCATGAAGCATGATTTTTTATTCCATTTAAAATTGTGTTTGGAGCATTAAAAAAATTTTTAAATTGTTGCAATATATCAGATAAATTACGTTGAATGAATTTCTTTATCATTTTGGATAATTGCGTACAAAAAAAAATATATATAATTATAAAAAATTTTTTAATTTAATTAATCTTTAAATGTAAGTTAAATTTAATTAAACTTTAATTAATTTTTAAATATAAATTTAATTCAATTTTAATTTTTAAATTTTGTTAAATGTAAATGTAATTTTGTAATTCAAAATCCAGTAGTCCTATGGGAGATAGAGAGCCTAATGTTCGAGAATATGAGCATCCCCCACTTTTTTTTCCAGGACAACACCACTGCTGGAACAGTCAAGAAACCATTGATTCATGCAGATGGACACATACTATTTTTGATGAATTTGAGACACCAAGCCATAATTAATCTCAATTTGGTCCAGTATAAAAACTTTAAATAAAAGTTCAAATTCAGGAATATTTTGGGGTACCAAGCAAACAAGTGTTTTACATTGTTTTTGAAGGACCTCTTCATCAGGTAGATTTGTTTGAGTCTAATGTGTAAATATTGGTAAATGGTAAATATTATTCCTTCAGTCAGTAGGGACCATTTAACCATGTTATTAGTTTATTCAGATACAGAGCAACCGAAAGAGAGAACAGGATTTTCCTTTCCTTTACAAAATTTCCATTGTACAGGAGAAACAAGTTCTTCAATTTCATTAATGCATTTAGTGACAAAGGGTTTCCAGTTACTAGCACTACCTTTTATTCAATACAAAATAATTTGTGAATCACAATGACAAAATATATTATCATTTACAATTTTAAGTATTCAATTTAAATAATTCATTAATCTTTCAGCTGTAAGCACTCTAAGAACTTCAAGGCAAAACAGTGTAATTTTCTTGAGAGGCACCACTGTAAATTTTGTGACAACAAATGAAGTTTCACAAGAGGGATTACAAACATAAGCCACTGACCCATATCTCTTTATACTAGCATCAGCTATTATAAAAGGCTGAGTGGTTTCAGGATTTAGTTTTATAGTATTTTTCATAATACAATTTTCTGAATTTTTCACTTAAAGAATCTGGTGATGTAGAATCCCAGTCCATCCCATCTTCCCAGAGTTCTTGCATTTAAAATTTA
The DNA here is from genome assembly GCA_964019185.1 of Maratus speculifer. NCBI lineage: Eukaryota > Metazoa > Arthropoda > Arachnida > Araneae > Salticidae > Maratus > Maratus speculifer. Next base: position 235,434,089 of record OZ025299.1, on the reverse strand, counting down.
GTTCTTATTACAAAAAGAGAAATGAATCTAATAGGGTCATAAACTTTTGCCACAGTTTGTAAAGCACTTTAAAATATTAAATAGAATTTTTGTGAAAACTAGAAAATTAGTACAACATATAACTTTTGCCATAATAGAATTAGCTAAATTTATAGAAGATAAAATTGGATTTTTTAAAATAATGAATCTTTCTTTTTAAATATAATTTTCTGATCTTTGTCTTCTTGCCTGAAATCATGCTTGACACATCTTTTTATGAAATAAGCTTATAATATTACTTAATTCTTTAAATCTTTTTTGTACATGTAATTATTATTAAAATTTAATTTTCTCTATTGATGAATATAATTGCTTATCTAACTTATCTACTTTATTAGTATTATGAAACACTTATGTTATAAAAAATATGGAAGATATCTTCTCATGAGAAATTTTTAATTTGCCTTCTGAATGGCTAAATGTGCTATTAATAACATGCTAAAATATAGGCCCAAATCTTTTCGAATAAAATTATTCCAAAAAAATTATGTTGATAAGATAATCAAGTTAAGTATGGTTAATATGGCCTCTATTAAAAAAAAAAAAAAAAAAAAAAAAAAAAAAAAAAAAAAATTTGTACATTGGAACGTTTTTACATTTAGTTAGTAGTGCATTTAAGCTTGTTTTTGGAAATATAAAAATTATTTTCCATAGCTTCTAATGAAGTCATTTTTCTGTATAAGCTATAGACCCCCTGCATTGATGTCACAGCATCGACTGATACTCTTATCTGGTGCACATCTGGAGCCCATACAGAATGTCATAACTCTCTATTTGCCAGCACGTGTGATTTTCTGTTTAATTTTGATTTTTCTTATTCTTGCATTATTTTTCTAAATATTTAAAAAACGAAGTGCAAACCACTATGTTTACAAATGGGAAAAGACCACATTTGCTTTAAGTTTGGGTGCCAGATTAAGCATGTGACGTCAAGTGCAAGGGGTCTATACTTTAACTTCAAGGATACTCTACAAATTAGTATTTTTTTTCTCCTTCGTTTTACATTTCCAAGACATTTTTAAAATTTCCAACGTTTTCAATATCAAAATGATGCCTGTGTAGTTTGCATCTAGAGGGTGTTGATAGGTGCCTCATCAGGCAGTGCCCACCTATTACACTGTAACTAGACACAATGCTCACGGCTTTAGCTAACCCATCTCTTATTTGAGGCAAAACACTTATATATGTTTTGATATTCATGAATTTGTTATGTCAATCCTTTTGCTGTTTTCAATTCTGTAACACATTATAATTTTAAATTACTGTTATTTGAAATTTTTATATTGAATTTGTTAGTTTTTGTTATTTTTTATTAATGGAAATTAATAAACATGTTTAATAAAGAATATTTCATAAGAATATTTTTGTAGTAGTTTCTGTCATGGTTTACAATCTTATTTTTTAATATATTTGTAGGAGGAATTCCATGGTTAGTACTTTTTTAGTGGTGAGACTTCTATTTGTGCAAATTCTTCATTGAGAAATGGAAAAAACTGTAATTTCAAGTTAGTTTCTTTTTCTTTTTTTTTTTTAACCTAATTTATATTTCTATTTTTATCTTTTTAATGCTTTTATTAAATATTTGTAGATTGTATGCATTACTATTTTGCTTTTAATACCAATTTACAATTATGAAAATCTTCATTTTGTGATAGAAAGATATAAAAAATTTCATTTTGTCTACTTTTTGAAGCTTTGGAAACTACATGTATCTATGTAATCATTTTAACACAATCAAACTAATTGGTAATGGCATCATACAAAATAAACATTTCCATCTGAGCAAAAAATTGCCCAGGCCGGGAATCGAACCCAGATCCTTGGCTTACAAGGCCAATGCTTTACCATTTAAGCTAACTGAGCAACAACGGGTGAGCATTTTTCCTCTGTTTAAATTGTTTATTTCATATGATGTCTTTACCACTCAGTTTGATTGTGTAAAATAATTGTATATCTATGTTCCCATTGTTTATATAGAATTCCTTTATATGTGATTTATTTCGTTGAGCTGCCTAAATGACAAACCAGATGTTATTACCAATTAGGTTATCTAAGGGAAAAATGCTTGCCGGTTGTCAGCCCAGTTAGCTTAAGCAGTAAAGCATTGGCCTGTAAGTAAAGGATCTGGATTCAAATACCAGTTTGGGCAATTTTTTGGTTAGTTAGAAATGTTCATAACTTAAAAACTGTTCATTTACAAGTAGTATGAAAAGAAATGGGGGGGGGGGGGGGTATGAGAAATAAGGTGCAATTTTGTAACTTTCAGAATTCAATAAACTTGTTTAGCATAAATGCTGACATTCATATAGTGGATTGAGAAGGATTGAAAAGCCACATTACCAAAATTGCTGAGTTTTTCGAGAGTGCTGGTACCCTGTAAAATTTATAATAAAACATAACCTTACAATGTATCTCTTTTTAATGATAAGAAAATGTAAAAAAAGTAGAAAATCGCTGATTTGCAGAAATATTTTTGAATGTCCCTTTATTCTGCTATAAAAATCAAGTTACCTGGCACATTGCAGAATTCTATTTAAGTATTTCTAATTAATTACATAATAATAAATTAAAACTAAAGTATTCTAATACTATCCAAAAATACAAAAATTAATTTTTTACCAAAATAATGCATAAAAATATAAACTAAAAATGGATAAATTTGAAACTTAACCTTAAGATTTTTTTTTTTTTTTCAAACAAAAATAGTGAATCAATTATAAATAAAACACAATAAAATATTTTTTTGGATTTTAATAAATAAATAAATGTGTTATTAATGCTGCATACAGTTGAAATTTATGCTGATGAGTATTTCACATGATTAAATGATATCATTTGAAAATAATCTTTCAACTGCTGAACGAACATGTGGCAGAAGTCGAAAATTGAAGATACTGAAATGTCCTTGAAATCCATTTGCATCCAGTGAGAAAAAAGGAATAAATTATTTCAAATGCATGTGGAATTAAAGCTGATGAATATGTTTTGCAGAATAAAACTGTATTTCTTGAAAAAAAAAAAAAAAAAAAATACTGAACACACTAAAAGCACATAGCAAAAAATTGAAGTATTGAAAATGCAACCAAGTCATAAAAATCTGCTTGCATCCAATAGAATAAAAGAAATAACCAGTTTTCTAATTAGACATAATCAATGTAGAGATGCATATTTCCATGAAAAAAAAACAGTATTTCACTTGGCGATCAATAAAGGATATTTTTAATAGCCTCTTGGCGAGTGACAATTAGGGTGGCGATCATTGACCAATAAATTACTTGAAATGCATGTGGAATCAAAGCTGATGAATATATTTTGCCAGTGCCATGAGAAAGAGGTGTTGAAGGGGTGGTCGCTCCTGGCACAGAAATGTAGGGGATGCCAAATTTATACTACCAACATTATTTCTGACCTGTTACAAGAAAAAGTTGGGTGGGATGTGGGAGGATTAAAATTTTGCCCAGGCACAGTTTTCTCTTTGCACGCCTCTGTATTTTTCAAAATAAAACTGCATTATTTCTTTAAAAAATAATCCAACTGAAATGTAATAAAAGTACATGCGAAAAAAGTGAAATATTGAAAATACAACTAAGTGATGAAAATCTGCTTGCATCCAATAGAAAAAAGAAATAACCAGTTTTTTAATTAGATGTAATCAATGTAGAGATGCATATTTCCATGAAAAAAACTGTATTTCACTTGGTGATCAATAATAGATTTTTTTAATCACCACTTTGCAAATGACAGCTAGGGTGGCGATTGATGGCCAATAAATTGCTTGAAATGCATGTGGAATCAAAGCTGATGAATAAGTTTTGCAAAATAAACTGTGTTTCTTGAAAAAATAATCCAACTGAACACACTAAAAGCACATGGCAAAAAATTGAAATAATGTTAATTCAGCTAAGCTATTGAAATCTGCTTGCATCGAAAAGAAAGAAGGATCAAGTAGTTCTCTAATTAGACAAAATCAATGTAGAGATGCATATTTCGATGAAAAAAATTGTATTTCACGTAGCAATCAATAACATATTTTTTAGTCACCACTTGGCAAGTGACGATTAGGGTGGCGATCGATGGACAATAAATTACTTGAAATGCATGTGGAATCATAGCTGATGAATATATTTTGCAAAATAAAACTGTATTTCTTGAAAAGAAAATCTAACTGAACATGCTAGAAGCACATTGCAAAAAATTGAATTATGGAAAATACAGCTAAGTCATTGAAATCCGCTGCATCCAGTAGAAAAAAAGAAAGAACCAGTTTTCTAATTAGATGTAATGAATGTATAGATGCATATTTCCATGGAAAAAAACTGTATTTCACTTGGTGATCGAAAATAAATATTTTAATCGCCACTTGGGAAAACAAAATGTTTGAAGTAAAAAAATGTTTCTAGCTGCTTACGGAAAAATAATTTGATAGATTGTAAATACTATACAAATCCACTTAAAAAAATCCATTACGTTCTTATAACATTATAAATTAATACTTGCTAATATATAATTAGTAACTTATAAATTTAGTTACATTCTTAGAAACATAATTGGGAATATCTTGCAATGAATTAAAAGTAACTTTTATATCAATCTACAAAAGCAATTAAAATATCTTGTAATTGATTGCAATTATTTAAATACATTTCATAGAATTTAATTTAGATTTACATGTATTAAATTACGTGTTTATGAAATTGTATTCTGAAGAAACATACTTGTAACACATTAGAATTTAATCTAAATTACATTTTTAAAGATGTAATTAGAATTGATAATTATCAATTACAAGTTAAGTGGACTATACAATTAAAAATGTAATCGGAATTCTCTCGTAACCAAATACAAACTAATTGGATTATATAATTAAGAATGTAATCTGAATCATCTAGTATTTAAATACAAATTAATTCAATTAAATTTTAAAAGATAAAATGAGAACTGATTTGTAATTCCATTACAGGATAATCAAATTATGTATTTCAAAAGCGTATTTGAAATTACTTTCTAATGCATCACCTGTTAATTATACTGTGAGACGATTGTAATGTATTTTAATCAGTAATTTCATTACTTTTCAATTAGATTCTGCCCAACACTGCTCTAAATATTTGTTGACCTCAGTTTACATACAATCTTTTGGCAATTTAGGCGTTAGAGGATTTCATAATTGTGTATAAGTCCTCAACCCTAAGACTGATATTAAAATAGGGAGCTTTTCTTTTCCTCAACTTCATTTGCAATGAAGTACTGCTCCAAATATTCCATATATGAGGAAAAGTTCTCATTTGCTTCATTGAAGACTGTAAGTTGGCCCACTAGGTCTAACTGTGCTATGCCCTAAATAATAAGTTTTACTTTTTAATACTATGAAAATAATTACTATTTACTTCAATAGTAATTATATTTTGCTTTGTTATTATTACTTACGTGTCTAAGTCCTCAACCCTAAGACTGATATTAAAATAGGGAGCTTTTCTTTTCCTCAACTTCATTTGCAATGAAGTACTGCTCCAAATATTCCATATATGAGGAAAAGTTCTCATTTGCTTCATTGAAGACTGTAAGTTGGCCCACTAGGTCTAACTGTGCTATGCCCTAAATAATAAGTTTTACTTTTTAATACTATGAAAATAATTACTATTTACTTCAATAGTAATTATATTTTGCTTTGTTATTATTACTTACGTTGAGTTTGTAAAATTTGAATCTTTGTCCCCATTATAATATTTTGATATGAATATAAAATATTACTCAGAATATGATGAAACATGGTTATATATTATGTTAGTGCTACATCGTTCTGTGTACTGTTCCTAGTGTGGAGTTGAGTTGAAGCCTGGTTACAGGATACAAGATTAAAATACAATTACAGGTACAACCATATATGAATATATCAAACATGGTATACTTACAAAGAAAAATACGGAAGAATGTGAATGTCCCAAACAAGCTATAAAGCTGTTAATAATGACCAAGGATTCTAGGAAAACTCTGTATGGGGAGAGTGAAGCCTGCAGCATACTCATAAAGAAAGATATATATATATATATTTAAAAAAAAAAAAAAAAAAAAAAAAAGAGAGAGAGACATCAAAAACAGCTGAAAACGTTGAGCCAAATTGAAAATACAGAGAAAACAAAGTTAAAATGCAGCTAAAAAATCTGACAGACTATAAAGAAGTACAATAATAACAATTACTAAAAGAAAGTAAAATTATTAATTATTAAAAAAAGAAAAAGTACTAATCTAAAAATAATAATAATAGACTGATAGTTCTAAATAATTAGACAACCAAACAGAATTAGAAAATAAGTTGATTTAAAAGAAGTGTCATTATTCAAAAAGAATTTTTAAGCAGTTGGGAGATAATGTCTCAAATTTGTCTCAAGATTTGTCTCAAATTTTTCATTAACAATTTTTCTGATTTTAAATAAATAACTATCTAATTATTAAAATTTATTAACTTTGCATGCACTATGGATAATATTAGTGTAAAAAAAAATTAAAGACATGGTTTTGTTGCAACAAATACTTCCCAGGTTAACCCGTTCTGGCACGGGCAAATTCTGTTAATAAAATGAGAAATTATTGACCAGCACCAAAATTTAGAAGCAACATTTTGAGAAATTAAGAACCCCTTAATTTAATCTTTCATGGTAAAAGCAAAATTTTATTAAAATATTGTTGGTGCCGTTTGCAAATTTGGAATTAAAATTAGGTATCTTGGGCTGGGCACAGTGTGCCAGAAAGGGTTAATTGATATTGGGCAATAGTAAATATTATTGTGATGCCATATGAGGCTTATTCCCATCCCATCTGATATGCTGTACATTAGGATATATGAGAGATTAGATTGGTGAAAAGGTGGCTTGTTATAAGGCTTGCTTCTGTTATCTTCCTTTGTGAATGTGTTTTGTTGTTGGCTTCTCGTATCTTTTTAAAAATCTATAGACAAGAACCTGATTTGGTTTTAAAATTAAAAATTTGCAAACTCCGATTTTTCTTCAATAATTTTTCTGAATTTATATAAATAACTTTCTAATTATTTAAATTCATTAACTTTGCAAGTACTGTGGATAATATTATTATCATAAAAATAAACTTTTCTACCAAAAATTGAACCGACTTCAAAAGCTACTGCAAAGTGAAAAATAATTTTTTTACAGAATAGTATTAAGAAATTAAATTAAGAGCGTAGTATTTATCATGCGTATAATTATATTTATGTAGATTAATTTGATTTTTTGAAGTCGGTGCCAGCCAAGCCAAGTTACATGTAATTTTCCAATAGACACGCATCCAAGTATCTAAGAGTTTTTTTACGATTTAATATTTAGTTAAAATTTTAACTTTATTCTTTTACAATTTGCATTGGATAATTAATTTGAACTTGGCTTGGCTGGCACCGACTTCAAAAAATCAAATTAATCTACATAAATATAATAATACGCATGATAAATACTACGCTCTTAATTTAATTTCTTAATACTATTCTGTAAAAAAATTATTTTTCACTTTGCAGTAGCTTTTGAAGTCGGTTCAATTTTTGGTAGAAAAGTTTATTTTTCTCTTTTTAGTTGAGTTAACGATTTTTTTTATGTCAGTTAATAAAAATTATAGTACGGGAAAAATCACTGTAAACCATACACGCATATCAGGAGTGGGGTTCGAACCCACGATCTCTTTCAAGAACCGGAAATCAAATCTGCTATCTTACACCGCTCACCCATCTGGCAGCACTCCATTCGGCGAGCTTAGTCATCGTCCATGTTACTTTTAGTTTGCAAGAAATCACTAATTTTATTAGTTTTTACTTAATTAGTAAAAAAGTACTGAACCAATTTCAATGAAATGGAAGAAGTACCAATGGAAGAGTAGAGTCTTTCATTTTACACAAAAAACAAATTAATCGGTTGGATAGTTTTGGAGTAATCGGTGAATGTACATAAAAAAAAAAACATTCGCGCCGAATTGATAACATCCTCTCCTTTTTTGAAGTCACTTAAAAAAATATGTAATGCGGAAAATTTTTTTGTATACTATACACATATGTCAGGAGTGAGGTTCGAACCGACACTCTCTTTCAAAACCAGAGATTAAATCTGGTGCCTTAGACCGCTCGGCTGTCCGGACTTCATTCTCTTCAGAGAACTTATTCAATGTCATGTTACTTTTCGCATGTCTATTCTCTTTTTTAGTACTCTTTCACTGATAAAGTATTAAATTAATAAAAAATCTCTGATACTCTCTGGTAACGGTTAAATATAAAATATTCCTAATAACATAATTAGTATTTAACTTGTTAAATATATATTTAAAAATTATACTACGGAAAAGATTATTGTATACACGTACGTCAGGCATGGGGTTCGAAACCACGTTGCCTTTCGAAAACCAAATCTTAAATCAAGCACCTTAGACCGCTCGGCCATCCTGGCATCGGTAAATTTATTCGACATCCATATTACTACTGATTTGCAAGAAATCACTAATTTTATTAGTTTTTGCCAAATTACTAAAAAAGTACTGAACATATTTCTATGAAACGGAAGTGGTACCAATTCGAGAGCAAGCTCTCTCATTTAACACCAAAATCAAGTTAATTGGTTGGATAGTTTCGGAGTAATCGGTGAACATACATTAAAAAAAAAAAAAAATACATACGCATCAAATTGATAACCTCCTCTCCTTTTTGGAAGTCGGTTAATTAAAGATTTGTTTAATAATTGTAATTAATTAAATTTTCTTTCAACAAATGCTTTACTGGTTAAGTTATGTACAGTGTATGTAAAACTATAAGGACAGCAAAAAATATTAATTTTTTTGATAAATTTAAAAACAAATGAAACTTTTTCCTCATAGTATGTATCATCAAGCCATAAAGCTAATAAAAACATCACAAATTCAACTGTGTGTTTTATAATGAAAATAAAGCAATTGTACAAACAGTCAGAATTTTTGTCTGTGTAAAAACTTTAGAGACGGCAAAATAAATTCAATATAGTAATGAAAGAAACAAATATTTAATCTATTATGCACCCACCTAAGAGTTTAATGATTGCAAATATTCCATCATTCCTCGACATCATTAATTTTGGCACAGTTTGGGATTGTTTTTGTGTTATTCATCTTCAATTGTAGATCTGAATTCCTATGCTGAAGAAAAATGCCTTCTATTTTTATAAACTCCTTTTGCTAGATCGCCCCTAAAGCTATTAATAGGATTTAAATCAGGATTTTTGAGCGGCGATTGAAAAACTTCAATATTTTTCTTATAGAATAAGATTTTTTTCTTGTGACTTGTGTGGATAGGTGAATTATCTCGCTGTTATATCTGCCTTTTTCCTGTCAGAAGTGTTGCAACAAATATAAGATGGTCAGAAAGAGTTTGTATATGTGTCTATGAATTAAATTTTCCTGAAAAATATACAAGTGACACCATGTCCTTGAATGAAAAGCAGCTCCTTGTTGTTTTAATAAAATCTCTTTTCATTTTCTCAAATCATCCCAATAATATTTCTCTCATGAAAAAAAGTGAAACTTAAATGGTCCTGATGGCTGGAAATATTATTGGGGTGATTTAAGAAAAGGAAAAGAGATTTTATTGATACATCAGTAAGAGGGCTGATTCATTGCAACATGGGGCTGCTTTTTGTTCAATGACATGGTATCACTTGTATATTCTTTCAGGAAAATTTAATTCAAAGACACATATACAAATTCTTTCTGACCATCTTTCATTTGTTGTAACACTTCTTACAGGAAAAAAAAAAAAAAACAGATATAACGGCAAGATAATGCACTTAACCACATAAGTCTTATATTAATATTTTCAAGCATTCAATAAAAATAATACAGGTAAATTTTGTCTTAATAGCTTTATTTTATTTTATTTTATTTTATTTTATTTTATTTTATTTTATTTCTGAAGGACAAACTCTAATTTTGTCAAATGCAGCCATCTGACATGAGCAAAATAAGTGTTATTCCAATTTATGGACTGTTCTTGATCAGTTACAGCGATCATGTTAGCCAAATTCATGGCACATAATGAGAATTATAGTGTTTTTACATATAGGCCAGATATGGCACACAGTGCCGTGAAAGGTTAATAGGTAAAACACAGCATGGGTGTAAAACATCTTACCCTTATCACTTAACATCTTCATTTACTCAGCTCTTCAAATAAAAAGCTATAATAATTTTCATTGTTAATGGTTGATCATGAACATTCAGAGATACAAGGACGTAATAAAAATCAGAAAACAAACCAATAATGGCTTGTAATCTTCTTTTCTAAAACTTGTACAGGAATAGTGTTTTATTGATACTGATCTAGGGAATGTGAGATAATTTGCATATTTATGCAAATTTCCATGCACTCTATTAATTTAGTGTTTCATAATGGTTTTATGCAGTTTCACTTAATGTGGATATAAGTATTTGTTCAATTCAAACCAGTTGATGAAATGGCACCTGTGTGAACGCGGAATTTGAAGACTAGAGAAGCACTCATTAATCTACTGAAGCAATTAAAGAAAAACTGTAGAAATGATATTTTCATGCTTATTATCTATTATTTTGAAAATTTCAAAACAGTTCATACCGATTAAAAGAATAGAAAACCGCCTCAGGTTTGGTAGATTGCAAGTTACATCAGCACGTCAGGTTTATACTTTATTGAAATATTATAAAATATGTGATCAATAACATCTAATAATATGAATATTGAAGAGGAGAAAGAATCTAAGACTAATGTATCAAACAGAATGTTGTAAAACAGATTAAATGAAGCTGTATATTATTATTGCAGAGTAACAGCAAAACCTATGCTTAATTATATGGCACAAATAAGTAGGCATGAAAGTTTTAAGCTTTTTCTGAAGTGATATTAACTGTTTCTGAGGTTGATGCAAAAATATGGCCAAATTATAATGTGAAAATTTTGAGGGGGAGGTGGAGTGATAAAATTGTAATGCCATAAAAATTCAGTGCTTTTAATTTTTTCTTGTAACATGTATAACATTTTAAAATTACTATTGTAATCAATGAAGTAATAATTTAAGCTGAAAAATTGATTTCATGATATGTGACAAATTAATTACCAATAACCTTTTTTCTAGTCCCAGTTTCACCATGTACTCTTTCAAATATCAGCTGTAGCTTAGACTATTATTTCTTTAAGTTTATTTATTTATTTAATATGACATTCTGTGAATTATTTATATTTTGCCGAATTTCACAAAATCAGTGTTTTAGAAAATTAGTTGACAGTTAAAAAGTATGCTACATGCCAGAAAATAGTTTTGAAAATTTTTTTGTTTCACAAAAACATTTTGTCAATAGATCATGAAAAACTCTAATTTTGTCGATTTGTTCTGAAAAAAAATATGAATTTTGAATTTTATCAAATGGCAGTGGGGAATTAATTTTTTGTTAATTGACCTTTGGACAAAAAAAAACTTCCAAGTTTCTTCAATCAATCACTGAAAAAATTCCAGAATTTAGTCAATTTTTTATTGAGAAAACTCAGTAATTTAATAGTCACATGGAAATAAAATCATAATTAGTTGATTGGTCTTTGAAAAAAAGTCACGAATTTTGTAAATCAACAATGAGAATAAAATAAATTGTGAATTTAGATAATTTGATAATGAAAAAAACTGCAAATTATTTAAATTGGCTGTTCAAAAAAATCGTAAATATTATTAATTAATGAAAAAATCCTCAAATATTGGCAGTCAGAGGCTGGAAAAAAGAAAACAAACTTTATCAGTTGCACATTAAAAAAGATAACTAGCTTAATCAGTCAGTTGTGGATAAGGTGCATAAATTTCATCAGTCAAATGCTGAAAAGAGCCTCAAACTTCATCAGTCAAATGCTGAAAAGGAGCACAAACATCATCAGTCTTTTGTTGAAAAGGATCACAATTTTCTTCAGTCAGACGTTTACAAAGAGCATGAACTTCATCAATCTGATGTTGAAAAGTATCTTTGAATTTTCATCAGTCAGATGCTAGAAAAGATCACGAATCTCATGAGTTCAATGCTGAAATGATCCCAAATTTCAACAATTTAATCCTTTATCTACCAATGGTAGTTATGAGTACCATTAAAATTACTTATAAAATTCTTTTAATACCTCAATTAGTTGTAATACTGTTTAGAATGAGTTACTGATACATTACTTTATTTTGTTCCAAAAGCATTATTGGTTACACAAAACAAACATATTTTTAAAAGGATGATTTCTTTTGCCTTTTTATCTTTTCAGCTTTTTTGGTGCTGAGGGAGATGAATAGGGAATTTTCAATTCAGGAATATTTCTGTATTTATATTGTAAGAACATCACATTTGTACATTTTATAATTCTACAAAATACTAAGAAAACAATTTAAAATAAAAGATTTGAGTGGGGTTATAAATATTGCACCAAAATCCCTATAAATTCAAATTTAACCACTTAACCGGGAACGGGTATGGGGAAACAGTGCTTTTACCCCTGACTTATCTCTGGGAAAACGTTGAAGTGGTTAATTAATCCTTCTAAATTCTTCGATTCTTTTAAAATCCTTCAAAAATTTATTAAGTGATTATGTAAATCTTTTAATTTAGTTTAAACAATTAATGTAAATTGCTTTAGGATGTAAAATTTTCATGTATTCATAATGCTGTAGATAAAAAAATTGCATAAAAAAAGACACTAATTTCTTCAATCAGATGCCAAACTTTCACAAAGGAGGTGGGCTAATAAGGGCCATTTTTCGCCCATCAGCACCTAGACATGACATACATTTTTTTCATTAGTATACCTCATAACAAGTCAGAAAATAATAATATCTTGAATGAAAGTTGAATAATTGATGGAAAAATAAAATATAGATTTAAGTAAATATTATGTGTATTAATGAGGATAAACACAATTGTCATTAGTTTTAATCCATATAATCAATAGTAAATACAACAATAAGAGTAAAATTAAGATAAATGGAGCTTACTAAGATTATTATTTCAATGCATGAAATATCGAAAATAATAATAATAATAATAATCATACAGTTTCAGACTTTTTGGAAAATGTGTTTAGATTATTTTCGTTATTAATTGCTTCACCAGAATCACTAATGGACCATCCAGCAGCCGCGTCTTATACAGTATATGAGCATATTCAATATTTATTTTTATAATTTTGATTGAGCGATGGTACATTACAGTAGTATTGTAAGCCAAAAAACCGTAATATGAAAACAACATGCACCCAGCACTCTACGACACTTTCGCGGACACTGACAGTACCATTATGTTATAATCTTTCACTGTGTTTTTATCCAAATATTATAGGTTTTAGAAATTGAGCGCTGTAAATCAAATTTTGGTTATGAGAGGTATCTCTTAGCATCCTCTGTTGAAGACTGTTGCTGCTTAATTAAGAATCTTGGCATTTCATGTTCAATATCAATTTCGTGCAGAAGTTCCAAACAGTGGCGGTAAAATCTATCAATACTCTCAACATCATTTGGCTTCAGCCATTCTCTGATATTATATTAATCTTTTTTTAATGTGTTTAGCGTAATTGTTCTTTGTTTCTGCAAAGTAAGGAACGAAACATCCAAAATGTAATTTCAAGTAATGACGAATACCATATGCTTAACAAAAGGTCTTCCTTTGTATAGCCAGAAGGAATGTCTCTGAAAGGAATAGTTCACACCATTCTGGATATAAACGTACATGCGACCGAATGCAATCATCACAGTATCATTGTTGTCATCTGGAATAAACAATCCTCCTGCTGAAGGCCTCATATATTTTTCAATAACTTGTGTTCTGGTGATGTGTTCCATTCTACAGTATTTTAGAACAACGTTCTCAATCAAAGCCTGGTTTTCATATTTTACAGAAGTTATTATTATTTTTCTTATACTGAATAATGTAGACAGAACACCATGATAGAGACCAGTTCTAAGTTTTACAAGTAACATTGCAAAGTAAGTACGAGATGACCTCTTTATTGAGGAACATATTTTGGACTTTACAAGTTTAAAGATACAGTTAAAGTCAGACATAAATATATCCATGAGAATATAATAATAGATTTTGGAAAATTGTCCTGGTGTATCAAAATTGAGATCTTCTTTGCTACATTTTTTATATTGGTTTAAATACTTTCATGCATCGGATTTCATACATCGATGTATTCTCACTTACAGGACTTAAATCTTGCAGAGTCAATTTACCGATCAAGTAATATGAGTTTTACAGCATCGCTTTCATGACAAAATGTAGATATTAGTTTCTATGAAGGCTTGAGTTTCAATAGCTTTTGCTACAATAACAAGGCAGTACTTACCTTTACATATTATGCAACAAGTGTTAGTTGTGAAAATGAGATATTAATAAATGTATATTAGGTTTCTTATTTGTGGTCTCATGACAGCAATCGTTGACGCATAATTTCTTATTGTTAAATCAGAAGAAGTTAAATCAGTTTTACAGCATCATTTTCATGACAAAATGTAGATATTAGTTTCTATGAAGGCTTGAGTTTCAATAGCTTTTGCTACAATAACAAGGCAGTACTTATCTTTACATATTATGCAACAAGTGTTAGAGTTGTGAAAATGAGATATTAATAAATGTATATTAGGTTTCTTATTTGTGGTCTCATCGACAGCAATCGTTGACGCATAATTTCTTATTGTTAAATCAGAAAAAGAAATAGACGTATTTTGAGCCTGGAGAGCACAAAATACATATTATTTGCATTTAGAGCACTATTTAGAGCCATTCTGTAAATCTCAGTTTTTTGAGCATCTAAGTATCAACTTTTCTGTTAGAAGAGATACAAAAAGTTTTCTGTGTGACTTTATAACAATCACATTGGTATCCAAGCATTATTTATTAGTAATTTCTTTAATAAATATTTACGAAAATAATTTTAGAAAATAGCATTGACATCTGAACAACGTTAATACTTTTTAAGTATGGCAAAAGAAGTCTGAACGCGCTCCGATAGTAGCGCATTTGATTCTCTCACATGATACATTTTTTTCTTTTACAGGTAGAAGCGCACACTGAACCCAAATAAAATAATGCTCATATAAAAGCTTATAAAGAGTAGAATCATTGCATGTCAAAATTAATTGGGTTCATCGAGTGCTTCTTAATAAAAAATTAATTCAAAGACACAAAAAAGTCAAAAATTCAGAAAAAAGCCAAAACACTGTACTTTTGGGCTATAATTTCCATGACTTACTATTTTATTTATCATGTAAAACTTATATTAAACAAAAATACATATCTTTTAACGATACAAAGCCACAGAACAGTCATCTGAATTCAAAACTTTTTTTCCGGGTATATGATGGGCGAAAAATAGCCCTTATTGACCCATTTCCTTTCATCAGCCAGATGCTTACACAGATCATGGATTTTCTTAGTTGGATGCTAAAAAGAAGTGCAAGTATATCATTTGGTCAATTATAAATGTGTGCTGACATAAGCAGAAGTGGCTTACATTGGGCTAATTTTGTATGTTAACTATATTGTAAATATAATATGTCAGGTAAATGTGTCCTGAAAATTTGAAAAATATGTGTATTGAAATTCCAATTATAGTAAAATCTTGTTACATTAAATCTCTGGAAAGCACTAATTAAATTAAATACTAAAAAAATTCATTAAAGTGAATATTTTTATAATGAAAAAGGATAATAGATTTTTTTTTAATAATCTAAATTATATTTATTAAACTGAAAAATTCATTAAAATGACTTTTGTTTTAATGAGATTCTATTGTAATGTCCACACTACCTCTGAGGTTAAGATAACAAACAACTTGAAAATTCAGGCATCAATATTTCAAAGAGATTATTTACTGATTGTTTTTATAATGTAAAAATTAAAAATTCAACCTTTGTTGAAATTTTTAAAGAAGATATTTTAGATTGTGGATGTCTTAAAATGATTAAGCTCTCATTGCTTCTCTCTTAACTCATAAAAAAAAATATTTCGATTTCTTCTGAAGAAAATCCAGATATAGAATCACATAATAAACAAGAGAATTTTTTTAAGGACAATAATTTAATCCAAAGTATAGAGAAAAGAAATTGTGAAAAAAGATTAAAATTTCCTAGTTTGTGAAATGCTTCAAAGTGAGCTTTGCAGATTATTGATCTATTGTGCATTTGTATGGAATGTTATAATCAAAGGGATCAGAAAGTAGAAAACTAGTTTTCAAAACTATGGTGTTAAAAAGTTTTAAACAATTTTCTATTTGTATATTTTTATGATTGTAATTCATTATCTCATATTAGTATTTCAGACCTTGAACATTACTGCAGAAACTGTTTCTACTTTGTATGTAGTTTTTTCAAGTATATCCATTAAGAAGTAAGCAAAAAAATTATTGACCAATTCTAACAAATTTTTGATACATTTATTTTATTGTTGGCAGAATCAATACTGCTTATACAGTTTCAATCTGTTTTTTAAGAAACAGCATTTTTAAATATTGTAATATTTGGCGAGAAACTCAAAGAGCCATATTTCATAAAAATAAGTAAATTTAACACAAAAAAGACCCACTTTAAAATACAAAATATGACTGATCATAGAAATATTGTAGCATTATCTGTTTGTTAAAAAGAACCTTATTATATTTTGAAGTACTCTCTGCAGGAAGTAGTGCATTTATAACAACCTTCATTCAAGATTTGTAAGCTTGTAGAATAGACCTCCTTCAATATTGCTTTAAGATTCCTGGTAATAGAAGGCTTGATATCTGAAATGTTTGCAAATCTGGGTCCTTTGAGTTCTGATTCTGGGCAAGAAGTTATTTCACACATATAGCCATGTGAGAACATGTATTACTGTAAAAACATTTTTTGCATGATCCCCCAGCGGCAAATTGCAGCCACATGCAAGAATATGTGCCAAAATGTACTTGAGAAGAATTTTATACTGACTATCTGCATAAAACAGCTGTTAAGTTGCAGGAAGAAACACCGTATGAGAAATCTTCACAAACGTAGTGTAAAATTTATGCAAGACAGGGAAGAACATAATGTGCATTTGTCAGTATGTTAAGCTATTAACATTTTCAAAAATGAGGTGGAAGATTCACCTTACTTATCAGTTTTACCTTGATGGTTTTCAGTTGTAATAAATGAATTTAATATGACATCTTTCCTTTTTAATAAAATGTAATAATTTGAAAATCAGATCTTGTGGATAACATGTACAAAATGTTAGTAATATATCATTATTTGGGTGAAATATTTAATTAATACTTCTATTGAATAATACTAGTCAGTTCTTAGATTGTTTTAGTTACTAGCCATATTAAAAAAAAAAAATGTAGATGATCTATCAAAAAAAAAATGTCATACTACATGAAAGTGCATAATTGGAAAGTTACACAATTATAAATATATTCTTACTAAGAAATAAAATATATAATATTTATATGACATGTCACAGTTTCAATATGTGATATTTATGTATAAAGTATATAATCAATGTTAGGCTTTACTTTTATTTTAATGAGGCTGACTCAAGAAGTTTGCTTTCATAAATTTGTTCCTTTCTCTTAAAAACTCGAATTTATTACTAATCACTTCTTTTTATAGAATTGTAAAATTTCAAAATTCTATTATTTTATCATGGTAATTAAATAAAAATAAACAGGAAAAATAAAAAATATTTTACTTTCCAATGCTGAAATTTATCATTTTTTAAGCTGTAGTGTTTTTGTTATAAGAGGAATAAAAGGATCCTCATTTGTCAAAATAAAATCATTTTTATTATTTGTTGTTTAACATAAGCTTATTGAATACTTTTAATCCATGTATATTCATTTTTAAAAACCTAACAGCCATTTAACAAGTCTTGACTTGTAAGTTTTTGTGCCCAGCGCACTTTTAATTTTTTGCGCCTGCCTTAGATTGGTTTATTTACTGATACTAGTTTTTTTTTTGCATAATACATACTTATTCATAAAGTGTCCAATTCAAGTAAATGTCTATTAGTCATTGAAATGTGCTTTTAACTTTTATATTAAGATATATTTTTGGCATTTTCATCGTATTATTATTTTAAATATCACATTTTTTCACAATTATGATTTTTTAATTGAAATTTAGATTCAATTTTTTGAAAAATTGCACCCTTCAGAAATTTTGTGCCCAGGTGTCCTGGGTATCCATGCGATAGTCAAGGCCTGATTAATAATGGGATCTTTTCTATTTAATTACTATATTATGCAACTTTCAGTACCATAAAGTAGAGTTTTATATTCAAAAGCTGTATATTTTAATGGAATCCATTTCTCTTTAGTTAATTTTAAATTATAAAGTATGACATTGTTCACATTCTTTAGATAGGCAATGAATACACTACTCATTAAATTACTTTATACAAAATGAAGATGAATTATTCTTGGAAGATTTTATTGGTCTTCATGAGCAATTTAAATTTTATTTCATTTATTCAAAAGTAGAAAAAAAGTTTTAAATAAAATATATATCATCAATATGGAGGTTGCTTCTTAATTTCCTCTTCAAGCTTTAATGTTAATCCTATGGGAACATTGGTTACAGATTTCTCGCTCACATTTTAATATTTTTAAATGATTTGTTTTAAATAGGATACTTGATATTGATATTTTTATTGTGCATTTGAATTGGTTCAGAAAATAAAACTATAATCATATAAAAAATCTATAACCAACATTAAAAAAAAATACAAATGCATGATAAAAGGTATCAACTTTAGGTATCCTATGCAAAAAAAAAAAAATAAAATAAAATAAAAATAAAATAAAAATAAAAATAATAATAATAATAATAAAATAAATAAATAAATAAAAATAAAATAAAAATAAACATTTACTTTTATAAACATTTATAATAATAATATTAAAATGTGAGCTAGAAGTCTAAAAATCCTCCCATAGGATTAACATTACCTTGAGCATTTCTTTAGGTGACTGGCATGGGCTCTTAAGTACCAATTTCTTGCAATTTACTTTTGGGGATCTGGAGCAAACAGTTGCTTTATTTGTGTTCATTTTAATGATGCCTTGAAGATTCTTGAAAAATAAGCATTGGCCCATGACTCATAAAATTGTTTCAAAATGTAAATTTTGACAGCATGTTTTTTAAGGTGCCTTAATTTTATATAGAAATGGAACATATTGTTTTATTTGCAATTTGTATGTGACTGCTTTGTAGATTTATGCACTTATAGGTTAAAAAAAATTTTTTTGGATATTTTAGATAACAAGTTTGGATTTGAGTACTGCCTTAATATGCAAAACCTTTTAATTGGCACATAAGTTTATGCAATATAGCCAGGAAACATGCAGGTATTTTAAATACATAATTTTCATTTTATTATATCTTACATGGCATTAAAAAAATTCTGTTTATGTATGAAGATTTTAAAAAAAAATTCATTCTATTTTATAATTGTTATGCATCTGTTTACACAGTATCACATTGTATTTAATAATATACTTTATTTTTGATTATTAATGTTCTTTTTTTTAAATATTCCAAATATTTATTAGATAAAATATTCATTACTGAAAATCTTCCAGATCTCTGAAAATTTGAAAATTCGTAGATAATTTTTTAAAATTATTTTTCAGACTATGTTAATTTTATAGGTTCTATTAATTGGTTTATGTAACAATGGAGTAAAATAATTTTAGTATGTTGATTTCCAATAAATTAATTTCATATTATGTACCCTTATCTTGATAAGAGTTTTCATTTTTTAGGTGCGCTTGTAATTATGTAAATACGTAGTACCTATAAATGTCGTTCAATCCATCCATTTGTCTGCATATAACAACACAGAAACTACCTAGCCAAATCGTTTTAAATAAAAAATATTTAATTATTACATAATTTTATCAAGTCATTTCAAATTTTATGAAAATCGGGTGTATAGCTCAATTACAGGCATAATCAAAAGTATTCCATTGCATTACAGCCAATGGGAAAAAATAGTTTCAAGTACATTTTAATGATGTTGCACTCTTTCAAGCATAATACAAATAATATGCATCTATGAAATATATATTATGTACAATCTGTGGTGCAATGAATATATTTTATTAATATACAGGGCCACACAAAAGTATTCTATTACATAATGGTATTATAGGTGGTAAGCATTGTTTGTAGTGTGTTTTAATTGCATTAAACTATTTTACACTTTATGAAATTGATATACATTGATTGCAAGTAAATTCCTGTACAATAGAAAGCATTTAGTATTTACAGGGACACACAAAAGATTTTGGATACTATATTGTATCTGAAGTACTGTATATTTTAAAATTTTCATTATAGTATGAACACATCTCTTTTCTGCATCTGACATGCAATTTCTAACTTGTTTATGTTATTTTATGTTATCATTTGTCACAATAATAATTTATATATGTATATATTAATGTTATTTTAATAACTTTATTT
The DNA here is from genome assembly GCA_964019185.1 of Maratus speculifer. Classification (NCBI taxonomy): domain Eukaryota; kingdom Metazoa; phylum Arthropoda; class Arachnida; order Araneae; family Salticidae; genus Maratus; species Maratus speculifer. The sequence goes on along the minus strand of OZ025299.1, from coordinate 235,413,567 downwards.
TATTCTTTTTTTTTCCCTTCTAGATAACTACTCATGATATGATCAACAGGTGTTTAAAAAAATGGGACATTTACTTCCTGATAAGAACACCTAAGTATTTATGAAGAGTATAAAAAACAGAAGTGATAATAATGCAAGATATTATTACTTATTAATTACAGTTTATTATTTAAAAAGATGTTAAATGAAGGTGTACGCTTATATATTGTTTGATTTTTCTACTACATTAATACATATTAAGATGATTCAATATTAAAATTAGATCGTCATATGCATATTTATTTTATTTCAACTTTGAAAATACCTTACATTCCTATCGATTTGATTTTTTAAGTTGCTTTTTTTTCTAAAAGTAGTTTTTTTATTGCTTTATTTTCAAAAACCAATACTTGTTCTTTTCATTAAGCAGTGCAATTTTATGATTGATTGATATTGCTAGTGCTTTTTTAATATAAGGATATAATAATTGTTTTTTCATGGAAGTAATTATGTTTATCTCATAATTTGTTGGTATTTAGCATAAATGATATCACAGGAAAGTGCTTTTTAACTTGTATGAAAAGTTGCTGATTCTAATTTCTTTCAAAACTTCATAACCAACTGCTTGGATAGCTCAAAAGTTTATTTTGAGAATATTTTGATCACATGTATTTTAATGGCACAAAAAAGTACTTGCCTCTATTAAAGATGTTTTACTATGCAAATTAAAGAAAAATTAGTAGAAAAATAATAGAAAGCTAGAAAAATAAATATTATGCTTTTCTTTTTTATTGCAACAGTCAGAATCGAAATTTTAACCTGTGGATTTTTAACTTCCTTCTATCTTTGTACATTGTATAATGAAGATGAGTTGTTAAAACTGTGTGATGGATCTAGAGTATAAATAAAATGCATATACTTCTTTGTGACTACATATACTACTTTGTGAATCATCTAAAATATGAATAATATTTTTAAATTTATTAATTTATTTTGCATATTGTCTTTGTTTTTATAAATAACATGAAACAACTTTATTAATTTGTTTAGTTTGTTATATTCTATTGTATTACAAATATATATTTTAAATTATATCATAAATATTTTTTTTAATTATGTTATAAACATATATTGTAACTCATTTATAAATTTTATTTTGATTTCCCATCTGTGTAGTGCTACAAAAATGTGTATAAAAGTGAATTAATGTAAAAATTTAAAATTTAGAATAATGATTTTTTTATCAGCTATAGTATGACAAATATACTTGCATTTTTGTAAGAAAATATTAATTTTCTTTGATTCTTACATTTAAGAAATTTTTTTTTAAATGAAATAAAATTTTAAATTAATTTCTACTTTTATAATAAATACAGTTTATTTTTTATGACATATATTTTTCATTTTAATAACATTATAACTTTTAATTCATTTTTAATATATTTTACACTTTGAAAGAAATTCAGATTGTTAGATAATTAAATTGTTAATAATCACTAATATGTAATTATAGTTTCCTCAAATGAATATTTTAACAGTCAACAATAATTTTCTCCAGGGATACCTTTTTTAGGGGTTAATAGGGTTTGCAACCCCATACACCTGACCAGGGGTAGATTTAAGGAGTCACTATGGTCATAATCGTGAGGGGGGGCATCCCAAGGGCCCCCAAATCTTCTTTTGAGTTCAATGAAAACTGTGACATTTTGAAAAAGCATTTTCTTAGTGTTCATTTTTAATTTCTTAGTTAATATTATACCATTTTCATGTAATATGTACATACCGGGTGTCCAGTAAATGACTGACCCATTTTGAATGTAAATAACAAAAAAACTGTTTGAGATAAAAATGTGCGGCTTGCTGTATTGTTATTAGAATATAAATAAATTTTAAAATATGCACTTTGTTAATGTAATATAATAATATTTAAAATAATATCTCAGTCTCAAGACTGAGGTGGGGAAATATAATACAGATGGTTCAATCACAAATATTATTTTAAATCATTTTCCAACCAACGTACCCTATTTCTGAAGCTGATTCGAGAGTCGATTCAACATATAGATTCAGATTCGACAACATATAGATTCAGATTCAGCCGAAAATCTCATATTTATGAAAATTAGAGTCATGTCTATATTCAAACAGCCTGTTACTACCAGCGTGATATTTTTTTCTGAAATCTGAACTATATTAACAAAGTTCATGTTTAAAAATTTATTGATTTTCTAATAACAATACCGCAAACCGCGCATTATTATCTCAAACTGTTTATTTGTTATTTAAGTTCAAAATGGGTCAGTTATTTACTGGACACCCGGTATATGTTTATCATTTACTAGAAGATAGCCCGTCAAAATGACGTGTTTGCATTTTTAAAGGATAATAAAAAATTTCAACAACTGTGGTCAATCATAGCCACTTTAGGCTGAAACGATTTTGATAAATACAGCAATTAAACTTGGAAAGGAAAAAATCTAACAAAAAAAAAAAAAAAAAAAAAGAAGAAAGAAAGAAAATTTCAACAGAAATCTGCATTTAAAACTATAGCAAAACTATCTGGTAGATGGGGGTGGGGATTATAATGAAATTTAAAACACATCCACGGTTTGCTTAAATAAAAAGTTTTAATTAAATAATGTTTTTGAAATCATGAAAAGATTTCAAAGCAAAGTAAAATGTAGTGACATCATTTACAGCTCCCACTGTAAATCTGACCATTGAGAATGCTCCATTACGACTATGGAACGGTTTCATTGGTCTGAAAATAGATTGCCTTTGAAATCAGAGGTAACTTTTTACAATGTTTTTTATAAATTTGAAATTCTCAAGAGTCATTCACGGCTGTAAAGAAAAAAATTAAAGCAACCCGAATATAAAAATTTTAACAATATTGCATTTAAAATGCACCTTCACTTTCCTTTAATAAAAAGTTATGATTAAATACACACCATAAAATATTTGATTCATTTGCTACAGCATCACTCCACCGCTTTTATAGAAAACGATTACTTTACTGTGTTATGGAGCATTCTCATTGGTCATAAAAGAGATATTCTATAAAAGCTGTGGAGTGCCGCTGCAGCAAATGGGTCAAATTTTTAACAGTGTACTTTTTGAAATCGTGGAAAGATTTCAAAGTGAAGTAAAATGTAGTGATGTCATTTGCAGCTGCCACTGTAAATCTGACCAATGAGAACGCTCCATTACGACTGTGAAACGTTTTCATTGGTGAATGAGTTTCTTTTTCTCGTGGATAGGTTGACCCCGGAATTGTTATACACGGAGGGGTTTTATATATAAAATTACTACAAGAAAGGTTTTAGCTTTCCCTTAGCTTTTTTTCCCGTTATGAATTATCAGGACAATGATCAGTTGTGGAGAGAAGGGGTGGGATTCAAAGAAAATTTGGGTCCGAGCCAAAAAGAGTTCTATTTGAGACCTTTTATGACGATTTAATTATATAAATTGTGAGGCTGATTAAATCATGGGGCCCCTGACTTTTACAGGTACCACACTTAGAATGCAGTTTTTATAAAACTGATATTTTAAATGTATTTTTACTTTGTTACTGATTACCTATACTAATAAAAAAGAATTTCATTCTGTGTGTATTTGTGTGATGGCTGGCAAAATCTACCGCACATCAAAGTCAATATTTCGGTGAGGATAATCTAAGCCAGTTTCTGATGCACTTGGGGATCAGATTTTTAATTTTTTTAGATCTGATCCCCCTGGACCCCTTTCAAGTTTTTATGTCCTAAATTATTAATAACTTCCCTCCTTTCTATCCGATCTTCTTCTTTTTGGGGCCCTTTCTTCATTTTGTTATCCCCCTTTGTATATTTCAGTTAAGATCTTAGCCCGGTACACTGCCAATGAAGTTTTTGTGTCCTAAATCTGTACTAATAAAACAAAGTTTCACTCTATTTATGTGCAATGACTAGCGAAATACACCACAAAGTGTGAAAATTTAGGTGAGGATAATCCAAAACAGGTCTTGATGTACACTAGGCTCAGATTTTTAATATTGTAAGGCCAGGGCCTCTTTAAGTTTTTATGCACTAAATTTTTACTAATTTGCCCCTATTTATCTAGTATTTTGTTTTGAAGGACCTCTCTCCATTTAGTTATTCTTGCCTTGGGGCCCAATACAAGCCCCTTGAAGCTTTTCTGCAAATAAATTGTTAAGACATTGCTTCTTTTTTATCCGATCTTAATTTTTGGGATCCTTTTTCCATTTAATTATCCTCCCATTTCTATGTTCCACTTTAGATCCTGGGGCCTCCTAGAGTCTATTTCAGACCTCCTTGAACTTTTTCCGTCCTTGAACCAAGTGTTTTTCACTTCTTGATTTCTTCACCTTCTCAGTACATAATTCTAAAGTTGATCCTTGGATTCTTCTTCTCAGACCAACATCCTCATAATTTAAATTGGGTCTTACGTCCCCTTTTTAAACATTTGTCCATTTTTTGCACATTTCTTTAAAACATTATTTGAACCAATAATTCATACTCTGTATTAATTTTGACTAGGTCCCAAATTTTTAACTATCATTTGGTTCTTTTAGGTCCCACTGTTATAACTTTCTTTAAAATGATCCAATTTAATATTTTTTCTTCCTAACAATTTCTTAGGTTTTCCAACTACTACATGAACAACAACAAAAAAAATTTCTCAGACTTTAGCTGCCACCAATTTTGAATATTAATTGCTTTCTTGGGGTCCTTGTGGTAACTTTGATAAAAATAATCTGAATTGCATGCATTTTTTTAACATAGTTCTTGCATTCTCTGATTGATATAATTTTGACTAATTGTAATCTTAAACATTAAGTGACAAGACTTTTTAATATGTTTTCATGTTAGAACTCAGTTTTTAATTATCAGCTGGCCCCTTTTGTGCCCCTCACTTAAAAATGGTCCAATTCGCTAGCTTTTTTAAAACTTCTTATGTCTTCCAACTACTTCATGAATCATAAAAATATTTTTCAGACTTTAGCTAACACCAATTTTGAATATCAATCACCTTCTTGTGGCCCTTGGTGAAGCTTTTTAAAAAATGACCCAAATTGCATGCAATTTTCTTTAACAGACTTCTAGCATGCTCCAATTAATTTAAAGGCTACTAAAAATACCTTTATAACAAACGAGCTGCCAGTTAAGTCTCTGGTAACTTGGGGTCTGGTGCTGGGCCCTTTGAAGTTGTTGTAATAGAAATTGTTAAAAATTACTCCCTCTTAATCCAAACTTCATTTTTGGAACTCTTAACCATTTATTTATTCTCCCATTTCTAGATTTCAGTTAAAATCTTGGGCATTCTAGGATCATGAAGGCAATGATTCAGGACCCCTTTAACATTTTGTGTGGCATGCATTTTTCACCTCCTAATTTTCTCGCATTCTCAATGCAAAATTTTAAAGCTGAGTCTTGGACTCCTCTCTCTGAACCAATACTCTCATATTTTTATTGGTACCCTAAGGGCCTGTTTTAGGCATCTCCCATTTTTGTCCATTTCTTCAAGATTTTATTCTAATGAATTATTCCTACTTGTGCTAAGTTTTGACTAATTGAAGATCTAAAGTGCAAAGAACTAAGATCATTTAACAAGTTTTCATCTTACCAACCTGCTCTTAACTGTCAGTTGCCTCCCTTTGGGTCCTCTCTTATAGCTCACTTAAAAATAGTCTGATTCACTAGCGTTTTTTCACTAACAACTTCATATGTTTCCAGCTACTAACAATAAGATGCCGCTCGAGTCATTCAAAATGACCCGGATGATCATGTTAAGTCTGTGGAGTCATTATTTTCAAATATCTTACTCAAATTTTAATATTTTTGCATAGGATAGTTGAGGACGATCTACAACCAGGCTAGATTTTACCTTTTCAATTTTGGTCATATACTTTTAATATTATGATAGTTTCAATTTCAGAACTGATTCCAAACGGCCACTCATGTAATTCAGAAAAAACCACATGATAATGTTAAATCTATGGGGTGTTATTTTCAAATATATCGTTCAAATTTTAATATTTTTACATGTTCTTTTTTTTTGGGGGGGGGGATCATAGGATAGTTGAGGACAATCTACAACTGGGCTAGTTTTTATCTTTTCAGTTTTGCTTATATATTTTTTTATATTATGATAGTTTCAATTTCAGAACTGGTTCCAAAACTTAAAATAATTTTCAAGAAAAATCTGAAAACAAAATCTTAAAAGTAAAAACTAGCCCTGTTGTAGATCGTCTACAGCTATCTTATGCAAAATAATCATGTAAAAATATTAAAATTTGAGCGAGATATTTGAATAACACCCTCATAGACTTAAAATTATCATCCAGTTATCTGCAACTCTCTAAAATCCGCACATAATTTACAGATGTAAACAATGAAATATTCAGTTGAGATATAGAACAAAATTTGACTTATTTAGCTATATAAAAATTCCATATATTTTTTATTTTGTAATTTTTTTAATATTACTGAATTCATGCTTTTCCATGAAGTAAGAATAAATTTATTTCTGAAAAAAATCAAGATAATGTTGATATTGTTGGTAATCATAATCTTCTTACCAAATATATTTATGTATTAACCAAGCTTTTCTGGTTATTAAGTCTGGCTAAACCTGAAATAAACTTTCCTTATTTTATGATTTTGATGTGAATTAGTAATGTACTTGTATGAGGCAAGTTTCATTGAATAATTTAGGAAAAATATATTTCGTCTTTATAATGAATATTTAAACATACATTATCAATTATTAACTTGAACTTTGCTTTTGATATTTTAGTCATATTAAAAATTATTTTAATTTTTATTATTTTCTTTTATTACTTATTTTAACATTTTATTATATTGTAATCATTTATTATAGCCTCGATTACATAATTAATTGCATTTAAATTACTGTTTAGAAAATGTAAACAAAGCAATGACCAGAAATCTGCAAAATTCTAAAATCTGCAAAACATCTGGTCCTAAGTTGCGCAGATTTGAGGGAGTCTACTGTAGATACATTATGCACACCACATTTCTCTCTGGAAGATTAAGCAAGTACTTCTTACAAAATTCACCATTCTGCCTTTGAACAGTCCTACACTTCTAATTTAATCGGCCTACCTGAGCTGTCCTGTTTGGCTGTATATTCCTAATCCTTAAGCTATTTTAAGTGTCAGCATTAAGGCCATGGTATGACAGCCCCTTTTGGTTCTGTTACCTACATGCATTGTGCAGAATCTGGCCATAACAGTAAAATCTGTGAAAATTCTGAACACTGTGGCTGCTGTACAGGCATCCATGCAGCATATTCTTACTCTTGCCCAATTTAAATTCATGAAAAAAAATCCTTATTGTTAAAATTACCCAAATTTCTTATCCTGAAGTCCACAAAGTAGCTGAGTTTAGAACCCCATCTGTTAGGGCTTCCTATTCTAGTTTACTCAAATCTAGTTCAATCAAAATCTATAAGGCACAAACTGAAATCCTTTTTCCTGCCAAATAATTTACCTGTGATACTGTCATCCACCAATTTAATCTTCTTAGGTTGTTCTAATATAGTATACATTTCAGATTTAATTAAACCTTGGAACTAGATGTCACTTGAAGCTGTCTTACCCCTGTTTATTCATGTGACATCACACACAAGTATACAGAAGAAAAATACCAAAAGGCTTGAAGAAAATTTCATCAATGCCTTCCTCTTTCTTCAATAGACATTTTTTTGGAGGGGTGGGGGGTTCTTCCTAGACATTTCTGTTCTGTAAATTCATTTCTGCTGAAATGTTACACAAAGATACAGTACGGGATCTGTTATCCAGAATGCTGGGGACCTTAGATATTCTGGATTTGCAGGGTTCGCACAGACTCCTTGGACTCCTTAGAAACTACTTAGAATTGAAAACGTTCCCAAGTAGTACTTAGAACTACTTAGATAAACAAAAAACTCCTTAGAAACTCCTTAAATTGTATTGCAGTCGGGGATGCCGCGGACGCGCTATACAGCTCATATTCAAAATATTAGAATAATTGAGAAAAAGTAATAAGAAAAAATTATTTATCATTTATTTATTTTTTATACTAAGTAAATGCAATTAAATTTCTTATAAATTAAATCTGGAATGTTTAGATAAGATTTTAACATTTATAAAATATAAAATACAGCACAATAAATTAGGTATACAGCTTCCTTAAACACACCAGAATATTAGAATAAAATTTAGATTGGTTCAAAATATTAGAATATTTTATTTTACGCATCAATATTACCTTATGAATATGAAGTAAATGGTAGTTAATATTTTGTAGCATCCCCTTTAGCTTTCATAACAGCGTACAATCGATCTTGCATACTATATACAAGGTGTTTACAAACATTTCTATCAATATTAGCCCAAATAGACTTTATACGTGCCACTAACTCAGTTTTACTTGAAGGAGGATTTTCTTGAAGTTTTTTCTTCATTATACACCATAAGTTTTCAATGGGATTAAGATCTGGTGAATTTGGTGGCCAAGGAAGTACCTTAATGTTGCGTTGGCGGAACCAATTCTTAGTTGACACCGAGGTATGCGGAGATGCTAAATCTTGTTGAAAGATGAAATCATCTTCAAATAAATCTTCTGATGATGGAATCATGTAATATTCTAAAATTTCTTGATATATCAGAGAGTTAACCTTTTCGTAGACGATGCATAACTTTCCAGGTCCTTCTGCACTCATACAACCCCAAACCATGACAGCAAATTTTACGGAACGTTTAAGGCATTCTTTATCAAATGCTTCTTGCTTCATTCTCCAAACTCGAATACCTTGATTACCATATGAAACACAAAACATACTTTCAACACTAAATAATATATTTTTCCAATCTTCATTGCTCCATAAACGTCTTGATTTACACCAATTCAATCTTATACGCTTTTGTCTTGCAGTCATGAGAGGTTTTGTTTTCGGTACACGAGATTCAAATTTAAATTTATGGAGACGTCTTAATGTTGTCGATGTAGAAACTTCAACTCCTTCTTCTTTCCATTTTCGGTGCAAGAATCGCACACTTTTAAAACAGTTTTTCTTAGCTATACGCTTCAGTTTCCTGTCATCTGTAGCAGATGTTTTTGGTTTTCGGCCACCATTTCGGCGATTATTTTGAAATTTTCCAATTTTTGAATATTGTGTTAGTATTTTACTAACGCTCAATTGCGAACAATGTAAATAATTCGCTATAAAACATTGATTTTTACCGTGCCGATACAAATCAACCATACGAAATTTAGTAGATTCAGGAATATCACTCACACGGCCCATTTTAAGACGAAAAAGAAACAAACTGCAAAAAAGAATACTGATTTTAAATAAAATAGTCTGAATTTAATCAATGATGCCACCAGTTAAGAATTGGTAATAATTAAAGGAGAATTAATGTGAAATATTCTAATATTTTGAACCACTTGAATAAATATTCTAATATTTTGACTTTTCAAAATAATTTTTTTTTGCAATTAATCTTTTCAAAAATGATATTAAATTTAAGATAACAAGTAAGTTTAATCAACAATAAGTTCTTAATAAAAATATCGTTTGCATATTTTCATTAAAAGACATTAAATTACCAAACGATATTTTCAATTTCTAAAAAAAGGTAATTATTCTAATATTTTGAATATGAGCTGTAGTGCGTAAAATACGCAAAAAATTGGCGACGGGACGCAGAAAAATAGTTCTTACGCGTCCCGTAAAACGCGTAATTTCGTTAAAAAATTTCAAAATAACGACTATTTTTCAATAAATTTCGTCAAAGAATTCGCAAAAAATGGCTAATTTTCTCATAAAATTTCGAAAAAACGGCAGATTTCCTCAAAAAATCGCGAAAAAACGACAAATTTCGTGTAAAAATCGCGATAAAACGGCAAAATTTGTCAAAGTATTCGCGAAAAACAACAGATTTCGTCAAAAAAATCGCGATAAAACTGCAAATTTTGTCGAAAAATTCGGAAAATACGGCATATTTTGTCAAAAAAATTTTCTAAAACGACAGGTTTCGTCAAAATTTTCGAAGAAATGGCAAATTTCGGAAAAAAAAAATCGCAAAAAAGGCTAATTTTGTCACAAATAGCCAAAAAAACGGCAAATTTTCTCAAAAAGTTGCGAAAAAACGACAGATTTTGTCAAAAAAAAATCGCGATAAAACGACAGATTTCGTCAAAAAATCGCGATTAAATGATAGATTTCGTCAAAAAATCTCAAAAAAAAGATAGATTTATTCAAAAGATTCGCGAAAAAATGGCTAATTTCGTCACAAAATCTCGAGAAATGGTAGATTTCCTCAAAAAATCGCGAAAAAACGATAAACTTCGTCTAAAAATCCCGGAAAACGGCAAATTTCGTCAGAAGATCGTGAAAAAACTCAAGTTTTGTCAAACAGGCATGGAAAAAAAAAGTGTTAATGCTGGGAATGAATTTTTCTGTTCCAAAAACTAATTTTTTTGCTTCATTTTTTTTTTTTTTCTGCTCCAAAAACGGATTTTCCTGCTTCACAATCTGTTTCTGACTGCTCCAAGTCTTTCTGAGTAAATGTGACTCAGAAAAACACCCATTCATTAAACAAAAAGTTTCATCAGTTTACTCCTCAACAAAAGTATTCTTTTTTTCAGCAAAAATGTCTTTTTCAATTAATCAATCTTGTCCCTTAAGAAATGCAAACAATAGTGATGCTTGTTATCTTCTACATTCAAATGTTCAATATTTTATAGTTAAATTTGTATCTTGGACATTTATTTATAAACAAGTAAAGAAAATTTCTCTTAATAGTTTAAACAAAAATTATTGTTTTTAATTATTTATTTATTATTAAAACAATGATTATTGCATTTTATTTTTCATTTGCAAATGAACAAGTTCAAATTTTGCGTCTAAAATAATGACTTACCCAGAATTTTAGAATTCCCAGGGACCCAGGATTTTTCAAGTTAAGTGGCGGTTTTGCACGCAAACAATATTGCTCCCCCCCCCCCAAAAAAATGTGATTGTAAAGCGCACGGTAAATTCTGTATGCACATCATTCATCAGAAGCACAGCAGTGACTGGTTGGGATCATACTAATAGCCACCAAAGTGATTTAGTTTTCATGGCCATAAGGGAAAGAAAAGTGAAAAGAATAATCCAGATTCACCTCTAAGCTTCTAATTTCAAAAAGTGATTACACTGTTTAATTCCTTCACAGCTAGATATACAACTTGGATTTCTCTCTCTCTCTCTCTTCATCTCATCCTCTATGAGATCGAATTTGTAGTATATATGGCGCGAAGCGCCATTTATACTAACATGATCTTTATTTTTCCCAGTTAATGCCAGATCCTTAAGTTGCTAAAAACACAGTTTGCAGGGATTTAGATTGGGTTATGAATAAGATGGACACACTGTATAAATTATCTTTAAGAAATTAGCTAGATGGAACATGAAATTTTTTTTTCTTGCTGCTTTTTCAAAAAGTTCGTCGTAAGTACAGTCTGGGGATATGTCAAGGTCTCTCCAAATTTTCTTTCTGACCCCAGCAAACAGCTGACAATGAAAAACTAAGTGTTCTTCGGTTTGTTTACGATATCTGCAAAAACGACATTCGGGATTTGTCTGACGTTTAAACTTGTTTAATCTATCACTTGTTAGAACAGTTCTAGTAAGGAATTTGCTGTAGATAGTTCCTGTGTTTCTAGGTAGATTATGATGATAGTATTCTTTAGTATAACCCCCGTAAGATCTGTTTTTGCCGGACTTGTACCATTCCCAGTCTTTCAATTGATCTGAATTGATGTCATCTTTAATTTTTTTTAATCCAGTCTTCCGGAGCAATCCAAGGTATATTTATAGTAATCTCATTCGCCGAGGTAGCAACCTTGTCAGCAAGTTCATTTATTTCTATATTACTGTGTCCTGGAACCCACCAAATTTGAATATGAATGTTTTCAGCTTTTTTTTTGAGTTATTAAATGGTTAATTTGGCTAATTATAGCAGGGGATTTTTTATTTATTGACCTTAAAGCTTGTAATAGACTTAGTGAATCTGTAAAAACATGGTACATGCCTTCTATCACTGTATATAATTTGATACTGATGTAAACGGCAATGGCTTCAGCAGTGAAGATTGAATTAATGTTAGGAATTTGGAATCTTTGAGTTTCATTAGTATTTTTGTTTACGATGCCAATAGCAGTTGTAGATTGAGTTTTTGAGGCATCAGAAGCTAATATTATATCATTTTTCCCCAATTCATCAATGATACCATTTATATTTTTAGCTAAAATATCCTTATCGAAATTGTTTTTGTTAATGAACCAAAAGCGTACGAAGGTGCGTCGACTTTTTTCCTCCTGAGTATTCCATTCATAATTGATTATTTCTTTGATATTTGAATTATACCCATGTAATTTATTAGATTCTATACTTATGGCTGTATTAGTGATATTGGTATGATATTTTTTATATTTAAGGCAAGTGATATTCTGCTTTATGGCTAAAAATTTTAAACGTCGATGTAAACTTTGAGTTTTGCTTTCATGAATGAGTACGGGAATGGGACACCATTTATTGAGACCAGTTGCCCATCTGAGACCTTTATTGTGAATTATTTGCATTTTGTTTTGTTCCTGTTTCATAGCTTCCGAAAGGATACGTGGATTTCCTTCAAGAATACTTTGACCGAGGCTCTGATATATCTGTAGTAGATGCTTAGTATTTCTCCCCCTCATGGTAGTAGCTATAATCTTCAAATAATTTAATTGCAAATTAATTTTATTATGCTGCATATTGATGTGATCAGTATTATTTAATCTATTGTTGATAATGTAGCCCAGGATACGCATATCCCTTTTGAATAAGATATCTTCACCTCCAATTTTTAAAGTGTTTTCTTCTAAATTCAGTGTTTAAATTAATTCCCAAAATATTGCTTTTGCTAGGATTGATTTTTAATCCCTGGAAATGAAGCCAGTGAACTAATCTGTTAATATTGTCTTGTATTAGATTGTGAATATACCAAAAATTATCATGATAACCATAGAGGTAAATGTCATCGGCATAAATGACGCAAGTAATGTTAGTATCGAAAATTTCAAAAATGTCAGAAAGGTAAATCGTGAATAGGATCGCTGACAAGATGCTACCCTGCAAAAGACCTCTATTTAACTTAAAAGGGAGGGAGTTAACTCCTCTCCACATGACACGAGCTTGTTGATCTTCTATTAATAATTTGATGTTATGTAAAATTTTACCATTAATACCAATTTGAGCAAGCTTGTAAATTAGGGCGTCCCAAACTACATTATTATATGCTCCTTCAATGTCAAATGCGACAATAACACCCTTCTTTTTTTAAATTTTTGCTCTTTTTGCATCGTGGTATATTTGATAAACTGCTTGATTACAGTCCTTAAAAGGCATAAATCCATAATGATTTTTGTGGAAAATATTTTTTTTTATGCATCTGTCTAAGATGTACTGAAGTAACATTTTTTCAAATATTTTTTTTGCATCTACTGTTAGAGAAATTGGACGATAATTGTGAGGATTATCGGCTGGTTTCCCGGGCTTTTTAATCGGAAGTATGATGATTTCTTTCCAATTTTGGGGGATGATCCCCGTATTTAAAACTTCATTATATTTATTAAGCATCCACTGTTTGGTATTAGAATTCATTTTTTTATAAAAATTACTATTAATTCCATCGTAGCCAGGGGTTTTTACTTTACTATTTTTAATGGCTTGATTGAGGTCTTCTATCCGGAATTGGATGTTATCTTCAGTGTCTGGACTCATATCATATGGGATGTATTGTTCGATGGACTTATTTTGGAAGACTGTACTTAATAAATTGGCCTGACTTTTTTTTATCAATGTCGCATCCGTCAAAATAAAGACTGCTTTTATTACTTTCATAATTTTTCTTTTTTAAACATTTGATTATTTTAAATAAGTTTTCACCTTTTCCAATTTCAGAGGTGATTTTGTCCCAATTTTTTTATCTTTTTTCATACTTTTTTTCATGTTTGCTTCTATTTTTTTCTATTCTAACCATCGTTTGATGTCGCAGCTGCTTCTTGCTTTATTATAGAGTTTTCTTTTTTGGGCGACCAATTTTTTAGTGTTAATGGACCACCATGGGGGGAAATTTACCTCTTTTTGTTTGACAGAAATGACAATCTTTTTTCGCTAGCTTAATTTGCTCATAGGCCTCATTTAAATTATTAATTTCTTTATTCTGTATTTTCTCGTCAATTAATTTATTTACTTTATCCCACTGGATGAAATTTTTTGTGTGATGAATATTATCTTTTTTATACTTTTTAGATTTGTTAAATAACTGTATAGGATGATGGTCAGATCCGTGATTATCAGGATGGATAGAGTAATCTATATTATGGAAAATAGTATGCGAGATCAGGGTGATATCTAGAAGTGAACGATGATTATTACTAAAACGGGTGGGTTTTTCAGAGTTCAATAAAATTCCATTTGAATCATTAACCCAGGACATAAAATTTTCTAACTTGCTATTACTTTGATTGGTATTAAGCTCTAAAAGGTTGATATTTAAATCACCAATGATGATGAAGTTATTTAATTTATTTGTTTCGTTTTTTAGCCATGTCCAATTTTGAAAAGGTCTTGCTGAATATATATTTATTACGGTAATCCACTTTTTACACCACCAAATTTTTAGGCCTTGAACTTCTACATTTAGACAGGGAGGTGTTATATCATATCTTATGGCTGGGATTTTTTTGTCTATTGCAATCAGTAGTCCCCCTCCTCTTCGACTGGAATCTCTATCGTGACGGAATATGATTTTGTTGGGAATATGTATTTTATCAGTATGCTTGAGCCAGGTTTCTTGAATAATCCAGATTAAATTATTTTTAAAAGTGTTAGTGCGAAACCATATTTTTTTATTTTTGAAACCTCTGCAGTTCCACTGCAACATCCAATAATTTAAGTCCATTCTAATAATAAAAATAAAGTACAGTCAAGAAAAGAAAAACTTAATAAAAGGATCGCTTCTAATAAGAAAAATGAAAGGTCTCAAAAAATAATAAAACGATGAAAGTAAGAAATGGGATTATGGCTACTTTCTTCCTCGTCCACAACCCGATCCTTTAATATGAGGATTTTTAATATTACTTTCTCTATCTACCCGTTCATTATTTTCTAATTCTTTCTCTAGACATATTTTTTTTTAATCTTGTTGTTCTTCTGAGGGTTTTTCTCTCTTGTTTTTCTGCTGTAGATCTGTTATTAATGCGTACTCTTCCTGTTCCATATCTTGAATGTTATCTGAAATATTTTTATTCTTGTTAAACGCCTCTATTACTCTATTTATTTGTGTAGTAAATAAATCCATTATTATTTTTAGCATGTAGTTTGTTCTTTTTTCAAAAATTTTCTGTAATTCATCTTGTTTAATGTTTGAATTGTTTGCTACTGTACTATATGTCTTTTGGCCTTTTTTCAAAAATTTTCTGTAATTCATCTTGTTTAATGTTTGAATTGTTTGCTACTGTACTATATGTCTTTTGGCCTGACTCTATTTTATATTTTCGTCTAGCTTCAGTTATTGACAAAAAGTTTGTGCATTTGTATTTTAAAAAATCTATTTCTTTAATTCGAGTAGGACAATTTGCATAGTCAGCTCTGTGCTCCTCCCCACAATTGCTACAAGAGACAGGATTAGTACAATCATCAGTATGTTGTGTTCCACATATAACACATAAGGGTTGCGATGTACATCTAATTGTACTGTGATTATATTTATAACATTTGGCACATTGACGAGGGGTATCAATAAATTGTTTTATACGTTGTAACGTGTACCAAATCTTTATTTCTTTAGGTAAATTAGTACCTAATATGGTTATTAAAATAGGAGAATACTCCCTTGTATTTCCCCTCTTCAAAAAAGTCTTAGTTCTAGAATATTGATATTATTGCATTCTTCTAGTTCACTCGCTATCTCTTCTAAAGGTACATTCACTGGTATATTAAATAATAAGAATCTATTTGTTATATTGTCCCATACAACTTTGGAGTTTACAGCTACTCCTAGGAAAGATTTCAATTTTACTATATCAATAGTGCAATGAACGTCGTCAGTTAAAAAAATTAAACTTCCTTTTCTGGTATAGCGTACGTTATTTATTTTTGAAGCATGTTCAGTTTTTGCTTTTATTTCAGCTTGTATTACACGGGGGTTACGTTTGGGGATTGTATCAGAATCCTCACTTTGTAAAAAAATTGTGAAATTTTTTCCATTATTTTCTGCCGCTTTTTGAAGTAAAGTTTCTTCCGGAGCCAAAGACCGCGCTAATAAATCATTACTGTTATTGAATTCAGCACGGACTTCCTGATTTTCAGTTATTTCAACATGTGGGTTTAAAGTTTCTGATATAGAGTCAGTACTAATCTTGATGACTGTACTAGTCATCATTAATGTGTAGCGCTGCTACACTATCTTCTGTAAATTTCAGAATAGCTAAAGTCCAAAATAAATATGACGAATACGAAAAATGGAAGAAATACGCTTACCTTCAATACGTAGAACTTAAAAGTAAAATTGAAAATTAAAGTATTGTACAACGAGATCAACTTTCCTTTCTCCAGGCAGAAACAAAATCCCCCCTTATTATTCCTCACCGTTATCCAACTTGGATTTTTTCTTCATAATACGATTTATCATGCTCAGTTTTGCTGATAACGGTGGATTCAAGGGTGATTCTCATCTGAAAATTTAAGGCATCCTTTTCCGAAAATTTGAAATTTTGTTATCAGTTTCGCATAGTTGCCAACTTGTACGGTTTTCCATGCGAAAAAACAATCGTGGAGACATGCAAATTTCGTGAAAGCATTGCCGAAAAAGTGCACATTTCGTCAATATTTCGTGGAAAACAACGATTTCGTCAATGTTTTTGTCCACGAACTTTGTCAAAAGATCGTTGAAAAACGCGAATTTCCTGTGCGGATCACGGTTAAAAACGGCAATTTCACCAAATATCGCAGATAAAATGCTGTTTTCAATAAAAAATCGCTTACAAATATTTAGTCAAAAGATCATTTAAAAAACACTGATTTTATCAAAAGATCACGGAAAAAACGCAGATTTCGTCAAAAGATCGTGGGTATAAAATGCCGTTTTCCAGAAAAAATCGTGTAAAAATGCAAATTTTGCTAAAAATCGTCAAAAAAATGTGGATTTCATAAAAAAAAAACCCACGGAAAAACTGCCGATTTCGTCAAAAGATCTCAGAAAAACTGTCGATTTGGACAAAAGATCTCAGTAAATCGTCAGTTTTGCTAAGATATCACAGATAAATCGCCGATTTCGTCTGAAAATCGCCGTTACCCCCCCCCCCCCTCTCGTGGTGGGTAACTCGCGGAATCTCTGTGGAATTGGGGCTGTGCAAGTGCATACCACATAAATAACAATAAAAGTGACAAATCCTTAAAATTTTTTGGACTCCTTGGATTTTTTATGTACTCCTTGGATTTTTTCTTCCGAATTCTGTATGAACAACCCTGATTTGGGTTTTTTCCATATTCAGAACACTTTACTATAATTTTAAGAATAGTACAAAATAACGGTGTGAAATGTTTAAAATATGAATAATATATGTAAATATGTTAATTTATTACAAATTTGTTAACTTATTTCCACAAAATAAAAATATTCTAAATTAAATTAACATATAAGACTTGAGAACAGAATCTTTTGATTTCAGTTTTTAGAAAAATTTTATTAAGATTGATTGCTTATAGTGTGTCTCTTGTACTGATTACTATTGTATCCTGTATTATGACATTTGCAGTTCATAGATGTAACTTCTTTGTTGCATTCCACAAATTGGTTGTTCACTTAAAAAATACCAGTAGTTCATTTAAATTTTTTTACCTACCCCATTTGGCTGATCATCATCATTACTTTCATTAGACATATCATTTGTCATTATGTCACACATTTCACTAACAGTCATCAGGTGACTTACAAAACTATCATCATCACATCAGCAAGGACAATTTTCCACTGATTATTGCTCTAACAATGAAAATCTGAACACGAATGTCCCTTAGCTTAGTCCAGCAGATCAGTAATTATTTCCTCCTTCTTAAAAATTTTAAATGCTTCAACTTTAGAATCAGTCACACCATCAAAAAAATACTACATATAGCCACAAATTGTATCACCTTTTGGGTGGGTGTTATTTCTCTGTTATATCCTATGTTTGATGTAAAATATATCTTTAATTTTCACATTTTTGAAATAAAACAAATTATTTTTTGGTTTTCATTTTGCATTCTGGTTTTCAGAACTTTCTAAATATGGGGTTTCGGGATAATGGGTCCCATACTGTACAGGGGGGAAAAAACATGCTGTGGAAATGCTGCTTTCCTCATCCCCCTTAACTTCAATGTTCACCAAGTTGACAAAAGATTCTTTGGCAGTCATTTTCAAAGTTGTTTCATTGTTTTTTAACAAAGTTAGTATTGTTTGTGAAAGAAAGGTTAAACTATTATTTTCATTTAATACGTTAAAACATTAAGTACAAAAGTTTTGTACAGCTATTAAAAATGGGAATTAACTATATTTGATCCTTCTTTGTATTGCAATAAATTTAAAACTGCATAGATATATACAAAATCAAAGTTATGAAACACTAAAAAGCAATGACAAGACTTGATCTTTGAATAAAAACAGCTTTTGTTTTGAAGTTTTACTGATTTTTTTAGATTTAAAATACGCTAAGACTGTTTTATTTCTTTAAAATTTATCCTATTTATTAATAAATATAAATTTTTTTTTTGGGGGGGGGAGGGGGTTAAAAATACAATTTTAAAATGTTGTAAAAAATTAGTATTATTTCCATAGTTACAGTAGATTTTCTTAATTTTGCAGATTTATTGCATATTTTTTAAATTTTTGTTTCATTAAAAATATTAATTTTTGTTATGTATTATTTGGAAAGTCTGATTTACACAGAAGTACTGTAAAAGCTAACTGTGTGTTTATTAGAATATAAACTAGCCAAATTTTGCTCATCTAAATGCTTTCCTATTGTCAATTATTTTTATTTTTTTCAAATTTAAAACAAAATTTTTGTCCTCCGTCTAAGACGGGCATTTACGTTAGTCATTTAATATTGTTTTACAGGTAATTTTTCACAACTGTAAGGGAGCATGAATTTAACAAACTTTTTCATATTTTTGGAATAAAAAAGCTGTAACTCTTTCCATTATTTACCCCCAAATATCACTGTAAACATTCAATGTAACTATTTAAATTTCCAGTATTTATTACATATTTAGATTTTTACATTCATTTGACAGAAGAAAAAAATTATAGAAAACATTTAGTTATGCAGGGTAAACTGGGGCACTTTTGCACACTTTTTTTCTAATTTTTTTCTTTTTTTTCTGTTTGACTCATTTCACTGGTATTAGTATTTGTACAGCAAGTGATCCTTACAATATAGTTTGACATTGTTAAATATAGTTCTGTGCCATTTTAAATATTATGAAAATTGAATTTATAGAAGCATGTTGTGTGTGTAAAAGAGCCTCATGACTGGGGCAGGTGTACATAGACCTTTAGATCAATGAAGACATTGTAAAAATACACAAATATTTAGAACAATACGTCTATCCAGTTAAGCAATAGGTTACAAGTTACTGAATTTAAAAATTAAATATGTTAAGTTTAGCAAAAATCATCATCACTGTTACAGTTGATGTAGACTAAGTAAGTAAAATCTCCTCCCCTCACCTCTTACATTTTGTGTATTTTACCCGCTCTTCTGTTGTTTTAGATTTGCTGATCCTAATTTAGATTTGAGATCCTAAAAAATTAAGAGACACATTCCTTATCTTCCTCATGTGAAAAATTTTTAGAAAGGAAATTTTTTATCAGGTTTTTTAGAGTAATTATTTTTAGAAAATAGGCCAAGTTTAATAAAAATTTCAAAAAGTCCTAATAATTGAACTCTGTTGAATATTTTTATTTGTTCTAAAAATTCATAAAATTCATTAACATCTTGGAATTGTGTAGGTAATATTAATATTAAATAAGAGAGTAGCTCTTGGTGTGTTGTTTGTAAAGATTGCTTTGTTTAATTTTTATATTATTGATGTTATTCTAAAACTTTGTAATATACTTTAAAGGCCTTTATACAAATAAAATTTATTGAATTTCATTTTTGTTAGAAATATTTTATAAAACAACATAGCATAAGGCAATACGGGCTGATATAGAGGATTGGAATATGTTTATACACTGTGTAAATATGCCCCTAATGCCATTTTGTTTTATAAATAAATTTAGAAGCATCATTTTAATGTATTCATTCAATTAGATAGCCAAATATATTGAGGAAAAGATCCTCTTTCAGTATATAATACTTTGAAAGTTTAATACTAAATTACAAATACTATTATATAAACTTGTAAAAATTTACTCGCCTTTTGAAAAATCACAGCAGTTGGTTTTCTGAAGTAAATACTGATATTCTGTAAATGCAAACAATGTTTTATATTCCAGTGCATCACGGCCCTTCTACTCTTTGAATAGTCGTACCATCAATCACACTGTATGTGAAATAATATGAGTAAATGTTCCCCTGTACCAAACGTGCCCTGGTCAACCTACACTCAATACTACCTTGATTGAAATGTGTTTTGTAAGTAAATTTGCCACATTTGGAACACTTTATAGATCTTTTATCAGTCTAAGGTCACAAGGATGAATAGGGATGTCCACCTTGGGAACTCGGCTTATGCTTTAGAATGAGAAGGCAATCCCCAGGGGCAAGCCAATCCACTAATTGTGCCTGTTACAAATTACTTTTACAGTGCTTATTATACAGTTTTGCAATTCCATATTACAACATATATATTTGAGATCTGTTGAAAAATTAAACAGGCTTTTAAATAATTTTTGTTGCAATTGACTTATTATAGAGTATTACTTCATCAATTTATATTTGAGAGAATCAGTCAAGTTTAAACTGAATTGACAATTATTCGCATATACTATCAATGTATAAGCAAACAAAACACAATACTATAAAGACAACTTCAGGTTAGGACGCTATACACTTGTATATCATGTTGCACTTACTACAATAACATACCTGGAATGGAATATATCTCGTTTTTCAAAGACAACATAGTAATCATAGTTCAAAGACAATTTAGTAATAATTGATATGAATTATACTTTTACAGTGTCTTTCAATTTCTGTTTACATATTTACAGGTTTAACAAAAACATTATATATATACTCATTGAGATAATGAGAAAATTTCAAAAGTTATTACAATGGAAAGGATTTCTGTGATTACAAATCTCAATCACTACATTAGACTACTAGATACTTTTACTTGGAAGAAATTTGTGGGTGATGAATTGGATATTACATAATTATTGCACATTTTACATAAATTGTTCTTAAGAGTGATTAATAATGATTGATAAATGTGAAGATTATGCAAAATAATTACTTTGAAGGACTGTCTGAAACCCAACCTATGAAGGAGAAGTCAACTCAGAAAGGACCAGGGTGTATAAATGTGAATTAATTTTTTTTGATGAATTTCATACAATCTATAGTTTTATTCAACAGAATTGGTCTTTCTAGAAGGGATCAGTATGAAGTCAATGTGCAGTCCATTACAGTGCATGGAAATTGAAGGAGAGCCACATACACAAAGAGAGAATATCTTATTTATGCTGAACAGATGTTGCTAGAAAGGTTAGTTAAAAATAAGTACAGGTATCTGTCATGTCTGAAGTATTGTGTTAAGACCAAGGGCAAGAATTTTTTTTTTTTTTTTAATTGGCCAGTTTGAGAATCATTCCAGCATTGTTGCCAACAGTGAAGCATATTTCATCTTACTTCATATTTCACTGAGTATGCTGGAAATGGTAGAATTATGTTTTGTAATTGTGTATCTGTTATGGGCATCTTCCCTTTTTGCTAGTGCATACTTGCATTTCATGCTTTCCTGAGATTTGTATACTCATTGCCGATTCTCATGCAACCATTGACCTTGGCAGTTGCTTTCTTTCTTCAAAAAGGTGGGAAACTAAAGTCATGCAAGTTTTTCAATGAAGATTCTGTTTTTGTTTGAAATGTTTTTGTAAAATGAATGATTGAATTTTAGTAGTAATACAAATGTGTTATATGCAAAAATATCTACATTATTCGAAAAAACTATTATAGGCCACATCTTTGCATGCATCCAGCAGGATAAATTGGAGGTAGTTTATCTAATGTATCTACTACTCATTTAGTATTATTGTAATCCAAAATAATTATGGGTATCTTTGTGTCAATCTCTACTATTTTTATGTCATAATGAAAAGTGCTATGCATGACTACATACTTGTTCATGATGCACAATACAAGAATCATATTTGTGAAGACAAATGTGGCCATGTGCTTTTTTGAAGCACTTTTGCAATTAACTCTAGAGGAATAGTTTGTTTGCTTTTCCTAATTGTTCCAGTCATTGTCAGTTGTTTTTTCAGAAAAATCTGTCCAATGTCAAGTCTACTCACAATCTGAAAATCTATTGCATGTTATATTATATTCTTTTAAGTTTTGAACAAGATCATTGACAACCCTGAGACCTTGGTTTTGTTCCACTGTAACACAGGCTGCTTTCCAAGATAAGGTTGTAAGGGCATATTCCTGGCATAAGTTGTTGCATTCTCAAAAAGTACCCAAAATTTTGTATTGTATTTAACTGGTTTGCTGCCACTTACTGATGGAATGGACATTTTTCTAAGAAAGCTAGCAATTTTCATTCACAGTAATGTACATTTCGGGATTATACAAAATTGAATAAATTTCCATCCACTTATTCCACAATTCTCTTATGGCTGCAAATTTGTCAGTTTCTTGTCTTCTTTGTCGTATGTTTTGATCATCAAATCAAAGAACTCTTGATATCATTTTGAATTTCTCTAAAGGCCTAGTTACTCTGAAAATATTCTATCTCATTATAGTATCCCAAAGAATCGCTGGCTTGTTACAATATTTATAGACCTCGGACAATAGTAGCAAGCCAGTAAATTTTTCCAAGTCAACATTATTCAAATTCTTCTAACTATAATCAAGCATTTTCCTCACATCTGATGTTCACCTCTGATGGAGGAAAAAACTACATGTGTGCAGAGTATTTGTCTTCAGTTCTGGATGTAGTGTATCTCTTAATAAACAAGGCAGCAGCAGACAATCACCTCATCGAGTTCATGGGTGAAAATCTAGGATTAAATAAATCTTTGTTCGCCTATTAAAATGCAATCGTTCTACCAAATCGTATGTTAGTGGAAGACACCTAGAAACCTGATTTTTGCGGTTGTCTCATAGGTTTACCATTGTGCATTCCTGCACCGAAAAATATGAAAACTTGGAGGATTGGAAGCTGGAAAACTATGGTAAACCTTTGAGTCAACTGATTGCATTTTTATATGTGAATCAAGGTTTAACTAATCTTAGACCTTCATTTGTGAACTTGATGAGGTGATCATCTGTGATGCTGTTTTTTAGTAAACCCTTGTGTCATTTTCAAACTTAGAACTACCACATGAGTCTTGTAGTTTTTATTTCCACACAATTTTAGCTTTGCTAAGTAAAGTTGAGATTTGATTTAATAGTTGGGGAGATTCTTAAATTTCATCATCTCTGCTGAAACTTGATATTCAATTTCTGAAACAATTTCTTTGTTTGATGATGCTTGGAATAATTCCTTGATTTCTTCATTACTAAGGTGTCACACTTAGGAATATTGCACCATACACTTTGGAGGGTTTATAACAAAACATGTTAAAACAAGAAAAAATGATCAGTACACATTCTATGGAAGAAATAAGGAAAAATACAAGTAAGAAATGTGTAAATCTTGAAGAAAGCACAGGGCTTTTAGAATTACCTGTTGTGCATGGATGTAATCAACAGGGGGGGGGGAATCATATACAGAAAGGAACAAGAGCCCAGTTGTGATCACAGAGCAATAATAATTGAATAGTATGTTGCAAATTTTTGTGCTCTTATATCCTGTGCACTGAAAATTCTACAAGGGTCAAAAGTGACATGAACGACTTATGTGTTCCATTTTTTACTCTAAAAAAACTATCATTTAAAATAAAAAATTACAAATAACTGAATATTTATCATAACTATGGAAACAAAGAGGCAAAATGTTTTTGAAACTTTTCAAAAAATATGTCTAAAAAAATTGATTTGGGACAAAAAAAGAGCCAGACAATATGGGATGGTTAAAGAAAAAAATATGTTACAGTGCTAAGCAAAAGTTTAGACAATGGTGTTATTTAACCCTTTGACGGTTAAAGCACTTCTATTCATAAAATACTAAAATGATTGAATGACACCGGAATTTAAAAACAAATTTATTTCATAATATATATAAATGTTTTTTTTTACGTTCTTTGTAAAATTAAAATTTTCATTTAAAAATTCCGGTGTCAGTATGGCATTTCGCAATTCAAATTAAGTGGTATTCTGGGCGCATATACGCGGTTATAACCACAAAAGGGTTAACCTTTAAATAAAAAATACAAACGCTTGAGCTTTACAAATGGCTATACTTATTTTAAAGTATATTTTAAACATATTAGGATATAAATAATGGTTATAATATAAGATGATATTTAATTTAACTAAAAGAAGCAAAATTTGCACATTGCAAAAGTTTAGACACTTGTTTGATTTTTTTGCCAACTGCTCATGGAAAAATGCAAATTTCTAAGTTATGATGTCACATGTCTGAAGTATTTAAGTATATCTCGATATGGCATCAGTTAGTAAAGATGCCGCAAGCTAAAATATTCAATTAGATGCGGTAATTGGAATAGGAAAGCTGGAATCGAAAGGGAAGACTGTTGCAGAAATTTCAGCAGCATTGAATCGTCCAAAGTGGTCTGTCTATGAAGCATAGTTTAAGGGTGACTCCTTCTAAACAAAACACAAATCTGGAAGACTGTGTGTGACAAGAAAATGAGATGACAAAAGGATCCATAAACTGGCATTTTCACAAATGATGATTGTTAGTCCCATTAAAGTGAGTCAGGACTTTCTGTGTCGATGGATATGTTTCATAGATGAATTACAGAAAGGGGTAAATCAATTTGCATGAAAATGATAAAACAATCAGCTTTAAAATCTCGCTACAAACTGGTGAGAATGCAATTAACTTGTAAACATATGTCATATGGACCCAAATGGAACGCTATGATATTCAGTAACAAAAAAAAGTGGAATTTGAATGGCCCAAATGGATGGGCATGCTATGGCACGACTTGCGTAAAAAGCCTGAGTCTTTCTTATGTCGACAAAAAAGAAGATGACTTTTTAATGATTTGGTCCTCACTTTGCTTTAATGCTCAAGTATCTCTGGAGTTATTCAATGGTTGCCAAGTAACACAAGACTACATACATACATTAGAAATCAATTTTTAGTCATTTGGGGAACTTTTAACTGGTTCAAAGTATGAATTTCAGCAAGATAATGCCTCTATTCATGTTTCATGCAAAACAAGAATCTTGCTGAGGAATACTACTGATCTCAACTGGCCAGTGTGTAGCCCTGATCTGGATCCAATCGAAAACCTTTGTAACATTATATGTTGTAAGGTTTATGCAAATTTTTGCTATACTCTTCTGTTAATGAGCTTCGAGCTGCTGTTGAAGGTGTTTGGTACAAAATAGACTCTCAAATGATACAGCATTTAGTTTCTTCGATGAAAAGTAACATTCTTGCACTAATTGCAGACAACGTGGGTGCAACTCAATTTTAATTTTTAGTTATTTCTCTGTAAATATACAAATTGTCTATACTTTTGCCACAATGTTAATTTCTTTTTTTGTCATTATATATTATATAAAAAGTTAAAATTTATTGTTTGTGAATAAAGGATAAGTCACAAGTAATGTATGACAGATGAATTATAAAATTTCGGTACATATTTCTGAACATAGAAGCAAAATCGATCATTGTCTAAACTTTTGCTGAGCACTGTATGACTATTCTGTCACTAGTAGAAGATTTTTGCCAAAATTAGAACCTTGGACATCATCACCAGAATCTTTTAAATTAAAGATACTTAATTAATCAGTCAAAAAATCTTAAAGTAAATCAAAAGTTCATTGAACATGCGATTGAGCAAACCTCTGTTTCAGAAGCATGCAGTTTGCTGAAACCTGATAACTTTGTGTTGTTTTGTAAACAGAACACGCTGATGCCATTATTGAAATTTGTGTTTTTGCATTTTTTTTTCCTTTTTTAGTTCGTTTAAATCAGTCTAACAAAGATCAAGTTGATTCTTATTTTTATAAATTTTTAGTTGTATTAAGATGCAGATTTAATTTTTTTATTTAAAACAATTAGAATTTACAACAACCACTGAATATAACAATAAAAGTATGTGATGTCTATACTTTAGATGTGTGATGTAGTGTGACGTTTGGATTAAATATCCAGCTGGATTGTATGTAAATAAAAACTTTGAGTTCTTTTTTATTCTGCATCTTTATTTGACATTCTGTTTTAGAGTTTTTTTTTTCTTTTATGATTTTCAACTTTATTTTCAAATAACTACAAACAAATTTTTAGTCATGAAATTCATTTTGAATTAACTTTTCAAAATTTTTTATATTTTCTTGACATATCATAGTTGTAGATGTAGAGTGATCTTTGAACTTAACTTACATGGTTACTCATTGCTTTGACACTCTAAATGTTTTTATTTTATAGTGAATCTTAATTTTGTACAAAAAACTTTACAAAGTATTTGGATTATATTTAGTTTCTTATTCTCTTTCTCCCATACTCCTCAAACTTTGTCTAATTCAAATGCTACTAATTATAAATTATTTTGTATAAATATAAGGCAAAAACTTTTTGGGACTTTTTACAGTTTGTTTCAATTAAAAAAAAGGGGGGGGGTTACAGTTATCAATAAAATCTTTCAAACAGTGAAATTCTCTTGAATAAAAGGAAATAACGCTAACAAATGAAAACAAGTATAAATTTGCTTAATAATAAATAAATTTTGAGCATTAAAAAAACTTATCACTTTATTATGTTGTTTTATAAAAAAAAAGTTTTTTAATCTCAAAAGTTTACTTTCACACATTTAATTTTATCTATTCCATATATTTTAAGTTAAATCTGCATATTTTGTTAGCAACAGAATGATTATTTTCATTTATTGAAAAAATATTGATACCAAAATAATAGGAGATTCTCCATTTGCTAGATATATGTATGTAATTTTATTTAAAGTATTATTTAGGTCCATTTCTTATACAAGTATGTATCAATTTATCTTGCAGCATAGGTCATCAGTTTAAAAGCATTTGTTAAATTAAAAATTTTCTTTTTTATTAAGCATTTACTTATTTTTACTGTTTTTGAAGGTGAAATTCATTATCAAAATTCAAAATAAAATGCTGTCTATAGAAAATTCTTTGATTTGAGTCGTTGTGTTTGAATGTATAATAAATATTTAATTCAATCATGAATGCAATAAATTCAATGTTCAAAATAAGTAGTAGTTAAAGTAATGAGAAGTCCTAGTTTTGTCATTGCTTGTTGTGTAATATGCTAGTTTTAGAACATATAATTAAGATAGTAATGTATTTACAAAAAAGAAAGAAAACTAGTTTGTAGAAAGCGTCAATATTATTTTTTTCATGTTATGTCGAGAAACAATATCTCAGTTAATACAAAATATATCTGTGGAGATAAATGTCTCGCAGATCAGCTGATGCCGAGATAGATCTTACTTCAAATTTAAATGCTCTCAGAAAATCACAGGTGTGTAGTTTTCTTATATAATAATCAACTACCATTAGTGATCTTCTGTAAGCAACTGGAATTTGTCTGGTGATGAATTGATGGTGCCTTTGGACTGTATGCTACCTTTGCAAGGAATAAGAATTCATCTTCACATTGAAGATTTTATAAAAGAAAACTTTTAAGAAATTTGTGAGCCTGGTGGAATTCCTACTGCTGTGTCAAAAGAGGATATAATAAAGTAAGTATATTAAAGTGACATAAAAAATAATATTGGTGGTCTGTACAAACTAGTTTATTTCCACAAAAAGCATGTTTTATTTTCCACAAAAAGCAGTTATATTTTCCACAAAAATCATATTTTCCACAAAAAGCATGTTACATTACAAACTATGAGAATGCAATGTCACACAATAAGAAAAATAAGCACAAAAGCTATTAAGCTGAAAATATTTTTAAATGACCGTGTAATAATAAAGTAAAATTCTATATAATGTGAATTAAACATTTATATATATTTCCGTCTCAGACATAAATAAAATCTGCCACTAAATAAAAAAGATAGTGTGAATCAGCCTTATATATACCCTACCTTGTTTTTTACCAGAGCAATTATACTATTTGGTTTGAATTGTAAAGATGAAAAAAAGGAGGGGTGATGTTTTAAGATAAAAGTTCTTAATGTCTTATTTGTGATGCAAAAAGTGTTTTTTTTTTTTTTTTTTTTATGAGCGATAAATGTTTTTGAATGTAAAAAAAAAAGCATTTTTAAAGGATAAAGCGTTTATGTTGTTTTAAAATGATAAAACAAAAATTCTTTCTAATTTCTTATATTTTCTTATGTTAATCACATTTATTATCATCAGAGCAATTAATATTTTTGCTTTTTACCAATAATTTTGACTTTTTAAAATCTTGAACTTCCATGTATAATGGTTTTTTTAATTTAAAAAAACAAAATGGCAGAAGTGTCTGAGTCTATGCATACAGTTCTATATTACATAGATATGATGTACATAATATATGTACTGTACATATTACATGGACATGATGTGTCCATTTGTAGTTCTTTGATGATTTGACGGCCAATCAATTTTCTAATTCCCAATGATTCCACTATCATTTGGACACTCTTTTAAACAATCAGAGTCCAAAAGAGCTTTAATTTCATCCACGTTGCCTGAAGTTCCAGAACTTGATGAATACCCAGAGCCTTCTTTGACATTGAAATTTCTCTTCCATCTTGAAGGTACTGAGTCACATAAACATTTGAGCCTTGTACAAAGAATCTTTCCTGTAGACTTCTAACATGGAAAGATGCCAATGTGTTTGATTTTACATAAAATTTTATGGCATATGACTGCTCCATACTCAACTGCATTATGAAACCTAATGCCACTTTCAAACTCGTGTCTGTTCCAGGAACAATCTGTGGGCTGCAAAGGCTCAAGACCAAGTGACTTCTTCCAGACTCTGTAGTTGACAGTCCTTATCATGTTAACCACCTGCAAACCCTACCTCTTTGGCCTTTGACTTGCCACAAAATATTCAGTTTCATTACTTCCTGGACAGACCCAGTATTTACCTAATCTCATATCCAACAATTCTCCAAGT
The DNA here is from genome assembly GCA_964019185.1 of Maratus speculifer. NCBI lineage: Eukaryota > Metazoa > Arthropoda > Arachnida > Araneae > Salticidae > Maratus > Maratus speculifer. The sequence continues at coordinate 235,384,116 of OZ025299.1, read as the reverse complement.
GAAACGTGATGAGGAATTTTCAGTGTTAGATGCATGCATTCTAGCAATAATTGACCAGATAACACAGAACATTTTTTAAAAATGAGTTGGAATGTGTTGGAAAGATGCCTTCAGATTGTTGCAGGCAAGGGCATCATGCCTTTATGATTCAGGCATCAGAGCCGGATTAAGTACTTCTGGGGCCCGGGGCTACTGGGAATTTTGGGACCCCCCCCCCTTACACTATTGTAAATCTTGAGCTTCCTCCCTCATAGCATGCATGGTCACTGTGAGTCACTTTGGTCACATCACATCTGTGACCAAAATGCCACCACTTTGTGACGTCACATTGTGACTGTGATGTGCCTTTCTTAAAAATTTTTAGAAAATTACAAATATTCTTTAAAACATGTTATTTACTTAAAAAAACATGTTTCTGGCAATTTAAATATCGTCGCTTTTGTCGCAGTTTCGTCACAATGTTAATGTCAAAGTAGTCACAAATGAGACATTTTTCACAAATCTGTCACGTCGTGACTACACAAAGTGGTCACAATGTGACGTCACAAAAGAGCTCTAAAACGGTCATAACGACTTCACATTTTAGTCACTGTGACTTCACATCGACGTCAGGCGATGTCACATCGACATTTGATGGTCCCAAAGTCATAATGTGACTTCACAACTACGTCGCAGTGACGTCACCATGCCTTACGGGTTACCACGATACTAAATATCACCCCCTCCTCAAATACACACACACATTTACTTTTGTTTGCACACACTTTTGTTTTGTTTTTTTAATCCTAAAATACAAATATTAGATAATGTTGATGAAATTTTTTTTATTAACTTTAATGGTGTTCTTAAATTCGCTTTTTTTCCGCGACCTTTTGACAAAATTTGCCTTTTCCAATGATCTTTTTCCAAAACTCGCGATTTTTCCTGTCACCCTATGACGAAATTCGCGTTTTTTCTGCTATTTTCTGTCAAAATTCGCGTTTTTTCAGTGATACTTTGACGAAATTTGCGTTTTTTCAAGCTCTGTAGAAATTTAAATTTTTTTCGCGTCTCTTTGACAAAATTCATTCTTTTCAGCGTTCTTTTGACTAAATTTGTGCTTTTCCCGCGATTTTTTCAAGAAATTCGCGCTTTTTCTGCCATTTTTTGACGAAATTTGTGTTTTTAGCGGATTTTTGTTAAATTTTGCGTTTTATCGGCAATTTTTAAACGAAATTCGCGCTTTTTCGCGGTTCTTTGTTAAAATTCGCGTTTCTTCGGCAGCGACACTAACAAAATTGGCTCTTGACGAAATTTGCGCTTTTCTCGCAAATTTTTTATGAAATTCGCGCTTTCTCGCGGTTCTTTCTCAAAATTTCTGTTTTTTCGGCGATCCTTTGACGAAATTCACATTTTTTTAGCAGTTCTTTGTCAAAATTCATTCTTTTTCTACTATCTTTTGAGTAAATTTGTACTTTTTCCCGCGAACTTTTCAAGAAATTCTCACTTTTTCTGCCGCACTTTGACAAATTTCACGTTTTTTTTTTCGCGACTCTTTCTCGAAATTTGCGTTTTTTGGGGAACCTTTTTACGAAATTCGCGATTTTCCGAGGTTCTTTGTCAAAATTCACGTTTTCTCACGATCCTTTGACAAAACTCGCTTTTTTCTCCGATTTTTTGACTGAATTTGCGCTTTTCCCGCGAACTTACCAAGCAATTTGCGCTTTTCCTGCGATTCTTTGACTAAATTCACAGTTCTTTGACGAAATTCACGGTTCTTTGACGAAATTCGTGGTTCTTTTGTCAAAATCCTCGTTTTTTTCACGACCCTCTGTCGAAATTCGCGTCTTTTCCAAGATGCTTTGACAGATTTCGCTCTTTTTCCGCAACTCTTGAAAAAATTCGCATTATTTTCATAATCTTTTTACAAAATTCGAGCTTTTTCCGCTACCTTTTGACGAAATTAACGCTTCTTCCAAAGCCTTTTGAAGAAAATTGCGCTTTTCCGCGATCTTGATTAAATTCGTTCTTTTTTGACGAAATTCGCGCTTTTTTACGCGACCCTTTTCCTTTCGTTTTCATCGCCACTTTTGTTAAACCTGAAAATTTTCGGAGGTGCAGACAGCAATGACGTCAAAAGGCAATTCAAGTTAATTTTCAAAAAAAAAAAAAAAAAAAAAAAAACCCGACGATTTCGCGCAGCTCGTAGACCCCTGTAATTGTTTTGAATGAAACTTTGGTACAACTTAAGCCTCTGCTGAGGGCCCCTGACTGGTTGGGGCCCGGGGCTGCAGCCCCCTTAGCCCCCCCCCTTAATCCGGCTATGTCAGGCATGACAGAGTTCCTTCTAAAGGTGGAATTCACCCTTTTTAAATGCAGTTTTGGACATTTTTCGAATGGATGCACAGAAAATATTGGAAGCATATAAAAGAGGTGATATCTTCAGAAAATTTAATAATTTGATACTTTGACTACTTAAAATCTTAGAGTTTGTTTCTGAATTACTGTGCAAAAGAACCACCAAATCAAAGGTGAAATCATATTATAAACATTTAAAAGTCATGTAAATGAAGTAGTTTAAAGTGTCTTGCGGAAAATATCTTTAGACTTTAAAAATGTCATAAGGTACCCTGGGGTAATAACGCCACGTTAAGGTTCTACCAATTTTCACGGCTTAGTTTTAGATTGTATTTTTCAAACAAATATATGATTTGATACAGCAACTCATTGACTATCTATATAAAAAAAATAATTTAATAGATATGTATTCATAAAAAGTAATGTCGTGATTTCTTGACCAATGCTATTTGGCGTTATTACCCACCTATATGGGTAATAACGCCATGCAAACAAAACTACGAAATAAGATGGAATAATTGCATGTAGATTGCCCAATTCTAAAAATAGAAACTCTACAAACTTAGAAATTGACAAATTGCATTCTAAGCTATTGAAAATGTTCAATTTTTTGTGAAAGTGTAAGAAAAATAAAGGTGTGGTGTGGGGGGGTGGAGGATGAGGCAAAACAATACAGACCGTGAGCTTCTTTTTGCTTAAAAAGGACCGCTTAAGTAGAAATATTAGTTACATTGCACAGTTTTAACTTGTTTATTTGAATCAGTATTTAGGATGAAGCTCGGCCACTGTAGGGAATCAACCCGGGTATTAATGCCAAGGATTGGCGTTATTACCCCGTTATAGTTATTGCGCTGTACATTTTAAATTACAAATTATCTCGAGAAGATATCAAATCTTCAACAACATTCTGAAAGTCCATGAAATGTACTACAAATTTATGTAATTAGCAAAGTATTTCCGGATAAAAAAAATAGTCTTCACATTACAAAACGTATATCGCAAATTTTAGATCAAGCATTAATTTTAGTTGCTTTGAAAAACAATAAGACCTAAAAATGAAACAAATTAACTTCAAGCTGTTTTTTGCGATTTATATGACTCAAAACCCTTCTGCGGAGAGCACATGGGTGTCATTTACTTGATTATTTCATAATTATGCAAAATATAAGCACTTGGCGTTATTACCCCGCCTGGCGTTATTACCCCAGGGTACCTTACTACAAAATGAGAAAATAAAAGTCTCCGTCCACAGGACAGAATTCTGTCTTTTGAAAATTCCCGAGAACAGAAGTGGGACGGAAAAATATCCGAGGACGGGAAAAAAATATATGAGGACCCCAGAAGCCAAGGGGTACAAGTGACAAAATTTCCATTTGGAGTAAATTGAGTTTAAGGATAATTGATGTTAAATTGGAACATCGATAACAATTGAGTGGATTGAAATAGGAAATTTCTGCTTGTTGCATTCTGGTCTTTGAACTCTTATTTCAATAACTGTTAAAAAATAAAGTACAATTTTCTTTAAATGTATAATTAATCAATATTGTTTGTTTTTCGAAAAAAGTAGTTTGCCTCTATAACTCAGCAAATAATAAGAAAATCACTTATATTTCTTTACCTGAAATGAAAAAAGCATATTTTTAGGTCGTCTGTGTATTTAGCTTATTTTTTTCAATTTTGTCACTTATACCCCTTGGCTTCTGGGGTCCTTATACATATATACGTCCATGTTTAGCTTTCTCAGGTTTCGAGCAAAATATTTAAGAATCGGGGTTAAAATAACTTCACTTTATGATCATTTCGTTTAAGAATTGCGAAAAAGACGGGATCTCCGTCAAAAGACTGCAGAAAAAATGCGATTTTCGTTAAAGTGTCGCAAAAAAAATAATAATTGTCAAAGCATGGCGGATAAACATGATTTTCGTCAAGTTATCCCGGAAAAGGTGCTAATTCTGTCAAAGGATAGCGAAAAAGACTCGATTTTCGTCAAATGATTGCAAAATAGACGCGATCTCCGTCAAAGGGTTGCGAAAAAAAGGAATTTTCGTCAAAAGATTCCGGAAAAAACGTGATTTCGTCGCAGAATCGTGGGAAAAGGCGCTATTTCCGTGAAAAACTCGCGAAAACAATGCTATGACTGTCTAAAGATCCCGAAATAGACGCGGTCTCTAAAAAGATAGCGAAAAAAACTCAATTTTTGTCAAAAGTTTCCGGAAAAATGCGATTTTATCGAAAGATCGTGGAAAAGACGCTATATTCGTCAAAAAATCGTGATAAAGACATGTGTATCCAAAGATCGCAAAATAGACGTGATCTCCTTAAAAGATTGCTTAATTTTCGTCAAAATATCGCGAGGTAGGCGCTATTTCCGTCAGAAATCGTGAAAGAGGCGCTATTACCGCGATACAATAGAGTAAAAGACAATCTTTGTCAAGGGATTGCCAAAATGACGCGGTCTCCATCAAAGAATCGTGCAATACACTCGATCTTCGTAAAAGGATTGCGGAAATAATGTGATTTACTTCAAATGTTAACGGAAAAAAACTCTATTTCTATCAAAAGGATCGCGAAAAGTCTCGATTTTCGTCTTAAGTTTGCGAGAAAAATGCGATTTTACTGAAAGATCCCTGTAAAAACGCTAATTCAAAAAAAAAAAAAAAAAAAAAAAAAAAAAGATATGACTGTTGAAAGATCGCTAAATAGACGTTGTTTCCGTAAAAAAAAATGCGAAAAAGAGTCAATTTTCGTCAAAGCATCGCGAAATAGACTCTAATTTCGTTAAAGGATCGCAAAAAACACGATTTTCGTCAAAGGATTGCGGAAAAAGTATGATTTTTGTCGAATGATTCCGCCAAAAAACGCAAATTTCGTCAGAGAATCACGGAAAAAATGCGATTTTCGTCAAAATATATTTTTAAATACGAAAATTTTGTCGAAAAATTGTCACAAATACGCAAATTTCGTCAGATAAAAAATCAGATTAAAATGATGGCGGACAAAACGAGAATTTCGTCAATCACATTAATAATCGTATATAAATAATCATATTTTCTTTAAAGTAGCTAACGTTATAAATAAATAAATTATATTTATGCATCTTTGTGCATCTGAATACACACATTAATACTTATATGGATTAAATATTTTGACAAAAATAATACATATACCCTAAATTCAAGCAAAAAAAAAAGTTTTTATTAATATACATTCTTTATTCTGCAAATATTTTTCGGTGTCTTAAAGTAAAATATATTAATATATAATAACATAAGAAATGACTGGAGAAATTAATATTTTTCATATTAAAAGTAACAACGTTAAGTAACGCTAAAATTATATATACGATGTATAAATGCAACAAAATCTATCATTATAAAAAAAGATAATATAAAAACAATGCATCTTATCATTCTAATTTAGGAGAAAAATCTTGCCGTGATCTGGCTATATCTTTTTCCCAGTTTATTATTTGAAAATTTAAAAAAGCCAAATTTACCTGCATAAGAATTAAATTAGGAAAAAAATAAGAGTTTAAAAAAACAGCTGTGTACTCGGGCCAGGGGAGAGGGAGAAGTAGGGGGTACATAAAAAATGTGCATTTGAGAGAAGTTTAATAAAAGCAAAAATCTGTCAAAATATAGTATCTGACACGATAAAAGTAATTTTAATTATGTATTTTAACCATTAGAATTTTAGCTTTTACAGTAAATTAATAAGTAAAAGAGAAATTTTCTAAATTTTTACCATTAAATATGATTGAATTTTTTTAGTAGTATCATACATATGTTACATCCCATTAGATGCATTCTTTTCGAGAATTTTTATTCAATCATGACATTTATTAAAATAAAAATTAAACTGAAATTTAGAAAAATTAATGAAAAATCTAAAATTGATCCAAATATGCATTGAAAATTGTTTGGAAATAAATATCAAAACTGTTAAAAAAAACCTTTCTTTTTATATTAAATATGTTAAAAAATAAAATGAAAAGTATTCATTTCTCAAAATAAAAGTGTAACAATTCCTTTGGCACAGTGATTTAGTCAAAAAACAGTGAAAAAATAACTTCTCAAAAAGTAGTAGAGTCACTCATTCTGCCGATTAATTTAGTCCAAACAAGACAGAATAATGGCTTATCAAAAAAGAGTGAAAAATGACTTTCAGCAAGAAGAATCAAATTCACTCCTATAGGATAAGAGTTATTTTCAATACCAGAAAGGAGCTAAAAATAACTCCGTCTGAGTTAAAAACGCTGGATTTTTTTTCGAATAGTTTGCAAATAATTTGCCGTACTTTCGTCTTGGCAGTAGTAAATTTCCTGATACAGCAAGAGTTTAACTTGCACGATAAGTTAGCTGCAAGTTCAATGTGTAGCGGCTTCGGCGTTTGCGTTACCTTGCTGCAGTCTTGTTATGATCTTTCGGACTCATCATGCCAATCTTTCTGCAAGTTTGCAAAGCAAGACTGTTGCAAAATTTCTGCAAACTAAAATTGCTATTTGGGTAAACTGCTATGCTAATTTATAACAGTAAACACTGACAGCAGACGAATTTTAGCCTGAACACGTGCATAAGGTTCATTAGAAATTTAGCTGATTGATTTTGGATATCTTGGTAATGGATCAGTGATCTGTGCATTCTCTTAATGAAACAACACATTCCTTTTCAGTAAATTCGGTAGTTTATTCTTGACTTTGTCATTCATATGATGCTACAAGTTCACATAATACTCGCCGTGGATTGTTTTTCTTTTCTGAAGATAATGTATAAAAATTATTCTACACGCATTCCAAAAAATTGACGCCATGACCTTGTCGCATATTTCAGATGTGTATATTGCTGGGACGATTACTGTTTCTAAACCAATAGGAGACCGTCATTATCACGGTCAAGTACACGCCCACACAGTTTGATTGACAGGAACTCGTGGACAATTGATCGTGTGTGTTTATTATTTATTTGTACTCGGATTGTTTGAATGTGTACTCGGTAATTAAAAATTAAAGGTACGAAAGATTTTTTTTTTTTTTTCAAAATGACTGAATTTGATTTACTTCAATTAGAAATTATACTTCCTCTGATCCTGAAATAAATAAATAAATAAAAATTAAAGTAAGAATTTTGCTTATACGGATATTTTCGCAGAATACTTTTTCCCCATTTGTTTAATATATATATAAATCATTTTGGAACGATATTTAGAATATTAAAAGGGTTTGAAATATTTTTTTTTTAAATGTCTTATTTATTAATAAAAGACAGCCTCCAATAATTAAAAAAAAAAAAAAAATCACCAACGGACTCTCGTCCCGCGATGGACTCGAACCCATATCCTCCGGTTTCAAGCGCGACGCTCTAACCATTCAGCCAGTCAGCTCACTTTCATCCGCAACAGATTATCGTTATAATTAGCACCGTCAACTGTCCACGAGTTCCTGTCAATCAAACTGTGTGGGCGTGTACTTGACCGTGATAATGACTCTCTCCTATTGGTTTAGAAACAGTAATCGTCCCAGCAAAATACACATCTGAAATATGCGACCTTGTCAGCAGAAGGAACTGCTTTCGCCTGCTTTGGAGGGGATTTCTCCATTTGAGTCACGGCCAACTGCATTAGAGGCCACAAAAGCTTTTGCTTGTTAAGGCGGAGCTTAGGACGGAGTTCATGACGTCAGATAATTTTATCTCCGTCGACCCAACCTCGTGAGAAAGTTGTGATACACTGTATAACAAAAAATGGACGCACCAAGAAGGAATGATCCGATTGTTTGGAAATTTCGCATGCATTCATGTTTCGACCAAACATGCAAATGATTAAAATTTGGTGTCCAGCGCATCGGAACTGCGCTTTTTTCAAATGTACCTAAGGAGCTTTTCTCGATCATTTGTTAAAAGTTTCTGTCTTATTCCGATTTAGGAGACCTTTAAACGACTATAAAAATGCTTTGCCGCAGGATTCGAGCTCATTACGAGCAACTTCCAGAGTTTGAAAGAGGTCGTATTATTGGACTAAAAGAGACCGGTTGGGCAAATCGAAGAATCGCTCGACATCTGGATCATAGCGATGCGGCGATCAGAGGATGCTTGCAAGAATGTGTAGACAATGGCAGATTTCATCGTCATATTGGTAGCGGTTGATCTAGGGCCGCAACAGATCGGGAGGGTAGAAAGATTGTCAGATCAGCTGTCACAGCACCTCATCAGACGTGCAATCCGCACACGAGTGTCCACCATGACCATTCATGAATGTCTGAGAGGGTGAAATCTAAGCTCGCACTGACAGTTACACTCTCTACCACTCACGCCTGCACACTGTCGAGTCAGATTACAGTGGTGCTTGGCTCGATCAAGTTGGAATGATTTTGTCTGGGGACGTATAGTCTTAGCGACATATCCCGTTTCCAACTGTATCCTGACGGTCATCGAAGATGTGTCTGGAGACGCCCAGGCCAACGTGTCGATCCTGTTTTTACTGTTGCACTTTACACAGACCCTCAGTAAGGAGGTCTGGGAGGCCATTTCCATTGATAGCTGGACCTCTTTTGTCCTCATTAGATTTATACGTACATCACAGTGGTACGTCGACGACATTCTGAGACCTGTTTTGCTACCGCACTTTTTGCAGTGCTCTGGGCTTACTTTTCAGCAGGATAATGCCAGACCACATATGGCACGTGTTGCTATGAACTGTCTTGAAGTTTGTTGAATACTCACTCCCTTGGTCAGACAGATCGCCAGATCTCTCTCTCATCGAGCATATCTGGGATATGATGGGAAGGCGACTGCATCTAACAGAAAATGTTGATGACCAATCCCCACAATTGGAGCGAATTTGGCAAGAAATACTGCAGGAAATGATCTGGACGCTTTATCAATCTATGCCACGCCTTGTGGCAGCTTGCATCCAAACTACAGATGGGGCAACACCTTACTAAGTTTGTTACTTTGTAACTACGTAACTCTGAAATAAATCATTTTCTATTCTGTATACAATCTCTCTAACCACCAATTTTTGTCTCAATCAGACAACTCCATGGTGCTCCGATTTTTTTATTATAGAGTAAGGGGCGTTGCAAACAAAGAGTTGTCTTTCCCGATAGGGTCAGCGTTAAATTATGTAATATGACATGAACTCCGTCCTAACATCCAAGAGCTTCCTAGGCCTCTAATGAAGTTGGCCGTCTTTGAGTCCATTGTTTTGATTGTTTCTTTATCGCATGTGTGAAATTACGGACCCACGTTTCCTCCATGATTACACTGGGTTTCAAAATGATATAAACACCCGATTTTCCAAGCATAAAAAATAAGAAAACACTATAAAACAAACTGAAGGCTAAGCAATGTTAGAAATAGAACAAGTCGTTTTATTTTTTAACAAAATATCACTGATACAGATATTTATAGATAAAATAAACAGCATTTTTCCATTTTGAGGTGTTTCATAATAATATGAACATTGGCCAGAATTGTAGATTAAGTCAGTGTATGCACCAGATATTTTAATTAATATAAAAACACGATCAGGCATGGCGTGAACCATATTTAATATATTTTGATTGATTTCCAATTGAGTAAACAGCTCTAACCAGTAGACTCCATATATTTTTCACTGGGTTTTAATCACACTGTAAAAAATATCCGTTAATATACACAAACTTTTCCCTAAAAATTACGGAATAGTTTCATTTTTCCGAAAAAAAAAACAGAAGAAATTCCGTATTTGACATTTTGGAGTCACTAATCCCGTTAAATAACGGAAGAGTTCTGTTATTTTTGTCAATTTTCCGAAAACAGTAGAGTTTAGTGGTGCCATCTACCAGGAAAATAAAAACCTTATACTGAGTTTATGTTTTTTAAACAATTTGCTAGACTATATCTCTATTTCATTCTGTTTTAATAATAAAAATCTAACGTATTGTTAAAATATTAAGAAAATAATAATAATTAAAAAAATATAAGAAAATTGTTAATTCTTTTTAAGTTTGAAATAGCTGAAAGGGAAAGTTGATTGTGATTTTAAAATAATTTTTAATTTATTTTTATCATATGTATATATAACTTTGGATGTATTTATAAAAGTATATATATATATATATTAAGGCCCCTGTCCTCGCTCGAGGAAACGTTCGCGAGCTAATGCTATTCCTATGGGGAAGCATTTTTCTAATAACTCTTTCGCATTTTGACATTTTTGAATATTTTTTTTTTTTGCATTGGATAGCTGGGTGCATGCCGATAGCGCACCTTTTTTACTTTTTCGATTTTGGTTGCAGATATTTTTTACAAAGTTAGTTTCACATTTAAAACCAGTTTCGAAACTGAAAGTGCTTTTTAAAAAATATATCTGCAATCGCGAGCGTTTCCTCGAGCGAGGACAGGGGCCTTAAGTGCGTTGGATATTTTGAAAAAAGTGGGAAAAAATTCTTCTTTTAATTTTAATATATATATTTTTTAATTTATTCAAATTAAGAAGTTCGCACATAAAATTAAAAATATATCGAAATATATTACCGAAACTCTTATAATTTTGGCGATTACATAAGTTATAAAAAATCAATAACTGAAATTTATTTTATAACCCATTGTAATTATCTTTATTGAGTTTACCTTAGATCGTCATAAAATAATTTGTTAAAATGCACATTTTTTTTCTTTCTTTTAGTATGTTAGTATTTTTTAAAGTAAATAAATAAATATCAATAATATTACAACAGAATTTTAAAACATTTACAAAAAAGAAGGAAACAAAACTCTTAATAAATTCTTTCATGCATGTAATATTTTAAAGACTAATTTTTATACATATAAAGCTGAAATTAATAAGCTAAATATTCGAAATTATGGAAAGAAAATCGAAACTATGGAAATAAATTATGGAAATTAAGAAAGGTGACTTTGGGGATTACATATGTTATAAAAAATCAACAACTGTTAATATATATATATATATATATATATATATGTATAATCTACTGTAATTATCTTTATTGAGTTTACCTTCGATCGTCATAAAATAATTTGTTAAAATGCACGTTTTTTTTTCTTTCTTTTAGCATGTTAGTATTTTTTTAAATAAATAAATAAATATCAATAATATTACAATAGAATTTTAAAACTTTTCCAAAAAAAAAAAAAAAAAAGGAAACAAAACTCTTAATAAATTCTTTCATGCATGTAATATTTTAAAGACTATTTTTTATATATGTAAAGCCAAAATTAATAAGCTAAATATTCGAAATTATGCAAAGAAAATCTGTAAAACATTTAGAATTATCCATTCAATAAAAAAATATTATCTCTACAAAAAAAACACCTGCGTTCAAAATCTTATCTTTACTTTACGAAATGTATCCGAAATAACTAAAGATATTTGAAAGGGCCGTTTGAATAATCCTGGTATAATGGTATTACACTGCAAGCTACGACACAAGAGGCCCCGGGTTCGAACCCCATGGAAGGTATGTAACATTTCTTCACTGTTTAAATTAATTGTATATAATGTGTCCCTGATATTAACGTGTCTTTGAAAAGTAAAGAATAAAAATCACAAAGATGTTAGTTAGTCCTTGAAAAATTCTTTTAACTTTTCAAACGAAAATTTTTACATAAGGGAAAAAAAAAAAAACGGAAATATTTTGTGAAAAAACGGAACTATTCCTGGAATTTACGGAAATTTTTTTTCCGTTAAAAAACGGAAGTAGTACTGGCGTCTAGATTACCAGTACTATTTCCGTTTTTTAAAGGAGAATTTTTTTACAGTGCACAAAAAACAGATGGCCGTGGAATTACATGTACACCATTATTGAGAAACTATTCTCAAGTGCTGTTTGTCGTGTGTATAGACCCCTTGCATGTGACGTCACGTGTTTCATCTGGCGCCCAAACATAACGCATATGTGATACTTTCCCATTTGTAAACATAGTGATTTGCGCTCCAATTTTTAAGTTCTTAGAAAATTAATGAAAGAATAAGAAAAATCAAAATCAAACAGAAAGACCACTCATGCTTTAAACGGCAAACTTGGAGTTATGACACTCTGTTTGGGCTCCAGATGTGCACCAGATTACAGTATCAGACGTTGCTGTGGCGTCTATGGATGCATTGTCTTATATGAACATTGGCCGCCGATTTGCTCATCAAATGGCAGCAAGTTTTCTGCAAGTAGATCTTGATAGGTTAATGCATTCATTTCGCCAGAAGGAGACGCAACTTTGAGCTTACCTTAAAATCCAAACATATCCCAAACCATGAGTGAACCTCCATCCTCCTACCGTTTTGAAAACGTTTTTGGTTTCTTGCGCAGACCGTTCTAATAATAAGAAAAACCGTCCGGACCATCCAAATTGATTTTTTTTTCATCGGAAAATACTTTTTTTTTCATATTCTAACTTCCAGGACATGTGACCTTTTGCCCATTTTGATTTTGCTGATGCATTGTTGTCATACGTGGTTGGGGCTTTCTTTTCTTGTACTTCATCGTTTTAGAGCTCATGACTACTCTGGACAAGGTACTTTTTGACGCTGCACTGTAAAAAAAATTCTCCTTTAAAAAACGGAAATAGTACTGGTAATCTAGACGCCAGTACTACTTCCGTTTTTTAACGGAAAAAAATTTCCGTAAATTCCAGGAATAGTTCCGTTTTTTCACAAAATATTTCCGTTTTTTTTTTTTTTTTTTTTTTTTTTGTTTTTTCCTTATGTAAAAATTTTCGTTTGAAAAGTTAAAAGAACTTTTCAAGGACTAACTAACATCTTTGTGATTTTTATTCTTTACTTTTCAAAGCCACGTTAATATCAGGGACACATTATACACAATTAATTTAAACAGTGAAGAAATGTTACATACCTTCCATGGGGTTCGAACCCGGGGCCTCTTGTGTCGTAGCTTGCAGTGTAATACCATTATACCAGGATTATTCAAACGGCCCTTTCAAATATCTTTAGTTATTTCGGATACATTTCGTAAAGTAAAGATAAGATTTTGAACGCAGGTGTTTTTTTGTAGAGATAATATTTTTTTTATTGAATGGATAATTCTAAATGTTTTACAGATTTTCTTTGCATAATTTCGAATATTTAGCTTATTAATTTTGGCTTTATATGTATAAAAAATAGTCTTTAAAATATTACATGCATGAAAGAATTTATTAAGAGTTTTGTTTCCTTTTTTTTTTTTTTTTTGGAAAAGTTTTAAAATTCTATTGTAATATTATTGATATTTATTTATTTATTTAAAAAAAATACTAACATGCTAAAAGAAAGAAAAAAAAACGTGCATTTTAACAAATTATTTTATGACGATCGAAGGTAAACTCAATAAAGATAATTACAGTAGATTATACATATATATATATATATATATATATATATATATTAACAGTTGTTGATTTTTTATAACATATGTAATCCCCAAAGTCACCTTTCTTAATTTCCATAATTTATTTCCATAGTTTCGATTTTCTTTCCATAATTTCGAATATTTAGCTTATTAATTTCAGCTTTATATGTATAAAAATTAGTCTTTAAAATATTACATGCATGAAAGAATTTATTAAGAGTTTTGTTTCCTTCTTTTTTGGAAATGTTTTAAAATTCTGTTGTAATATTATTGATATTTATTTATTTATTTTAAAAAATACTAACATACTAAAAGAAAGAAAAAAAATGTGCATTTTAACAAATTATTTTATGACGATCTAAGGTAAACTCAATAAAGATAATTACAATGGGTTATAAAATAAATTTCAGTTATTGATTTTTTATAACTTATGTAATCGCCAAAATTATAAGAGTTTCGGTAATATATTTCGATATATTTTTAATTTTATGTGCGAACTTCTTAATTTGAATAAATTAAAAAATATATATATTAAAATTAAAAGAAGAATTTTTTCCCACTTTTTTCAAAATATCCAACGCACTTAAGGCCCCTGTCCTCGCTCGAGGAAACGCTCGCGATTGCAGATATATTTTTTAAAAAGCACTTTCAGTTTCGAAACTGGTTTTAAATGTGAAACTAACTTTGTAAAAAATATCTGCAACCAAAATCGAAAAAGTAAAAAAGGTGCGCTATCGGCATGCACCCAGCTATCCAATGCAAAAAAAAAAAAAAAATATTCAAAAATGTCAAAATGCGAAAGAGTTATTAGAAAAATGCTTCCCCATAGGAATAGCATTAGCTCGCGAACGTTTCCTCGAGCGAGGACAGGGGCCTTAATATATATATATATATATATATATATATATATATATATATATATATATATATATATATATATATATATACTTTTATAAATACATCCAAAGTTATATATACATATGATAAAAATAAATTAAAAATTATTTTAAAATCACAATCAACTTTCCCTTTCAGCTATTTCAAACTTAAAAAGAATTAACAATTTTCTTATATTTTTTTAATTATTATTATTTTCTTAATATTTTAACAATACGTTAGATTTTTATTATTAAAACAGAATGAAATAGAGATATAGTCTAGCAAATTGTTTAAAAAACATAAACTCAGTATAAGGTTTTTATTTTCCTGGTAGATGGCACCACTAAACTCTACTGTTTTCGGAAAATTGACAAAAATAACAGAACTCTTCCGTTATTTAACGGGATTAGTGACTCCAAAATGTCAAATACGGAATTTCTTCTGTTTTTTTTTCGGAAAAATGAAACTATTCCGTAATTTTTAGGGAAAAGTTTGTGTATATTAACGGATATTTTTTACAGTGTGCTATCACTGGATCTCTTGAAAGTTCACCTAAACTTGTTTTCACATTGCTCGATTACTCGACGAAAGAACTGTTATAAAAAGAATGGCTCGTTTTCCCCTTTTGGATAGCATTGTTAAACGTCCTGGAGACTTTTTTACTCCATAATTCTCTTTTAAGCGAAGAAATCTTAATATTATACCAGGAGATCTTTTCAGTTTTTTGCGATAGCTCTGGCTAAAAATACTTGATCCTTAAATACCGCAACTTTCATTTTCTCAAATCCATTTAAAGCGGTTTTACGACCCGTATTTCTAGAACTCACATTGCGATCAGATTTGGAAATTTCCTAGGCTGCAAAGTGCTTTTATATTCTAAACTAATTTGCATATTTCGCTT
The DNA here is from genome assembly GCA_964019185.1 of Maratus speculifer. Lineage (NCBI taxonomy): Eukaryota > Metazoa > Arthropoda > Arachnida > Araneae > Salticidae > Maratus > Maratus speculifer. The sequence continues at coordinate 235,368,658 of OZ025299.1, read as the reverse complement.
ATTTCTTCTCGGTCTGGCATTCAATATTCCTGTACAATTTCCATGTTCGTTTAGTGATAATTTCGATCAATGTTCATACCAGTTTGCAACACCATTTTTTTAGATAATTCATATTTTTAATGAATTTAAAATTTGATATTTTTTACAGCTATGTAGTATATAAAATTACAGTATTTGTCTGGAGAATGGAGTTTACTTATGATTATTTATGTATTTTTGCTTGAATATCACAAAATTACTGGGTGTTCATATCATTATGAAACCCAGTGTGTGAGTAAAAAATTACTCTATGTTGAAACATTGTTAAATAAAGTATTTGTTTTTTAATAAACTCGCAAAAGCCTATGCCGATTCGTTGGTTATCCCGCGCTGCAAAACCTGCAAAAATTCGGTTTTATTGCTTTGAAACATCGCCACTTGCTAGTTCGCAGACTTTCAGTCGATGGTCGTCCACTACCATTTGGTGGATTTTCTTCACTATTTCTGGTTTGGTCATCTCATTTGGTCGATCACTGCGATGTTCTTGACAGCTCGTATGGCCTCGTTTAAACTCTACGCTCAATATTTTGTTGTTGTAAACAAAGGAGTAGTCTCTCTCAGAGTAGAATCTAGCTCGACTTTAATAGTAGTTGAATAACATTTACACAGCAGTCTTCTGTAACACTAACATTTCTAATTTCCCGAATGCTCGAGTTAAAAACGCTGGATTTTTAAAGAGAGTAGTTTGCAAAGAATTTGCCGTACTTTCGTCTTAATACAAGTACATTTTCTACTTGTTTGCCGTTAATTTGCAATAAATTTGATATAGCAAGAGTTTTATTTGCACGACAAGTTAGCTGCAAGTTCAAAGTGTAGTGACTTCAGCGTTTGCGTTACATTGCTGCAGTCTTGTTATGATCTTTCAGACTCATCATGCTGAACTTGCAACTTTGCAAGTTTGCAAAGCAAGACAGCTGCAAAATTTCTCCAAAGTAAAATTGCTATAAGGAAAGGGCAGCTGATGTCACTGTGGACGAATTACTGTGGATCAGCGAGAAAAACCTGTCAGTTCTTTAACGGCAGGCTTTAACTGTACGGACGAGCTCCGTGAATTTGATTGGTCTAACAAGGAAGGTCTCCATACGGGCATACTCAGAAAAATCTGAAAAAATTACAGAATGTTCTTCTCATATAGTTATATATGTTTATAAGAAAAATTTCGGCGGAACCTCCTTTTAACGTCCGTAAAAAAATAATAAAAATTTCGTTTATTTGGCGATTTATCTCCGGTTGGCGAAAAAACGAAATTTTGAAAAATACGCTTTTACGCTTCGAATACTTAAAAAAAAAAAAACTTTCTATGTTCAATTTATTTAAATAAGTTTAGTTTAAGTAATTTTAGTTTTGCATTTTTACTTTACTTTAAGTGTAATTTTGTCATATACGTTTATATGTACTTATAACAAAATTAAATTAATATATTTTATCATTTAAAACACAATTTAAATTGATTCAAATTGTTCCAAATTGAAAAATACACTGTTAAAAATCTGCTGCATTTTGTTGCAATGCACTCCCTTGCTTGTATAGAAAACGGTTACTTGGCCGTGAAATGGAGCTTTCTCATTGGTTGGAATAGAGATATTATATACAAGCGGTGGAGTGCGTTGCAACAAAATGCAGCAGATTTTTAACAGTTTTTCAATTCACCGTGCTATGGAGCATTCTCATTGGTCAGAAGAGAGATAATCTATAAAAGTAGTGGAGTGACGTTGCAGTAAATGCTGCCGATTTTAGGTAGCTTTCATTACAAAAAGTAAAAAGCTACCTATTGCAGCCGTCCGGAGGAAAGCACTTCCGGAAAATTTTGGTATATTTTCACCGATCATGACCCCCAGACCCCAAAAACACCCTCCGTTCAAATGTTGACATATATATATATATATATATAACCATATATATATATATATATATATATATATATATATCTGATTTTTGTCATGCGATAACTAACGTATTTATGAACCGATTTGAATGAAACTTGGTATGTACATAGTACATACAAATGTCTCGACCGAGTTCGGTGGTCAACATCATCCGCCATTTTGTTTCAAAATGGCGGCCATTTAAAATTTTTTAAAAAATTTAAAATTTAAAATTAAATGCGAAAAAATTAAAGGTTGAAAAATATTTTTCTTTTACGTTTTAGAACTTAAAACAACGATTCCAGAACACTTTTTATTTTGTCTATATCTTAAAAAATGATTGAGTTATAGCACTTTGAATTTTTCTTATGGCTGACATTTTGAAACGATCTAATTTTTGTCACGTGATAACACACGTATTTATGAACCGATTTCAATGAATCTTGGTATGTACATAGTACATACAAATGTCTCGACCGAGTTCGTTGGCCAGCATCATCCGCCATTTTGTTTCAAAATGGTGGCCATTTTAAATTTTTAAAAAATTTTAAAATTTAAAATTTAATGCAAAAAAATCAAAATTAAAAAAATATTTTTCTTTTACGTGTTAGAACTTAAAACAACAATTCCAGAACACTTTTTATTTTGTCTATATATTACAAAATGATTGAGTTATAGCACTTTGAATTTTTCTTATGTCTGACATTTTGAAACGATCTGATTTTTGTCACGTGATAACACGCGTATTTATGAACCGATTTCAATGAAACTTGGTATGTACATAGTACATACAAATGTCTCGACCGAGTTCGTTGGCCAGCATCATCCACCATTTTGTTTCAAAATGGTGGCCATTTTAAATTTTTTAAAAAATTTAAAATTTAAAATTAAATGCGAAAAAATTAAAAGTTGAAAAATATTTTTCTTTTACGTGTTAGAACTTAAAACAACAATTCCGGAACACTTTTTATTTTGTCTATATTTTAAAAAATGATTGAGCTATAGCACTTTGAATTTTGCTTATGGCTGACATTTTGAAACGGTCTGATCTGAACGATCCACAATGTTGCTTTAAAATGGCATACACTTTATGATATCGTGGAATTTGGTGACTCTCTAAATCGCTTAAAATAAAACCAGGTTGAATAAAAGATGACTAATTTCTAAAAATTCCTATTAATATTCAGTCTTGACAAAAACTAGTATTCAATCTTATAAAATCACTAATTTTATAAGATTATTTCTACTAATTTGAGCTTAGTATTTTTGAACAATGTAACTTACCTTAAAATAAATAAATAAATATGTAAGTATATGAAAGCTACCTCTTCCTCCCGGCATTGCCGGAAGGACTTTTTAACAGTGAAGTCAATTAAAATAAATTTTCAGATTCGTTAAAATCGTCTGCTTTTGGCGAGGAAATGCACTGCTCGCCAAATCCCGCGTCGCTTTCAGCTTTTCATGCCAATTATTCCAAACTATTTTATTTTTTTACATATCTAATAATGTAATTCCGCCGCTAATTTTCACTTATCCTTTATTACCTACATGAGTAGTTTAATTCGTATTTTTTTCAAAAAAATCTGAGTATGCCCCCAATGGAGACCTTCCTTGTAAGTTTGCCAATGTATAAGTAAGTATGATATGATTGGGCTACGTCGTCAAGATGATTCCTGCAATGATCGCTATGACAAAAATTGTAGCGGTAGATTAGTTGACAGAAGTGTTTGTTTGTAAACATGCCCTTTCCTTATTTGGGTAAACTGCTAAACTAATTTTTAACAGTAAATACCGCCAGCAGATGGATTTTAGCTTGAAGTTCAGGTCAGGTGCATAAGGTCCATTCAAAATTTAGCTAATTGATTTTGGATGTATTGATAATCAGTGATCTGGTGCATTTGCTGTCCTTATAGTTTTACACGCACTGTATATATATATATATATATATATATATATATATATATAAAGAAAAGAAAGAAAAAGAAATTGAATAAATGTTCTTTCTTAAGTGTTTGATCTTGATACAAGGATTCCGGAGCATGTTTTGTTTTATTTTATCCTTATAAAATGGTTGTGATATAGCAGTTTGAATTTTTAACGTGAATGACATTTTGAAAAATGTATTTGGCTGCGACTGCACTCGTATATATCAACCGATTTCGATGTGAGTGAGTGTGTGCACAGGAATTACGAAGCTCTCCACCAAGTTCATTGGTTAGCTTTACATATCATGTTGATTTAAAATGGCGGACACTTCAAGATATCGCCGAATTTAGCAACCAAGTATAAATCACTTTAAATAAAATAAGATCGTATAAAGCCGACTAATTTCGAGAAATTCCCATTAACTATTGGAACATTTGTAATCGGGTTCCACTAATTTGAGCTTCGTATGTTTGAATAATGTAACTTGATAAAAAAAATGAAAGGAATATAGAAGCTATTTCTTCTTCCCGATAATGGCTGGAAGGACTTTTAATCATCCCATTTGTGCAGTTTCAATGACAGTACAATATTATAATTTGAAGAATGTAGACGCTATGTTGTTTCTGCAAAAGCTTCGCGAAGTTTGATTAAAATTCGCGAATTAATTTTAAACCAATTTCAATTTTTCGATCGAGTTGAAACCTTGCTTTTCCATTATCTGGCCATTGATTATCGTTCACTTGCGATTTTAGACATTTTGTTTAATATCTAGAAAAATACATGAGGAATCATCTCGAAACTCTTAGTGTATAAATATATTAGTATAAGTCATCCATCTCTGTGAAAAATTTTCCTCGAAACTCTATAGGGGACCGTCAACAAATTAAAAAAGAATGAATATCTTTTGAATAACCCTGTTAAAACTAATGTAGCAAAAGCGCTCAAACTCTAGATTATGATTGAGTGCCTTATTGCAATACACTGTGTACATTTTTATGCAAATAGCATGCATACTCGCAGAGTAATTAAGGTTTTTATAAAAATGGTCCCAAATTTTTCCAAGTTTTTTCCTTAAAATTTTTAGAGTTCTTAATATAAAATAATATTTTTTTTTCTAAAAATATGACAAAAAACATTGCACACAATACCCTATAATCAGAATTAAAAAATAATAAAAATTGTATGAAAAATGAGTAGGTTTACTAAATAATTTTTGACTGCACATGCGTCAACGATATTAAAATTTCATTTGCATATTATGTTAGCTAAATGTATAGAGCAACTTTTGTGAAAGTCGCAAAATCATAGCTTAAAAATTATAAAAATAATCGTCAATTGAATAAGTTGAAAATCCGTTATTCACAAAATGAAGCAAAAACAAGAGGGGTTGTATCCATATATTCATTGATTAGTGTCAATATGGAATACACAATACGGGACGTACTACTATATTTGGATAAAATCCCTCATTTTTTTTTTTTTTTTTTTTTTTTTTTTGCTTCATTTTGGAAACAACGCATTTTGTCCTTTTTCTATAGACGATTACTTTTAGAATTTTCAAGCTATGATTTTTAGACTTTCACAAAAGTTGCTCTATATATGTAGCTAACATAATATGCAAATGAAATTTTTATATCGTTGACGCATGCGCAGTGAAAAATTATTTAGTAAACCTACTCATTTTTCATACAATTTTTATTATTTTTTAATTCTGATTACAGGGTATTGTGTGCAATGTTGTTTGTCATATTTTCAGAAAAAAATATTATTTTATATTAAGAACTCTGAAAATTATAAGGAAAAAACTGGGACCATTTTTATAAAAACCTTAATTACTCTGCGAGTATGCATGCTATTTGCATAAAAATTAACACAGTGTATTACAATAAGGCACTCAATCATAGTCTGGAGTTTGAGCACTTTTGCTATATTAGTTTTGACAGGGTTATTCAAAAGATATTCATTCTTTTTTAATTTGTTAACGGTCCCCTATGGAGATTCGGGAAAAAATCTTCACGGAGATGTATGACTTTTTTTATATATATTTATACACTAAGAGTTTTAAGATGATTTCTCATGTATTTTTCTAGATATTTAACAAAATGTCTAAAATCGCAAGTGAACGATAATCAAGGGCCAGATAGTGTATATGAATTTTGATGACAGTGCAATATTACTATAATTTATGGAATGTGGCAGTTATACTTTTATTACAGGATCACATAAAAGATTATTTCAAATCATGTAAAAGAATTTTAAGCCATTTTCAATTATCTAGAGTTGAAACTTTGCCTACATGTTTTTTATCCAATGACAATTGGATTAACTTACCCTGAAGAAATGGATATTAACTTACATGCGTGCATTTAATTGTTTTTTACATATTAGTAATATAAGTATGTTCAACGCATTCTTTGAAATGAATTATTATTTATTTTGGGACATTATTGTTAATTGAACCAAACATTTATCACTAACTGTGTATTGTATTAGGTATACATTCGAAAAACTAGCAAAAGCTAATTTAACTTCAACGAAATAATTTTGTCCATCTAGATCTCTAAAACGTCACAGTGTGTCCCGTTGCTGTCTATCGAATTGCCTGCTCTAAAACCGACCCCGATCACCGACTAGAGCGTGTAACTTTCTCTATAAAAATAGCAGGAATGTAGTAGTAGTAAATAAAGTAAATGAATCAATTACATTTCTCTGTGCTATTGTTTATGAATTGTGAGAAAATACAAGTAATCAATCACTTCTATGTCTTCTGCCGAAATGACAGGAAAAAAGGCAACGGTTTTCATTCGAATCTAACTTCGTATAACTGAAAATAAATGTAAAGCTTACCAAATAGACATATATTTTAAATCTATATTTCATTAGCAGATATTTTGAAAAATATGTTAAAAGTTGTGCATACGCTTAAAATAAAATAAAGAACTAGTCGGATGTTTTTATTCTGAAACAGTCTGAAAGAGGTGATTAAACAAATTCTGTGAATAACTAGCATTTGTCATTTTAAGTTAAACTTTCTGCTTCTCAAACTTTCAAGCAGATAATGAGTTAAATCCAAAATTCATTTACTATTTGTTAAAAATATTTTTCCGAAGAAACTGAACATGCCTTTGTTCTTTCAAAGAAATAATAAAAAAAAGTAAATACAATAATAGCGAATTTCACTTTATTTACAAAAGTTTATATATTTGCATTTTAATTCCTTTTGGAGAAGTGGCTTTTTGTTCAGTTTTTACAGTAAATAACATCTGCAAGTGACAATTATAATGATTTCTATCTACACAGCACACAGTAAATGCTGCTATAAAAATGCAACTTTGTGCAAAAGTGAAAAACTATTTTAGATGAAAACAGCTTGTACTTCATGAATAAGCGTGAAAACTATTTTCTTTGTACAATGGGCAGACCGTAAACAGTAATTCATAAGAAATAGAATATATATTATTCAGTTGTCATGTTTTTTCAACATATTTCGCTGTTCTTATAAGAATTCTTAGAACTATAAGCCGATTTTTAACTTTTTAAACAATAACCTAGAGCTATTAGAAAAGTCGTATTCAACATCAATATTCTATTTCTATGAATTATATAAAATTACAACTCTCGTATAATACAAAACCATGTAATGTATATGAAAATTAATTTTCAAAACATTTAGGGGAGGTTCTTTCGTTACGGCTTGATTTTTAGGTCATGTTCGAGAATGGTGTTTTATTTAAAGTTGTTGGCATTGATTTATTACATCTTCATCTAGTGTTTCAATATTTTCATATAAAAATATTGTTCTTTTAATCTATATGAACGCTTCCAAAGTTCTGAACCGGTATAAGTGATTTTGTTTATAATAACCATTTGAAATGAATACCGTTATTTCGGGTGTATAAGCCGCAAATCAAACAATTCTTTTTCGACCCAGAACTTTTTAAGAAACAAATATAACTAGTTAGATCGCCGTAAACATTTGTTTGCAATCACTAAATAAGATTTCTGGGTCCAAAAAGAATTGTTTGATCCGCGGCTTATACACCCGAAATTACGGTATATCATAAGGATTCTTAAAATATATTAAATTTTTTTGACGCCAAACCTAAAATTTTTAAAATAAATCAAAATATCACCAAATATTGGCTGTTCGAAATTTGAAGTTAATTTTTGGCACAAATTTATCACTTTCGAAACTATTTCGAAATTATTTAAAAGGTTAATTTTTTGAAAATTTGTACTCCTATTAAAAATATCTAATTTAATTTGAGGAAACAAAATGTAGATAACCTGAACACTTTAAGCGTGAGAAAATAAATCGGTTAATAAAAAAAACTTGTCAACCGTGTCTCATTTATCAACCATTACACTGGTTCGTTAAACTTTTTGTCACGGCTTAAATATTGGGTAGAACATAAGCCAGTTTCTAGGACATATTCTAAAAACTTTAAACATTCATAAAATTCAAATAAAAGAAACTGATTTTTTAATATTTTCAGGCAGAACCTTACTTTAATAGATCATCACGGACAATCTCTTAGCTGAACTCAAATTATTGAAATGATATTACAATTTAATGCAAGTTCTTTTAAGAAAATAGAGTGAGACGATGTAACATCGTCTCACTCTATTTTCATGTGAGGGAGGAGTGTCATTTGTGAGGGAGTCCGCGACAAAACTGAATTCACCAGGCCTTATTATTGATAGTATACATAAATGGAAATGATGAAAACATAGAAGTGTCTTACTAATAATGTGAATAATCAATGTGAAATATTATTTCTTAAAATGATGATAGCTGAAGCAAATTAAATGTATATGCTTTAGGTTATTAACAAAAGTATCAACACTACTAGTATTTTTGCTAGATTTTTCCGCATTCATAGAATAATTAGGATGATGCAAGAAAAGGAGCACCAAAGATATTTAAATAGAAATAATGTACGTTAACATTTTCTCCATTCTTATTTGTCTCATTCCATCGCAGTTTCCAGTTGCTGTAAAACTTGGAAAAAAATTATTTGAATTATTCAATTTACTTTATTGATAGGTTATTTTAGGATCGCTTGGTTTTGGTTTCTTTTTTGTAAATAATTTTATACGCATTTTCTCAACAGAATAGAACTGTAAAATTGTAAAGACAATTTCGAGCATATCGTCGCCTCAGAGCAACAATAGGATATCAAGTAATAATCGAAAATGAGATGCCTGACTGACTGCTGTGAAAAACTGTCTGTGTCTAGTGGAATAGTAGGGAATTTTTATAAGACAAACCTGAGATATAGTATTAAATTTAACTTTGTGTGTCACATATTGTTCCACTTGATGCAAATACAGTTTCTCATAGCAATAGGTCAGACATCTCATTTTTTATTAGTACTAGATGCCCCATTGTTGCTCTGACGGGACGATATCCTGATGCAATGTATATTTCAACTTATTCAACTTATATTGATATTAATTATGTGCTCAGCATAAAATGTAGAATTTCCTTTTCGTAAACATATTTCAATTTAGCTCTAAACTGCGAAATCTTACGGTTAATCTGATCTTATGATTAATCTTCCTAATCCAAGTCCGTAGCCAAATGACATATTTGAGAAAATGCTCTTTGGAGCAAGGATGTTTTTAAAAACTTTTAGTGGTATTCACTTTCACGTTTCAATTACTGACTATGACGCATAAACGAATCCTTGAGATTAAGTATACGAGTCTGAATGTATGTCTGACGATGACAAAAAATTTTGTAGTGAAAGAAGTAGTATTTTTTGGCTAACAAGAAAATCATAAAATGTCCATGTTTTATGCTTATTACTCTAGAAATCGATTTCTATGTACTTTACCAATACACAGTCAACACCCTGAAATTCGCGAATTTATTATCCACAAAAGCCAATAATCTGCACACTGTTTCGATGTAAACATTGAAATTCAGTTAACTTTAACCTTCCGATCGAATTTCAAAGCGATTTTATAGACGAATCGATATTCAGGTTTTTTTTTCTGTTCTAAATTTTTGTATCAACGGAACAAGTCTTTATTTAAGAAATGAAAAAAAAAAAAAAAATCAAAAAAAATCTGGAAAATTTTATGGAGGTAATTTACAATTAAGGACTGTACTTTTTTCTTGGCTTATGCATAGGACTCCGTATGCAAAGATAATTTAGTAGGTGCATGGCATAATTTGTGGTCAGCATCTTTATTTATAGACAAATGATGGTGACGATGTTTTCATTGGTGAGTTCATTTTGGAGAGTGATATCGAAATTTGCAGATTTTTTGTGTTTTGCAGGAAATTTTTTAACTCTTATGGCTGATATCTTTAATGGATGTCCTTCCAAGATCAGAAAGTTTACATATGATTGCATTATTATGACACTGTTAAACTCTACTGAAAATCAGGGTACTTCTGATAGAGTCTGATGATGAAGGTAAAAAGTAACTCTTGAAAAAAGTTTGGTTTTGGGTTAGAAAAAGAATTGCAAAGACTCTAGTTAATAACCCTAGTTAAATACCCGGTTTAAACCTGGAAATAAATCAGGCTATTTAGGAATAAACCAAGTATCTTAAGAATAAACTTGGGGATAAACCGGGTCTTTTGGAAATAAACCAGGGGACAAACTGTTTTTTTTTTTGCAACTCTAGGTATAAATCACATTTAAAGTTAAACACCTTTCGCAATCTGCTGGTTATCCTATTTGCAACAAAGCCAGACTTATTTACCAGTGGCGAAGCTACTCACAGACGCGTCCCCGCCTTTTTCAATTTCTTAGGGAAAGAAGTATATTCCTGAAAAATTACCTGAAATTTATATATAATATAAAGAATATTGCATACATATTTAAACAAACGTTTTAAACTACGACATGTGTCTGATTACATGTTTGAAAATTCATACAGGGTGAGTCATAAATATCGAAAGGCTATCTCCTTAAATATTGCCCCTAGACCCATACTTCCAATTGCAAAAATTCATAAAAAAAGGTGAAATTTCTGATAAGATAAGTCGCAACTCCATGAAGGGTCTATTTGAAAAAATACGAAAATTAAATTTTTATACGGCCCCCGTAGGGCAAAGTTCCCAATTAGGAAATTATTCCTGATCCATTCCTAAATTGAACAAAACAAATTTCATCTCCGTATCTAAAAATCCAACAGAGATATTAAATCTCAAAATCCTCAAAAATTCCTGACTTAAACCACTTTTCCCTGCCTCTAAATTGTGTTTTCTTGACCCAATTTCAACGCTTGTTAGGGAACATTCACAAATTGCAATTTAATAAAAATCGGTTTAAGATAGCGCTTTTTCTTTATATATAAAATAGCAGCGTATAGTTTTTACGCTAAATTGGTATACCAGACGTCTGCCCGGGTCAAAATATCTAGGTCAGGTCCCAAACCGACCCATATGGGAAAAAGTTCGGCGTGGCCTGAAAAAATGTCAACATCATAACCCGAACCGGTCTGGAAAATAGTTTAAACCATAGCTCGGTTCAGTCGCAAATTTCTACATAGATTTTTAATTCGGCGTGGGAAAAAAATGTTTCATATGGAGGAATTCTGACCAAAAAATTCTTTTATAGTTTTTCATTTTTAGCACTTTCCAACAAAATTGAAAAGTGCTTATGCATTCGGTTTGTCTGTCCGTCTGGCCGGATGTCCGTCTATCCGCGCTCTAACTCCCGTAAATATACTCGGATTGCTATGAAATTTTTATACGTTATTGAGGTTTACTCTACGACGAACCCTATTGAAAATTAAGTATCTACCATGATTAGTTTATCTACAGAGAGAATCAAAAGTTTCTCATTACATTACGGCCTATGGGGAAAAATCGTTAATATACACAGATTGCCATGAAATTTTAGGACGTTATTGACGTTTACCCTAGCACGAACCCTATTGAAAATGAAATTTCTACCATGATTAGTTTATCTACAAGGCGAATCAAAAGTTTTCCATCACATTACGGCCCACGGGGAAAAATCGTTAATATACTCAGATTGCCATGGAACTTTAGGACGTTATTGACGTTTACCCTAGCACAAGTCCTATCGAAAATGAAGTTTCTACCATGATTAGTTTATCTACAGGGCGAATCAAAAGTTTTCTATTACATTACGGCCCATGGGGAAAAATCGTTAATATACTCGGATTGCCATGAAATTTCAGGACGTTATTGACGTTTACCCTAGCACAAGTCCTATCGAAAATGAAGTTTCTACCATGATTAGTTTATCTACAGGGCGAATCAAAAGTTTCCCATTACATTACGGCCTATAGGGAAAAACCGTTTCAAAGGAATTTTAAAGATGTTATACCCTGTCAAACATATTAAAATATGCATTCTATTAAATATAAGGTGAAAATGTAGCTATTATTCATTTACAGGCCCACACAAAAGAATTCCATTAGATAATGGTAAAATGGAGAATTGCGTGTGACATATTTTAAATATATTAAGCTGTTTCATGTATAATAAAATTGATATATGTCACTGAAGTTTAATATAAATTATACGCTACTGTCTTGCATAATATGAAGTACATAGCATTTACAGGGCCACACAAAAGATTTGAAATAGTATATTCTTTCCGAAGTACCATATATGTGTCCGATGACGGCTGATGGAGGGATGATATGCGCGTTTATATTTCGTGAAATCTATGCACATTATGTGGTGTGTATAAATGTTATAGTTCATATACAGGGCTACCCAAAAGAGCTCACCAACGTTACTGAATATGAGCGTAAATTATTTAAGCGTGGTTCTTAAATAAGCTATGCATTTTTACGCTGAGCTTCATTCAATTTACTGAGAAATGTTTGCAGAATATAGATAAAAGGATATACAAGACCACGCAAAGAATTCGGTACATGGGCGCCTATGAATGATAATTTATGAGAACGTGATTTCAATTGTTTTAAAAGTGTTTTAGTTTACAATAAATTTTAGCCTAGTGCTGACGTGTAATAAAGGTACAATGTAAGCTACAGGGCTGAACAAAAGTATTCAAGTATGTTTCCATCTAATAGTATGAATTGCTGAAAAAGAAATTTCAAGCTACTGGGTATTTTCTTGCTAAACTAAATTTTCCCATTATATCAACTGACATATGAAATACAGGGCTGTTCAAAAGTACTGGAATACATATTTGGGTATATTTGGCTATACACTATTATTTTCTTAAATAACAAGGTTTTGTTAAAGATTTCATTAAATGTTGGAAAATGCTTCATAATCTATGCTTAAAGCATGATTTTTCTTACTTGTTTATATTTATACTTCTTATTATTAAAGAAGCGCCAAAGGCTGTAATATATTTATTTTATCAATGAAACCCTCATTTATATGTAAATGTTTCACTTATATTTTAATATCGTTAATCCATATCCAATGCGTTGGAGACTCTGAAAAATGTTATACACTAAAACTTTTTGAGACGGAATCACATAGGAAAGAAAAATACGTTATAGACAGATGCTCTCTCTAGAAGATGTAATTGGAGCTTATGTTCTTTTCAGGTACTAGGGTCCATGTGCCAGTAATGGACCACCTTCCAGTAATGGGCCACCTCGCACTTTTTTGTTTATAAAAAAATAATAAATAATAGTTTAGCTTTTATTATTTTTTTCTGAACTCCATCTTGCATGCTTTATAAGCTGGATTATTTTTTTACAATTTTCGTCAAAACAATTAGGAAGCAGAAAATAAAGATTCACAGTTTTTCTGTTTTTCACTGAAAATCTTAATAAACATGCTAAGAGCAGACTTTACTTACTTAGTTTATAACTTTTTTATTTTTCCGTAAAAATTGAATGTTTTTGTTTGGTTAACAATATAAAACATTAAATTTAATGTACCAGTGGCCATTAACAAAATTTTATTTATTTTTAAGATTTTAGGAGGGGTGGTCCATTACTGGATTGCTTATTTCGCGATTTTCCAGTAATGGACCACCCAAGTGACCAGTACAAAAAGTGTTATTTCAGTAGAGATAAAATATTTTGATTTAACTGAAAAGCTAAATAATCAAATTTAATATTTAAATTTTACCTGTTAGAATTTAATAAAGGCAATTTCTTTATAAATAGTTGTTTTTAAAAAGTCATCCAAAATTGGTATAAAACACAAGCAGAACATTTGACAAAATCTAGATGTGCCGTTACAAAAGAAGTTGGTTCAGAAATGTAAAATCATATTTGGAAGAAGATATTAGCATCCGATGCTATTTCTTTCAGACAAGCTAAAAATGTCGTGTCATCAGCCCTGAATTTTCTAGTCAACCGATTTTGATAATTATTTTTTTAAATGAAAGCTATTTATTTGTAGTTGTGCCCATTTTAATTATTTTTTAATTTATTTCCATTTTTATATTTTATTTTTAATTTTAAAAGCTTTTCCATGACATTTCTTCAAAATGGTGGCAACAAAGTTTAGCTTTTCTCTCGATAATAAAAATTTATTTTCTAAAATGATTGCGTATAATTATGCACTAATTGAGTTAAAAAATATATATATTTACTGAGAAATAATATTAATAATGTAAATAAAATGACAGAAAATAATTTATGATAAAAATTAATGTCTAAATCAAAATAAGAGAATTTCAAATGAGGGAAATTATGTCATTCAGCAACCAGATAAAAGGGAATTACAATATTATTATGGAGGCCTTTTTCATAAACAGTAACTTTTAAAGAACATTTGAAGAAAAAATGACGTTACTATTTAAAACATTGTATTTTTACTCATAACGATATTAGGTACTACTCTGTTATCCCGTCGACCAATTTCGCCAAATTATACAAATCGCCACATTAATAGCCAAACTATACATATTGACATAATTTGTATTTTAAATAACGAAAAAATAAATAATTAGTAGAATATTAATAAAAATATTAATAAAAATCACTTAATGACATTTTAAACACATGAATCGTATTTAATGTCATTGAATGTGACTTTCACGATCATCCATTATTGGCGTTTAATCTTATAGTTTGGTGATAATTTTTTGGTCGATGGGGTAGTACCCGATATTATTGTTATTATTATTATTATTTTTTTTTTTTTTTTTTTTTTTTTTAATAAAGCTATTTTTCTGTGAGTGCATATAAAATAAAATTTCTGAATTTCGCCGGCACTCATATTATAATTTTAACTGTAGATGTGCGAATATATGAATGCAAAATTGTAACTGGCAAATTTGACATTTACTTTCTAAATATATTTATTATATATTGATTCAATAATGTAATTACTTTTGCTTTTTTTAAAAACCAAATCGATCGGGTCTTTTAAACATTTCATTCGTCGAATTCGACGGGATTCCATTCGTTTTATTGTTAAATTGCATTTCCTTGTACTCAGAGTCTATAAAAAAGCGTTTAAACTAAAGAAAAAATCCGTTTTTGATGAATCTAGTCAATGAAGAAGTAGCACGTCAAATTGTATCTTTTTATTATTCCGCAATTCCAATGTCTCAGAGATAAATTGCTAATCAATTGGGTATTTCACGCCGTTCTGTTTGCTATTATATTGATAAACACAAGAAAACTGAAGTTAGTTCATTGCAATCTAAACGGGGCGCCCTTCTAAAAAACTTCTATCGATTTTTTCTTTCTAATCGGAGGCGAAACTGAATTCTGCAATGGTAGAATCTACATTCATCTTGTTATTAATATTTTCTTCCGAATTCTAAAGCATACAGAGAGAATTTTCAATAAGGTTAAAACAATGTTTCTTTTGTGCTCTTAAAACAAGGAAAATTTTGGGAACAAAATCAGTTAAAGATGTGTATTATATAGTACCAAATAACGAAAAAGAACAAATCACTGTTATGGGATGTTTTTCGGCAAATAATGAGATTGTTCCATTGGTGATAATATATCCATATAAGCATCTCTGAAGGGAAATTGTGGAATCAATCTGTACCAAATTGGTGGGTTATATGATTATCTGAAAATGGTTGGATAGTGCAAGAACATTTATCATTTTAAATGCATTCTAAAATTCCATATTGAGCAGTTTGGACTATCGGAAAGGGAAGATAAAATTGAAGATCTGTTATTTATATTTCACAGTTGCAAAGCACATCACTTAGATAATGATATGAATGAACATTGGAGACTTTTTTTTTAATGCCTTATTTTATCTAAACTTGATTTCAGTAAAACATTGTCTTTATCTTGTAAATCCTTTAAATTTAAATATTTTGTTGTATATCTTTACAATATAAATCCTTTAATGTTAGTTAATAATAAACAGTTAATAATATCATTAATATTTTGTTTTATATCCACATTATAAATCCTTGATTATAATAAATTCATAACTTAAATTTAAATATTTTGTTATATGTTTTTTCATTATAAATCCTTTAATGTAATGAATTTCTAACTTAAGTTTTAATATTTTTTATTATTATTATTATGCTTTCATTAAGTTCTGGAGCAAAATACAATTGAAACCAGTTGGAAATTGCACGTGAAGCGTAGCAAATGAGGTTCGTTCGTACGACAAGGAAGTTTTAAAAATATACAGATCTTCCTGATATAGTAGACAATACTTCGGATGCAGTACAGTGGTTGAACTCTTTGTGTTCTTATAAACACACAGGAAGTAATTTTCATTACACCTCAGCAACGTATATCATATTCATAAAATGTGGCACAGTTTAATATAATTAAAACATGTCCCAAACAATGTTTCCCCGTATAGCATTATGTAGTGGAATGCTTTTGTGTGGCCCTCTAATTTAATAATAAATATTCTTTACATCTCAGATTGTACAGAATTTATATTTTAGTATATATATACGTCATAGGTTCATGTCAATTTTATTATGTTCGAATGAGTGTAACACCATTAAAATGCATTTGCAACTTTCCCCCCCTTTGACTGTAATGCAACGGAATACTTTTGATAGTCCTTGTAATTGATCTATGCATCTGATTATCAAAAGATCTGAAATGACTCGACAAAACTATGTAATATTTATATTGTAGCGTATATTGGGTTCTTTTGATCTTATGGTTAGACAACTTCAAACTCTTGCTCTTAGAAAAGTAGAAAATAATTTATTTACAGACTTCAGAACAACAAAGTCTTCGAAACTCACAAATATTACTGGATATTCAAAAATAACTGCTCAAATGTATCCTACAATTACAGCTTTAGACCCCAAAGACTCTTTATACAACGTCTCAACACTTAATAACATCCAAAACAACATAGATGAAACTCAAGCAAACTTGCTTACGCCTTGTTCACTCAATGACTGACTGGTAAATAATGACAACAGCAGCTCGTATCGCTCTCCTTATATAGGTTCGCAGCATGCGGCGAAGTTTCTACAACCTTCTAGAAAAAACCGGAAAACCACGGAACAACATTCAATGTATCAGTAGACCTAAGGGGGGGTTACCATAAACAGGGAAGGGTTACCATCGCCAACAATCGCGAAGTTTGTCGCCAACTTGGCGATATATCGCCAAATTTGGCGACTAAAATTAGTTGCCAAAAGTGACGCCAACTTGGCGATCTCTCTAATATTTCGCAAAGCTGCCATAGACATTCACTGAAAATAATAGACAAGTTTGCTTGATAACAGAGACAATGCAACAAAAACTAATATTAGAAAAGGAATGGAGCTTAATAAGATTATTTACATTATTTTACAGTACAAACACTAACTATTTACAAAATTCGTAACACTACCCCCTCCTCAAAGACTGCACGTCCCGGGCAGTGCAATCCTTGAGTTAGAGGAAAACACTTAAAATAAATAAATAAATAAAATAATAAATAATAACAATAATAAGAAGTACATAAATAAGAACTAATTACTATTTACATATTTACAAAAAGTGACTTTCATGACCATGGTCTGAAATTCCAGTTTTGAATTTCTATTCACTTTGGCCAAAATAAGGGGCTAGCCGGTTATAGTGTACGACCTTGGGTTTGGCGTGTGGCGATTTTTGTATGCGTACAACGACGTCATTCAGCCTGTTGACGACTGTGTAAGGACCGTCCCAGTTTCTTTGTAATTTTGGCGACAGTCCCTTACGACGTATCGGATTCCACAACCAAACTTTGTCACCTTCGTTGAACTCATGTCCTGTTGCCTTTGTGTCGTACCGTGTCTTCATCTTTTCCGATGCCAGTCCGATTCGGTTCCTCGCTAGGCAATGAATCTCCTCAATCCGCGCCTGGAGTTCATCGACATATTCCTCAGGCGATGAAGGAGCATCAGGAGGACGGCCAAACAAAAGATCCGCAGGTAGACGAAGATCACGACCAAAGAGCATTTGAGAAGGGGAATAACCAGTGGCCTCATGAGCAGCACTCCTGTAGGCAAGCAGGAACAGAGGTAATTTCTTGTCCCAGTCCTGTTGATCTTTAGACACCAGGAGGGAGAGGCTATTTAGGATGGTACGATTGAAACGCTCCACCATGCCGTCCGATTGAGGATGTAGAGGTGTTGTTCGAGTTTTGTCCATGCCGAGTAGTTCACACATTTCCTTGAACACAGCCGAATCAAAATTTCTTCCTTGATCGGAATGGATTTGAAGAGGAACTTCGTATCTGGAAACCCAGTGTTGAATCAGTATGTCTGCTACGGTTACCGCCTCTTGATTAGGAATGGCATATGCTTCAGGCCACTTAGTGAAGTAGTCCATGACAACGAGGATGTACTTATTGCCATCAGATGTTCTAGGAAGTGGACCCAGGATGTCTAAAGCAATTCGTTCGAAAGGAGCTCCTACATTATAACGTTGCAGTCGTCCACGGGTGCGCCTCTTTGGACCTTTACGTGCTACACAGGTGTCACAAGTTCGACACCACTTCTCCACGTCACTGCGAACATTATTCCAGTAGAAACGCTCTCGAACCTTTTGCAGGGTCTTCATTACACCAAAATGACCTCCTGTGGGACTACCATGCAGTTCTTGAAGGACCATAGAAATTCTCGACTTAGGGAGTAGTAGTTGCCATCTACATGTCTTTCCATCGTCAGACTCCCATTTTCGGTACAAGATGCCGTTCTTCAAATGTAAGGAATCCCAGAGAGCCCAATAGCGTTTAGTCGTAGGGTGGTAATGGGCCATGTCTTGCCAGCTGGGCTTCCTGTTGGACTCCTCTTTCAGCTCTAGAATTGGCTTAATTTCAGGATCAGCAAGTTGATCTTTACGCAGGCTCTCGTCACTCCACGGATCTTGCGATGATGTAGACCCAGTTGTAACTTGTCTTACTATAGGACCTTTGACATTAAATTTCTTCTCAACCCGGTCGCAGTATCGACAATTCTCTGAGCAGGGTCTTCTTGAGAGAGCATCTGCATTTCCATGTGATGAGCCTTTTCGATGGCGTATCTCCATATCGTACTCTTGAAGCTTTTGTATCCACCTGGCTATCTGGCCTTCAGGGTTCTTAAAATTCAATAGCCAAGTTAGAGAAGCATGATCAGTTCGGATCAGGAACTTTCGACCGTAAAGATAGTGATGAAAGTGGTCTATGGCTTTCACTACAGCAAGAAGCTCTTTTCTTGTTACGCAGTAGTTTCGCTCGGCCTTTGACAAGCATTTGCTGAAATAGGCGATAACACGCTCCTGGCCGTCGATTTCCTGGGACAGTACAGCGCCAATGCTTTCGTTGCTTGCATCCGTATAAACTGTATAAACTGTTTATCGATTTGAGGATACGACAGAATTGGAGTGGATGTCAAGGCCTCCTTAAGCTTTTCGAAAGCAGCGTCACATTCCTGTGTCCACATAAATTTTTGATTGGCTTCTGTTAATTTATGAAGTAGTCTTGCAATCATCGAGAAGCCTTTGACGAATTTTCTGTAATAGGTGCATAATCCTAGAAAACTTCGAAGCTGGTGAACATCTGCTGGACGACTCCAATTTTTCACGGCCGATATCTTCTCCGGATCAGTCCTAACTCCTTCCGCCGAAATGATGTGTCCAAGGTAGGCGACTTTATTGCGAAACAAGCTGCACTTCGAAGGGCTTAACTTCAAATTAGCTTCCTTTAACTTTTGTAGCACCCGCCTGAGGTTGTTCAGATGTTCATCAAAAGATTTTCCTATGATTATGATATCGTCTAAATAAACAAGACATGCCTCATATGACAGTCCCCGAAGAACCGTTTCCATAAGGCGTTCAAAAGTTGCAGGTGCGTTACATAGACCAAAAGGCATTACCTTGAACTGCCATAATCCTTGTCCCGTTGTAAAGGCAGTCTTCTCGCGGTCGTCGGGATGGATCTCTACCTGCCAGTAACCACTCTTCAAGTCTAAAGTCGAGAACCAAGTGTTGCCCGCAAGTGTGTCAAGAGTGTCGTCAATCCTTGGCAGAGGGTAACTATCCTTTTTGGTGACGTCATTCAGTCGGCGGTAGTCTACACAAAATCTTGTAGAACCATCCTTCTTTCTTACTAATACAATGGGAGACGCCCATGGACTTGTTGATGGTTCGATGACGTCATTTTCTTCCATATCTTTAATTAAATTCTGCACCTCTTCTTGCTTGGCAAAAGGTAATCGTCTAGGGTGCTGTTTAATAGGAGAGTGATCTCCCGTGTCAATTCGGTGTTGTGCCATTTTAGTTCGTCCAAAGTCTTCAGATGTTTGGGAAAATAAACTTTGGAATTCTCTAATTAAATTTTCCGCAGCTTCCATCTGTTTTGGATTTAAGTCTGTATTTTGTAACAAATCCTTGACTAAATTATCTGAAGATTTCTCAGAGTGACTGGAATTTTGACTTATGCACGTCACAGGAGCACATGACGCTATCACCTCTCCTTTCTTAATAGTCCTCATCTTATCACTGATGTTAGCAATACTGACTGGAATGGTCTTTTTCGAGAGGTCTACCACAGAAGAAGCCACCAATACTCCTGCTTGTGTACTATTGTCTTCTGGATAATCTATATGGCCAAATCGATAATTAGTTTTATTTTTAATTACAGCAGGAACCAAACATTCTGTTCTTGCATCTAGATTAATGTCTTCTTTGGCTATTACTATTTGTTTACATTCAATTTCGTTATTTAATCCAAAAAGACTTATTTCTTCAAATTTTGACATCATTTTGTTATTTTTGAAATCAAGTCTGAAGTCAAACTTCTTCAGAAAATCTAGTCCGATTAAGCAAGGATCTGTTATGTCAGCCACATATGCCGTATGGTAATGTTTCGTTCCTCCAAAGTTGATAGTTAAATTGGCCTTTCCATATATGCCTATCTTGTCGCCCGTCACAGTTTGCAGGGTAATGCATGGTGGAGTCCAGATAAGTTTAGATTTCAATTTTCGAGCCAAATCTTCTCTTATTATTGTCACATTGGCTCCTGTATCGACAATCATACGGCACTGAATTCCGTTAATAAAGCCTATCACATATAATTCATTATCACCGCCACTCATTTTTGATATCTGGAGGATCTTCAGGTGGGGCTTTTCATTCTCTGGCAACCTCCGCCCCGCGAGATGGCCAAAATTTAGTTTCCCTGCTGACTGTTTGAATTTATCTCACGTTCGTGGATTTTGGGGCAATTTCTTCGGAGATGTCCTGTATCACCGCATCCCCAGCACGTGAGATTCTGTCTTCTTGCGCTTGTTCTTCCATATTTTAAAGCTTCAATCTCTTGATTTAATTTCCTAATTTCTTTCAAGAAGTCGATCTCAGTGTCTGAGCTTTTGTTCACCGTTGCCCCTCGGACTGAATGACGATCTCTTCGGCTGGCTTGTGTAGCTGCTTCCAACTTTAAGGCATATAGTAGTGCAGCCTTTAAATCCTGTACATCTGCCATTCGTACCGCTCTCTGCACTTCTGGATCTTTTATTCCGTCTACAAAATATTGCAGTGAGAGCATTTCCCGTACATTTGTTGGACAGTCAATGAATGCTAAATTTGCAAGCCGTTCAATTTCCGAGGCAAACTCTTGAAGGGTTTCACTCGATTTTTGATGGCGGCTCTTCATTTGTATTCTCGTAAAATCCTTGAAGAATTTTTCGCCGAATCTCATTTCAAGTGCACAACTTAGAGTCTCAAAATTGAGTTGCGTCATATCGGGCAATGTTTGCAGCACGTCGGCGGCTTCTCCTCTTAAAGATGCTGCCAGTTGACAAGCTTTCCCCTCGTCACTCCATTTGTTCACTTCAGCTACAATGGTGAATTGGGTCTTGTAAACTTGCCAGGAACTCTTTCCATCGTATGTCGACAGCTTAATGTGCACGGGAGAAGCAGGCGGATTCCTAAATTCTTCATAATTACCACTAGAAGCTGAAAGTTTATTCTCAAGATCTTGTACTTTTTTATTTAGCTTTTCATCTACTTCACCTAGTATTTTCTCTTCAACGTTACTGATTTTCTCTTCAACGTTACAAACTTCTTTCTGAATTTTCTCTTCTACTTCCGCCATTTTCCTTTCCATTTTCTGTTCAACATTACTAACTTCATTCTGAATTTTCTCTTCTACCGAATCTATTCTTCTCTCTACCGATGAGAACTTTTCTTCCAAAGTTTTCTTCATTTCTTCTTGGCTTTTATTAACTTCCTCCTTTAATTCTTCCATTCTCTCTTGGCTTCTTTTCATTTCTTCAGTCACATCTTCTTGGACTTTGTCGATTTTATTCGCCAACTCTTCTTGGCCTTTATTCATCTTTTCCGCCAGCTCTTCTTGGCCTTTATTCATCTTTTCCGCCAACTCTTCTTGGCCTTTATCAATTTTATTTGTCAACTGTTCCATTCTTTCTTCGTTTTTATTCATTTTATCCGCCAACTCTTCTTGGCCTTTATCAATTTTATTGGTCAGCTCTGTTCTTAATCCGTTAATAGCTTCTAACAGTTCTTTCAGTTGTACGTCCATTGTTCGTGTTTTCGCCATAAGATCCCGACTCCTGACACCAAAAATTGTAGCGTATATTGGGTTCTTTTGATCTTATGGTTAGACAACTTCAAACTCTTGCTCTTAGAAAAGTAGAAAATAATTTATTTACAGACTTCAGAACAACAGAGTCTTCGAAACTCACAAATATTACTGGATATTCAAAAATAACTGCTCAAATCTATCGTACAATTACAGCTTTAGACCCCAAAGACTCTTTATACAACGTCTCAACACTTAATAACATTCAAAACAACATAGATGAAACTCAAGCAAACTTGCTTACGCCTTGTTCACTCAATGACTGACTGGTAAATAATGACAACAGCAGCTCGTATCGCTCTCCTTATATAGGTTCGCAGCATGCGGCGAAGTTTCTACAACCTTCTAGAAAAAACCGGAAAACCACGGAACAACATTCAATGTATCAGTAGACCTAAGGGGGGGGGGGGTTTACCATAAACAGGGAAGGGTTACCATCGCCAACAATCGCAGTGTTTGTCGCCAACTTGGCGATATATCGCCAAATTTGGCGACTAAAATTAGTTGCCAAAAGTGACGCCAACTTGGCGATATCTCTAATATTTCGCAAAGCTGCCATAGACATTCACTGAAAATAATAGACAAGTTTGCTTGATAACAGAGACAATGCAACAAAAACTAATATTAGAAAAGGAATGGAGCTTAATAAGATTATTTACATTATTTTACAGTACAAACACTAACTATTTACGAAATTCGTAACAATATGTTTTAAATTTCAAACGATTAAAATGCACTTCAAACTTTTTTCCCCATTGACCGTAATATAACGGAATACTTTTGATTTTCCCTGTAATTGATCTATTCATCCGATTTTCAAGAAATTTGAAATGACTCGACAAAATTATGTAATAATTATGTATTTTAAATTTCAACCGATTCGGTTGGATAGTTTTTGCGTTGTTATATGCGGACAGACAGATAGACGGACGGACTGAACGACAACTATAGGTGCTACGTATTTACATAATTACGAACGCACCTGAAAACAATTATCTGTTATTTTTTGTAGGGTGGTCCATTACTGGAACATAGGCGGTCCATTACTGGAACATAGGTGGTCCATTACTGGGCTTTTTGATGTTTAGACATATTTCTATTATTTAAAATTAAATTTTTATTTCTATTGGGAAATGTAACTATGGGATTAGTTAAATATTGTTGAAAGATTAATATAATATGAAAAAAATTTGTATACATTAATTATAACTATTAATAAAAAAATATTTTTTAGAGAAATTCCTTAAGGGGGTCCATTACTGGCACATCTACCCTATTGCATTTATTTTGCATGGATCAACATATTTTCCGTTTAAGACAGAATTCCGTCATAGGCAGATTTTTTTTCACTGGTTTTATTGTATTTAATTTTTTTTTAGCCTTTGAATAATCTATTTAAAAAATAAATTTTAAAAGTTTTTTTTTTTTTTTTTTTTTTTTTTTTGTAAAATAAAGATTTTAAAATCTATATGTTTTTCGTAAAAAATTCGATTAAGCCGAATTTTATTTATTTTATGCACGTATTAAGTCAGTCAGAGACAGTGATTTTAATACGGGTTTTGTCGAGACCGGGTTTGAAAATTTCATGCAGAGTGCACCTAAGTTGAAGGAAGTAGTCTCCTCCTGTATGAAAAGTACGCTAGACCCGGCCTGGCGGGTCTTCAGAAAAAAGTAACATCTCGGTCCTGGCCCTACCTGGGCCCAGAATACAGATTTTTTAACATCCTCTGGAGGACGTTAAAAAGCCTGAAGTTGTCAGAGGTAAATTTAAAAAGAAAAAAAAAGACTTAATCTGCATCTTAGAAAAAGCATTTTTAAAAATAACTGACGGACATTTAAACAATACACTTCGTTTTTCTGCATTATGAATTTTCTATCCTCTATTTCTTGTCTTTAAATTATTAAATGTTAAGAATTTTTAAAAGAAAAAAGAACTTGAAACACGTCATTTTTGATTTTTTTACATTAATTTTGTTTCGGGAAATTTGAAAAAAATGTTTACTTTAAAAAAAATATTTGCTTTTGAAAATATGATTTTTTAAAAAGTTATATTATTTTTTCAATAAACATTTTTAATAGTTTTAAAATTAATATAAAAAAAACCTTAGAACAAAACTAAAATCAGATTTTCATCTTTAATTAAATGGAAAGAAATTGAAATCCGATAAATAATGTTACGAGTTATAACGATTTTTGATTGTCCCATTTAAACCAGTACTAACCACATGAAACTTTTATAAATTGTATGAGAAATTTTAGAATGTGATTTTCTTTGCAAATTATAAGGCTAACCATCACAAAAAAAAGAAAGAAATCAAAATTCTAACTCAAGAAATAGATTTTTTACGCGTTTTCTAGAACTGTTAAAGTAACATTGTTTTTCGAATTGCGCGCATTTCAATTTGTGTCTAATCTCTTAAAACCTGATGAATTTTTTAAACGGCTATAACTTTGCGAATTTTGGAGATATGAAGATGCAACTTTTTGAGTCTTATTCAGGACTGAATAAGGAAAGTTTTCCTAACTGGAAAGTTTGTCCTACGGGGGCCGTATAAAAATTTAATTTTCGTAAGTTTTCAACTAGACCCCCCATGGAGTCGCAATTTATCATATCAAAAATTTCACATTTTTTTATGAATTTTTGCAATTGGAAGTATGGGTCTAAGGGCAATATTTAAGGAAATAGCCTATTGTTTCGATATTTATGACTCACCCTGTATATACGAATTTAGAAAACTAAGGGTCACAAAGATACATTCAAATAAAATTTCGACGATTGTGCGATTGCGTGATTGCTGAGCACGGAGTCGTATTTGCCGCTGATCTTCTGTTTCTCGTTGACGTTTTTCAGCCACTCTCAACCTTTCGCGTTCATTCTGTTGAGAACGTAGCAGATCTGAAACTGCTGTACGCAGTCGATTGTGCTTGCAACCGTGCATCCTCAAGTCTAGCTTAACGTCCCTCTGCAGCTTCCTAGGCACATATTTGAGTCCTTCTTCGTCTCTAGTGGCCGAGAGGTACGGACCTCTCAACTGGTAGACGGCAGGTGCTGGGTTCGAACCCAATCGCGGCTGTCGGCCTAACCGTTCGGAGTTTTCGTGGTTTTCTTCGAACCTTGCGTAAATACGGGTTAGGTTCCCTTAGAAAGACCCCCACGAAGGGCACTCCCCCTGGTCATATATCCCTAGCGTAGATAATCGGACGACAAAAATAAACCAAACCAACCTTCTTCGTCTGCTTCCACGTTTGCTGATGCCTGTCCTTCTTCAATTATCTCTTTAAGCTGCTATCAGATTCACCAACATTTCGAGAGACTTTTGAGCCAACACTTGATTTCCTCCAACTTTTCGCGAAATATCCGCACAACATTCCGTGTGATTAACAAACAGCAATGCCTTCCAACATTTTTCTGCAGTTCCGAAAAAGTCTCCGCTAGACGAGACTTGTCATCCAACATCAAACATTTCAACAAATCAGAGGTAAGCGATTGATACGAATAGGCGATAAATATTAACGCCTCGTACTAGTAATACTGGTTTTCCTCCTTTTTCTCCGACTTTTTCCAAGACAATTGTAACCTTTTTCTTCCTTTGAACGCGAAAAAGTTGGGGTTAAAATCGTCTGAAATGTTTGTAGCGCGTAAAGTTCGTAAATCTGAAAACAGCTTTATACTACTTCCGCTCCGTGAAAACGACGACATAAGTTGATCTTCTGCAGGGTATTATTTGGATGAACTAAAAGCAAACAGATTTCAGGGAAAAAGAAGGAAGAAATAAAAAAAAATATATAAATAATTGCAAAGTATTTAAAAAAGGGAAAGCATAAACTAAAAAACAAACACTGAAAAACAACACGAGTTAAAACTAAAATAAAAAAAAATACTAACAAAATATTTCAGATAAAGACTCTCAGGGAGGGAGACAAGAGATGCTTAACATGAAAGATTGGCCAAAAGACTTTTTAATATTTTATAACATGATGGGTGTCGGAAAGTATTAAAAAAGTTTTCCCCCTTTTGGGCAAATTTGGAGGAGAGTGGAAGTGAGGTTCAATATACAAAGTCCAAAATCTTTCTAAGGATTTATCACATGATGGTGCAAGAAAAAGTTAAAAAAGTGCCCTCATGGATTTCGAGAAAAGTTGAAAAAGTCCCCTCCGGTAGGGCAAATTACTGGGAGGGGGATATTGCGTATATAAAAATACGCACATAATTCAAATGCAATGCAATCTTTGAATTTCGAAGCAATCGGTGAAAAACTTTTGGAGATATAGGATTTTGCACACAAAAAAAAAAAAATTACATTTTTATACTTACAGATGTATTAACTATTTTCAAAAGTTTTTTAGACGTTTTCGTTTTTGGCCAAAAATAGGAAGTTTATCGAAATTCAGTTTCGTCCTTAAAAACTTGCTTTGGTCTATCCTTAATTATAAATATTACGTTCATAAAATTTGATTAAATTCATTTTCATAGTAATTTTAGAATCTGGTTTGAAAATTATGTTTTTCAAAGATAAAAATTTGATACTGAATACAAAGATAAAAATTTAGTACACAATATACACTAAACTCGGAAAATTAGATAGTTTTTATTTTACTTTCGATTAGATTTATGTACTTTAGTTACTTTTATATTTGTTATCGATACAGTTATGTTGTATGCTTGCGTAACAATTCCACGCAAGCTACTTTCGAGCTAATTAAGTGGATGCATTAAACTTTGTTATTAAATTTTTAACATATACATTTAAAAAATATGGAAGAGCTTAATATTATTAAAAAACTTTTTTTTTAATTATACATCTACAGTATCTTCTATATTCAATTTTAGTTTAAAAATTAAACAACACTATACTTAGAAGTGCAAAATACAAATTTTATTATCTTAACTAGCGAGCTACGCCCGCTAGCTGGGCCACTTTTTCCAAACGAACCTCGGTATTAAGCAGTATATAATAAGCAAAAAAATTCATTAAATAAGCAAGTCTTGGTGTTCGAATCCTCAAGCACAAAAAAAAGTAAATTAAAGAGCCACGGTCCCGTTAAAAATATGTGATTTCGCACTGTGGGCCACGTGCACTTGAAAAAAAAGATTGTGGATCGGAGCTATGGTCGCTTCGCGCCCATAGTCCCGTTAAAAATATTTGGTTTTGCACGGTAGGCACTACGCGCCCATAAGACTTTTTTTCGTATTTTTTAGTTCACCAGAAGCAGATTTTTACGCAAATTCTGAATATGTAATCAGTTTTTTTCTACTTTAAAAACTGTCTGCATGATGGTTTAAGAAAAAACGCGCGCAAAAAAAAAAAAAAAAAAAAAAAAAAAAAAAAAAAAAAAAAAAAAAACGCAATTAGCGCCGGTAGAAAAAGCGGTTTTCGGCTGTTTCTTCTTTTAGCCAAAGGGGAAAAGTTCAGGTTCTTCACCGCAAGGTGGCGCAGTGTTCTGCTTCGGAGCGCCGTTTGGGAATTGAGATATTTTCCGTTCCGATTCCCAAGGGGTTTTTAATTCATAACTTTTTTAATTTTGGTCCCACGGTCTCGAAAATGCCCGAAATGACTTCCCCGTAATTTTTCCAATCGAAAGACACCTCTCGCGACTTCCAACTCGCCCGCGTTGCGAACTGTAATCGGCTTCAAGCAGACAGAGGCGCACGGATTTTATTAGTATAGATTTAATTTTGGTCCCACGGTCTCGAAAATGCCCGAAATGACTTCCCCGGAATTTTTCCAATCGAAAGACACCTCTCGCGACTTCCAACTCGCCCGCGTTGCGAACTGTAATCGGCTTCAAGCAGACAGAGGCGCACGGATTTTATTAGTATAGATAAATGAATTCGAAGCTATCAGACTTTTCAAATAAATAAATAAATAAAATAAACAAATAATGCACAGCAAACCCAAAACTCAATATATATATATATATATATATATATATATATATAACAAAAAAAATAAAATAAATTATATTTATTTGTTTTAATATCTTATATTTTAATATTTAAAGTGATATTTTTATTATAAATAATAGTATAACCTTGCATTTGCATAGAAGTTCATACAAGTTAATTACTTGTTGATTAAAATGATGTAAATTTTGTTACTAAATTTTTAACCTGTGCTTTTACGGTAATTGAAAATATTTTAAAATACTTTTTTTTATTAAAAAATTTTTTTTTATTAAATCATGCATGCCAAGAGAGCCTTCAGAGTAATCTCATTTTTGGCTATCACTAATTTTGTTAAGTTACTTTCTAGGAAAATTAGTGTAAAAATTTCAAAAATAAGCTTACCCAGAAGCGGACTTCTACGACATTTTGAAAGATAAATCTACAATAGAATTTTTTTAATAATAATAATAATAATAATAATAATAATAAACAGTAAATAAAAATTTTGATTTGGTCTCTTTTTAAAAACTCTGAGGGTTGATTCCACGGCCATATTTTAGTTAAATTTTATATTATAAAAAACTGCTGCCAGTAATTTTTTATCGTAAATTTCACACTGTAAAAAATAATCTTGTAAAACAACAGAAAATATCTGGCAGCAAAAGTTGCTAGAGAATTTCTGTATATTTGCTGCCAGAATTTTTCCGTATGCACAGATATTCCTTATCAACAGAAATTTTTTGGCAACTTTTGCTGCCAGAATTTTTCCGTATAGACAGATATTTCTTGTACAACAAAAATTTTCTGGCGACTTTGCTGCCAGAGTTTTTCCGTATGTACAAATATTCCTTGTACATACAGAATTTTTCTGGCAATTTTTGCTGCCAGAATTTGTCTCTATGTACAAATATTCCTTGTCAACAGAAATTTTCTGGCAACTTTTGCTGCCAGAATTTTTCCGTATGCACAGATATTTCTTGTCAACAGAAATGTGTTGGCAACTTTTGCTACCAGAATTTTTCCGTATGTATAGATATTTCTTGTATAACAGAAATTTTCTGGCGATTTTTGCTGCCAGAGTTTTTCCGTATGTACAAATATTCCTTGTACATACAAAATTTTTCTGTTAACTTTTGATGCCTGAAAATTTTCTGTATGTACAAGAAAAATGTGTGTTCAGATATTTCTTGTACATACAAAATTTTTCTGGCAACTTATGCTGCAAAAATTGTTCTGAATGCAGAAGAAAAATCTGCGTGAAATTACTACATTATACAGATTTTTTAGCCTATATTTATTGTACCTTGTGTCCTATAATAGACTGATTGATTTTAAAATTTAGTAACTTGTATATGGTAACAGCTTTTTTTTTTTTTTTTTTTAAATAGATGTCACCATTTGCCAATTATTGAGTATTATTGAGTATTAAAATCAGACAATTCATTTGAGAACACATAGTATCTATATTTCTAACCTCAATGCTTTTAAATAAAATTCTTATAACTAGAAATATTTTCTAATTAAATATGTATTAATTCTTTAGGATAATCATTTGAAATCCATTTGATTACATTAATTTAACAAATTCTCAGATTTAAAGAAATTGACAAATAAGGCGAAATATTGAATACGTTCCCTAATACCATAAATTGATGTTGCCAAATTTTACATGCTTAATTGATTTTGTAAACAGTATTTTTCAATTTCAAGAACAAAATTAATGCTTTTATTTGTATATGTTTTCAACCTCTACAACTGATTAAAAATAACATTTTAAGCAAAATGGCGTACTTTAGATTCTTTGTTGAAAATGGTCTGAACTTGATTTATTACTTTCTTCTATCTTTACAAGAAGAAAGTATTGGATTCATGAAAATTTTCGACTTCCGGTTTTCGACGGATTTATACGTTTTAGAAGGTCCTGAACACGTTTTGACTATTTTTATAAAATGTCTGTCTGTGAGTGTGTCAGTCTGTCTGTCTGTCTGTCTATATGTGACAAAAAATTTGTGGGCGCTCTATCTCAAGAACTAATGCTCGAAATTTCATAAAATTTTATATTCAGTTAGACCTTGATATGAATTAGTGCCTATTGGTTTTTGGTGTAAATTGGCCTGCAGGTGGCGCTGCTATACTACGTTTTTCATGATTTTAATGATTGCTATATCTCAAGAACTAATGCACAGAATTTCACCAAACTTCAGATTCTGTGAGACCTTGATATACATAGACGCTGATTAAGTTTTGGTGTAAATTGACCTGCAGGCGGTGCTGCTATGCCACGTCTTTCATGATTGTCATGATAGCTATATCTCAAGAACTAATGCACAGAATTTCACCAAACTTCAGATTCTACAATACCTTGAGATACATTGCCACTGATGAGGTTTTGGTGTGAACTGCCCAATAGGTGGCGCTGCTACGCTACATTTTGCACGCTTTTTGCGATAGCTATATCTCAAGAACTAATGCAGAAAACTTCATCAAATTTCAGATTCTGTTACACTAGAATATATAACATAATTAGACGCTGATTACATTTTGGTATAAACTTCACAACAGGTGGCGCTGCTATGCTACGTTTTTCATGATTTTCACGATAGATATATCTGAAGAACTAATTCACAGAATTTAATCAAACTTCAGATATGGTTTAATTGACGTGATTTAAATAGAAAAAAAGTTTTGTGATGGCCACAACATACTAGTTTTTCACAAATGCTTGGATATACGGTCATCTATTGCACACTAAACATGTGTTATGATGGCAATAATGTGGTCAAATGCAGGAGAGTGTAGGAACTGGGAAGAAGTGAATAACTTAGACAGTGGCGTAGCTAAGGGGGGGCAAGGGGGGCGTCCGCCCCGGGCGCCGAGGCCTAGGGGCGCCAAATTGAGAGAAATTGTTATATATCTATATTGGGGTGGGGGCGCAAAATTTCTTGCTGGCCCCGGGCGCCAAAAAAATAGCTACGCTACTGAACTTAGAAACCAAAGACCAAATTAATTAATCACACTCAAATTGTTTATGATTACAGTGAGTTTATTTCTGTTTCAAATTATAATTTCAAATGAAATCTTAAATAGTTCACAAAATACACTGATGTGCAAAATTACACTTACTGCGTAACAAATTAAAATACAAATATAGTAAGTTTCATAACAATAAAAAAAATTAGAAATATGCTCAAAAATAATTAAAAATATACATAATACATAATTTCCAAGTTTGACTATGGTAAAATAAAATTAAATACTCGGGAAAACAAACAAACAAAACAAAACAAAACAAAAAAAAATAATAATAATACTCCAAAAGATTGTAAAAATATGGTGTGTATAGAATTAAAAAAAAATTCCTAATTTTTTTTCTTGAGTAAATTTATCAGACTTCTTTGATTTGCATTATTAACAATATAAAATACCATATTTTTAAATATATGTTGTTTTCTTATATAATACACTTATTCTAGTGGCATTACAATCCAAGATCAGCACTGACTGTGCCCTTCCCTATTTACTAGATCCCGAGATAAGGTCCAGCCTGGGTCGGGTATAACCCGACTCGCAAATTCCATTTTAAATCAACCCGCAAAAATAAATTTCTTCAACCCACAACCCGACTTGAAGTATTTCAACCCGCAACCCAACTCAAACCGCAATGAAATGAAAGTAAATCACGTTTTAATGCTGTTATAAAAAATAAGCTACAGTGGTATTTTTAATACCATTTTATGTTTTACACTGGAAAATGAATATATTTATGTTTAAATATAGTAAAACTTTTTAATAGCGGACACTTTAGAATCATTAAATAGAGTCAAACATTGAGTCGGGTTAACCCTTTAACGTTCATTGGTTTCGCCACGAAACCACAAAATTTTAATTCCGATACGCAACACTGACACCGGTATTTTTATCTAGAAATATCCCTTTTATTTTGTATGTGAAAAATCACGTTTTCTTATTTAGAAATATATTTGTTCTTAATTACCGGTGTCATTCATTTATTTCGACATCTTAGCAATGAAAATGCTATGATCGTTAAAGGGTTAACTCGAATATTTTTTTCGTCTCGGAATGAATCTAATTTTCTTTCTGCAGGTTGGGTTTACACTAGAAAAATTCTTGCAAGTCATGTATAGGTTTTTCGCCACTCTGATTGTTGGGATTTTTACAAAGTTTAAGCTCAACTATGTTCCCAATGAAAATAAATACATATTTGAAAATGCGTTAGTATACATTCCATTTAATGCACGAGAAATAAAATGTGAAAAAAAATGCAATTATAAATTATTCATTCTTTGGTAACCATTTTTTCTTCTTTTGGAATATGAAAAATATTATAAAAATTTTGTTTCTGATATATACACAAAAACATATGTATCTTATTTTTGATACTTTATGTACACATGTATATATTACATGAGTGTAGATTGAGAGATGCCCACACTCTTAAAACGAAAGAGTGGATTTGGCTACTCAGGAAAGAGCTGTAATCTATTGGATCGTGAATGAGTTGTTTGTCAAACGTTTCACTCTT
This sequence comes from Maratus speculifer, assembly GCA_964019185.1. NCBI lineage: Eukaryota > Metazoa > Arthropoda > Arachnida > Araneae > Salticidae > Maratus > Maratus speculifer. The sequence continues at coordinate 235,335,458 of OZ025299.1, read as the reverse complement.
CATGATTTAAATTGGTTTTTTAATCCACTCATCTTGATTTAAATTGCTTACAAATAACTCGCTACTCGAGTTGTTTCAACTCTTTTTGAGAAACTGCCTTTCAAAACGCGAGATGAGCTAATTTCGGCTCAACTTGAGTTATTTTTTGACTGACTTTTTAATAGAGCACTATTCAGAGATATAAACATTCACATATATTTAAGTTTAAGGAAGTGAAAAAGTGTTCGCTTAATAGAGGATTTTGTCTTTCGGGAGGACAGCCATTTTGGAAGTTTTTTTGTAAATAGATTTTTAACTTAAAAATTTTTTGAACATTGATTTGATTGAGCAATTTTGAATATTCTTATGAAAAATCAGGTCATCCCGATCCCGACCCACAAGAGTAAAAAATCAACTCGATAATCACCCAGACATATTCACCTTATTTGATCACAGAATTTCTGAAATTGAATAATGCAAATATTCCTATTTCAAAAAGCTTGTTCTAAAAGATTAAAATTTGTGTATTAGATGCTCGTAGTGAAGGAGTTAAGACACAAGAAAGTTTGGTTATTCGACAGGTAACCAAAAAAAAAAAAAAAAAAAAACCTTAGAACTTAAAAATTTGCTCAGAGGTTGTATATGGTAGAAAATTTTTAAACTATTAAAACAGAAAATACTACCAGGATTATTGCTGATAAACTTTAAAGTAGTTTGCATTTAAATTACGATAAAATACATGATATTGTTAATCATCGCAATTATGAACGACTGTGTTTTAAAGGGTTACATATGGTTTCAGTCCTATATCCGAGTTGAACCTACGTGAATCAAAGTAACATTTCTTAGAAAAATAATGAATGTTTTTACATCATTATTTTACACTTTAATTTCATAATTAAAGGACACATTTTGTTTAAAGATAAATAGATTTCTAGTTATATTTGTGTAAATATTTTGTAAAGAAACACCAATAGTTACAGAAGAAATTAGTTCAAACGATAAATTAATTCCTCCTATTGAAACATTAATTCAAATTTCTAATATTATTTTCTGAATGCGTATTGGTTCTCTTAACAGTGAAAGCTAACCTTCGTCATTTTGACGTACACTTCCCATCGAAATAACATTACGATGGGCGGAGCATTACCTTTCTAGGGTTAATATATATTCATTTGTTGAATATTCATTTCCTTTCAAGTTGCTTTAAATTCTCAAATCGTTCGTATTTTAATACTTTTATTAGCAGGTGAATCGGTTATTTAAATGTTCAAAACTCAACAGAATTTACAGGCAATTTCATCCGAAAATAGATAAATGCAATTACTTTGTTTTCCTCTTAAATGATGAAATTAAAATTCTACCTAAAAATTCTGCTATAAATTTTCATTAAAATTCACATAAAATCTAACACCGTTTTATAATTGGTGGCATCTGTTTGTTTATGAAACCACTATCCCCTGAATACTAGATCTAAGCGCTGACATAAAAATGACGGATGTCGTAGGCGGATTCTTTTAGCGTTTATATTGTCTTTTGTATTTAAATACCAGTATTTTTTAAGTATTCAACACATTTTTTTTATGATTAAAAAATTCGAAATTTTTACGACGGTACTGGTACTCAGATTCAGTAGACCGTACAAACGCTTAAGTAAATACGCCCATGACAGCCGCCATTTACGTTTTACGTACCACGTAGGGCTAGAATTCAGAGGGAGATGAAGAAACACTTCTTGACGAATCATAGTGATCACGAAAACACATCTTTATCAGAGCGAGCACATTTTCTCACGAAGCAGCAGCAATAAATCTGTTTGGAATCATCCAAGATGTCACATCATTTGGATGTAGTCGATATTGAGACATCGTTCAGTAATCAAGTTTCATGGATGGAATTATTAAGAAAGAGGAACTAACGTATCCTTAATAGAGAAGCTTCAACTGTAATCGCTTTCGCAGTGATTCGTTAGCACCGAGGCAAACTTCCAACACTAAATTTAAGTATAAATTTAATCTTTATTCAAACGCTTTATTACTGGAAAATTTCATTAAAAAATTATGCAAAAAAGTGAAAATAATTTATGCCAATGGAAGTTTATTGTAGCAGTAGTAATTCCTCCATATTGTGACAATCAAGACAACCTCCTATTAGTGCCAGTGAAAAAATTATTACACCTGGACAAACTGACTTCAGTAAAAATAAAAAGAATTTTTTTTTTCTTTTTCTTTTTTTTTTTTTTTTTTTTTTTTTTTTACCATATTTCAGATAGAAATTTCCAATGAATAAAACACTTAAATAAGACGAAATTTTCAATTCAAGTTTACTCGTAGAAGTTTCCATCGGCAGTTTGTGGGTCTAATTAAAAGAGAACAGTTGCAATCTTGTGACAACCTAATCAGTTATTTCACTCGTAACCTCTAGATAATCTACTATATGTCTCCTCCTATTTATTCATAACCTCATTAATCCATGTGAAATGTGTATTTCAAAATTACATTGCTGATCTGATTCAACTGCAATAATTAATTCTTTAAATTTGCCAACTTTATTCGTAGTAAGTGATAGACATACTTGATGATTTCGATTTTCGAATGAATAATTCGGGTCGAATGAAAAATTATAGCTGCCAATTTCTTTATTCTTATTAATCAATTAAAACCAGAAATACTGTAGAAAGAAGGAATTAAATTAAGAGTCACGTGGCTCATAATTTATTTAGTTAATTTAATCGACAGCTATGCTTTTACATATTTCTAAATGATTCTCTTGATTATAAAATCATCCATTTTGGGCATCACTAGTTGAAAATTAAATTTTCAAAATAGTGCAGTAATTACCAAACAACGTACATAATCTTAAAACTTAAAAATGCTTCTTTAAAATACCCTTTTTGTTACTGAAATTAACCCTCTAAATCCCATTGTAGAATACGTTCTAGAAATGTCTTAGTTCAGAAAATCTGAATTCAAACCAGAAAATTTCAACGACAAAGTTTGACTCATTTAACTATGGAATTTTCGTTACTGGTTAACACAAAGACTAATATTTTAAAGAGTCTAGCCGAATAAGCACAGGAAAAAGGCTTCTACGGCTGATGTTCAAAATAACATGGGTGGCAACAAAGTTCACCATGGAATACCATATCGAGTATTTTTAGCCCCTGAGCGTGAAAAGTCCTTGAGATACAGGAAAGTTTGCGCCTACACTATTTTTTTCATAATTTTTCTGAAAAAGTATAAAGTTAAAATAATGAAACATTTCTACACAAATTTCACATTTCTAAAAAAGTTTAACATGCAAAAATAAGCAAAAATATTTTAAAAAATATTAATGTAGTAATTTTATTTTTACAGCAACAAAAATGTTACAGAATAATACTCAAAGTACATACTTAAAAAAAAAATTCGTTAAAATGGAAGATGCGCTTTTTGAGTTGCAATAAAAATAATACTAGCAATTTGCTATAGTATTCCTAAATTTTCTGGTTTTAATTTGCAGAAATAGTCTTCTATTATTGGATTGATCAGTTCCTTACATATCCATTCGGACAGGATGCGCAGTTAGCCAAAATAACACAATGTTTCTATACATATCTTATAGATTTTTTTTATACATACCGTATAGATTTGTTTCGAATTTGTAAACATTCTGTTATTTTTACGTATTGCGGTTCCGTCACGCGTAATCATATAAAAAATCGATGGTCAAGAGGTGAAGCTGGATTGGAACGTTACACACAGAATGTTATCAACTTTTGGCAATTTTATATCCCTCCCCCCCTTACGATATCATATGTTATCATTCCTCGAACCCCCTCCCACTAATAATATTGTTATCAATGTCCAAAAAATCTTTTTATTTTTACATTTTTTCCCTTTAACCCTTTCCGGCGCAGACAAGTTCTGTTTGTAAAATGAGAAATTCTTGACTGACACCGGAATTTACAAAAGACTTTTTTAGAAATTAAGAATTCCCTGATTTAACCTTCCGTCTACCAGACGGGTCCATTGGACCCGACAGCAATATTTCTGGTGTCAATGGTAAAATGAGAAATTGTCGATTGACACCGGAATTTATAAAGGACTTGTCTAGATATTACGAATTCCTTAATTTAAGCTTTCATTGTAAAAGCAAAATTATATTAAAATATTACTGGTGCCGTTTGCAAGTTTGGAATTAAAATTAGGTGTTGCCGTAGATAAATGGGTGTTTTGTCTGGTAGACGGAAGGTTAAGCTATCATCGTAAAAGTAAAATTTTACTATAATATTATTGGTGCCATTTGTATGTTTCGAACTAAAATTAGGTGTTGCCGGAGTGGTAACACTGCGCCGGAAAGGGCTAACACGTTTCCAATGATGTACAGATATAGTTATATATTTTTGATTTGTATATATAACTGATTTAAATGAAGAGAAGAAATTCATAAAATATCTCTACTATGTAAGAAAACTTTATATCAAACGACACCAAAAAAAAAAAAAAAAAAAAAAAAATACGTACCATTTAAAAGTATTTAATAATAGCTCTTTGTTACATATAGCATTGAATAATAATACTGTACTTTTGAATTTTCTTCTTAAAAGGAGCTAAACGGAAAATCTTGTAAAGAAAACAGGTTCTTCCCCATTTTTTACTAGTAAAAATAACAAATATCATTTTGAATCTTGTTCCGATAACAATGAATTATATTTGGCATTAGAGAATTAAGGGGATTATTCTATATTTTTCAATGAAATGATTTTATAATCTTCATTGTTTTTCCTAAAAACTTTGTATTTTCAAAAACATACTAAATGTGTCTGTATAATGTGCCGTATTGGTCAGTTTTTAGATAAAGTCTGAACATATTTCCAAAAAAAGCTGTTATAGTGGGCACTTCGCACAAAATTTCCCGAAGCGCTCATCATTAAAGAATTGAGGATGTATTCAAATAAAAAATTGGTTATTTTATGACTTATTTTTAAATTCAATTTTGCTCTCAAACGCATTCAATTGACAGTTTTTGTTATTTAGGAACTATATAATGTACCGTAGTGTTTGTTATTTTAATAAAGTTAGAATATATTTCAAAATATTTTGTCAAAATGGGCATTTGAGCCGAATTTCGTTTAAGATGATTCTGATAAAACCAGCTCTGACAGAAAAATGAAATTAAAAAATTTTCAAAAGTGGCCAAATAAAGTTGTTAAGGCTACAGTGGACTTTCAAAATCGCAAAAAATCATCAAATTGTCAAATTTTCATTTTTAGTATAATAATATTATATGAAATCTCTGCTATTGAACGCAAATTTTTTTTTTTAATTTCGACTATTTTTACTGGAGTTAGAAGCATTTTTGTCCAATCAGCTGATTGTGCCAAGCCCCTTTGTTTACTTTTTTGCCAATTCACATCCGTAAAATTTAGCCTAGTTTTTAGTTTTACCATACAAAATGTTATTATTTTACACTGAAATTATTAATTTTATGATATCGCAAAACAATACTTTAACTGTAACTTTTAACTGTTTCTTTAAGCGTTTGTTTACAATGTATTTAGAGGAATTGCTTTTTGTCCCCAATCTTTTTAGCGTAAATTAAAAAATATTAATATATTTAAAATATTAAAAATATTTAATATATTTAACAAAAATTTGTACAATAAGAGGTATTTATACCATGAATATTTTTCGTAAAATTTCAAAAATTTTCATTAGGAAATACAAAATGTTACTTTTGAGAAGATTTTTTAAAATTCAGATACTTCACATCCTTTGCATGAATTACTGTCGAAGCCACATATTTTATGTGAATTTACCATAAAAACATAAAACACTTACATATAAGCTATAAATGATATTATATCCCTTAATAGCTGAAACTGTGTCAGTAGGAAAATATTAAGCAATTATAACCACTGTAGTTACTAAAACCTGTTTTTCTCAGAATGAATATTTTCGTCGTTTTCATGATTTCAAAATGTTCCATGCGAAATTCTTTATGCCTAATTTTTCTGATTTTTTGTTGAAAATGCTGTTTATGTATGTGTTAACTAATGTTACTACAAATAAATTTTTTTAGAAGCATGTAAATTTTTGTTTTAATTAAATTAAAATGCATTGTTTTACATGATTCATGAAAGCAAAGTACATATATATATATTTATCTTGACATTACGTACAAAAAAAAAAAAAAAAAAAAAAAAAAAAAAAAAAAAGAACTTGGTGACGTTTTTTGTATTTTAAATCATCAGTTTCTTTCAAAAAATATTAACTTTTATAGCAGTTATACAAAAGTGCGTGATTTCAAGGTTCGCACACTCCTTGGAATTTCCAAGGACTCTCGCAGCACTATTAAAAATAAGAAAATTTACATTTGATTTTTAAACCACAACATTCGCAATCCTCGCCTTCATTCACAGATTTTACGATATTTTTCGGCAGTGAAACACTTCGAAAATATTTTTAAAATTTAGTGGTAGAACTGTGCGAACCCTGGATTTATATAGAATTTACGATTCGCAAATACATGTTTAGCATCTTTTTACCTAAAAATCTCCCAGAATGCTGTTTTCAACAAAATTTAGTAAATAATATATGAAAGTCAATGTAAGAAAGTTTAGCAAGTAATTTTAATTAGACATTAGGCTTTACTTGTATCATCGTTTGCATGTAAAGAAGAGGCGAAACCATTAATTAAGTAATAAATTCACCGTTCACCTCACACCCCTCTAATTTTTAATATGCGCCATGATTATTGAAAATCGAAAGAAAAGGAGAAAAATTTTCTTTCAATTTCAAAAGATCTAAACCTATAGTTTAAAATATCTCTGAAACACCATCTCTGTCTCTCATTGGAGCATATTCCTATATATTTCAAAGCTTCCATAAAAAAATTACAACTCAACAATCGATATGAAAATGTTTAACCATAACTGGAATTTTTTTCCATATATAGATTTTTTTGGTGATTGAGAGCAATACGCAACTGTATTTTTTAAATAACACCACTGCTGGTGGTGACAAAATCAGCCTTTCTACTGTACTCCACCTAGTTAAAAAAAAAAAAAAAAGGCTTCGGAGGCTTTTTTATTGGCCCGGGTCCAGTAGCTCGTGCGGATAGCCCATGTAAAAGGGGAATATTAAAGAGGCGGGCAGTCAAACAAACAAAAAAAAGTTTGGGAGAGGCACTCAGCACGCTTCGGACCGCACAGAGCCCCTTAGGTCTCTGCGTCAATGAGGTGAACATGTGCGGTTCAGGTGCTGTGGACTTATTGGGCGTTCCCGAAACTCTTTGAACCGCACAGGGTCACTTGGGTCCCTGCGTCAATGAGGTCAAATTGTAAGTTTGAGATGCATGAGTCCACATGGGGGGAGAAGCACCCAGAACGCTTCGGACTGCACAGGGTCCCTTAGGTCTCTACGCAACACATCCTATAAAGGAAGCCATCGGACAAGCTACAAACCGGATTGTGACGTCACGGTCAGTCGTCCATTTTACTAGCCTTTACCCCTACTTCAAAGCTACTAGTGTAGTATAGTCCACAGAATAGCTTACTATGTGAGCATAACACGTGCTTGTTGTGCACAATCTTAAATTAATTATAAAGAGTATTATTACTACTAAATATAAAATGAAAAGAGCAGAATACAAGTCTAAAAAAATCGTGCTTTTATAGTGTCTGCAATTTCAATTCTGGGATATAAATATTCTAAGGATATAATAAGATATCATATAGGTCATATTTTAGGATATAATATAGGACACAAATATTCTAAGGTGAGTCATATTTTTATCTCAACTATTTATTTTATTAAATTGGTATGTTTAAATATTTATGGCATTATTTATCTACAATTTTATTACATGAAATCTGTTTTTTTTTTCTTTTCTTTTTTTAACTATTTTTATACGAATTGTTTTTGCAAATTATTTATTAATCAACTTTAAATTTATCTTGAGGTTTTCTTTAGGAATAGATATTTTTTAACTCACGTTTTGTTAAAAGTTAAAATACTAATGTTAACATAAGTTATTTATTTATTAAATTACTGTGAAATGAGTAAATCATTTTTTTATTGTCTATTTTATTTTTTGTATGAAAGTTTTCAATAATTAATAAATTTTAATACCAAATTGCTAAGAGAGATCTCGCGCACATACATGAAAAAAAAAAAAAATGTTATTAAGTAGTGACATTGTTTGTAACAGTAATAAGGAAATAATTGATAAGTCAATGTGAACAAACAGAAGTTATCTGTTATTTTTCTCCTTATTATTATTTTTCTTCTGATTATTTATAATTTTTCTATTTTTCGATATTAAATCCAATGAAAACAAAATGAGGTTATAGTAACAATATAATTTCAGCCTTTTCCATACTGTATCATAGAAGAAAAAAAATAAAAATTCGTACATATACGCATATATTAAATTGTGTTGTGTGAATTATATAATGCTATTTTTTTTTAGCTCTTGTAGTTAATTATATAAAAGGAGGCGAACTCGTTTAAATTATTTAAAGGCTGGTTGGTCTCAAATAGAAAAACAATCTTAATAGCACTTTTTTTTTCTAACATGCCTTTATTACAATGCCAGATATTTATATTTATGTTCCTCAGAAACTTATTTCTCTTTACCAAAGGATTTTTCATTAAAAATTGTCAATATCAATTTTTTAAACTGATTTTCGAAATACAAACGTCTCGAAAAGGTAATCAACAAGCACAAATTATATAAAATTCAAAATATTCAGAATTTATTACATTCATAGTAGAAAAATTGGTTGTTTTTCTGACACCTGAACAAAAGAAAAGAGGAGATTAAAGAATACTTGATACGTACATGAATAAAAATGAATCCTATCATCATATTAATAAAAATATTTAATAAAGATAATCAAAGAATAAATCAGTTCACCTCAGTATATATGTTTGAGATTTATATTCTTTACATAAATTTTATTTTATTTATTTATACTTTTTTCTGAAAGTAAATCTCTTAAACTTGTAAAACTGTAATATATGTTTCATTGTGACATTTAGAGACATTTATATGATTCTATTAAGTAAAATTATGATAATATGATTAAATATCAATTACATTTATATGACATTTGCTTACTTTAATAGTTACTGAATGGATTATTTAATCTCATACATTTTAATCATAAGCATATTGTGAAAATATTAGTGCGAAAATCTAATTATAAAATAATAAATACTGTCCAATTTAAATTTCAAGCCCCCCCCCCCTTTTTTTTAACGAAAAATATTTTTAGATTTGTTTTAAAATTTTTGTTTGAACGGGCCAGAGACGAAATTTTTGTTGTAAAAGTTTAGTATGAAAAATTTTCTCCAGAAATAATAATATTAAAAAAAAAAAAAAAAAAAAAAAAAAAAAAAAAAAAAAAAAAAAAAAACCTTGCATTTGTAGTACAATAATTTAACTAAATCGCTATAAAAAATTTACATTAAACAAGAATGTAAATGATATATATTTAATAGAAATGTATATTTATAATTTTATATTCACACACACACAATTGCCCCACCAGTGGCCGAGAGGGTCTGACCTCTCAACTGGTAGACGGCAGGTGCTGGGTTCGGACCCAATCGCGGCCGTCGGCCTAACCGTTCGGAGTTTTCGTGGTTTTCTTCGAACCTTGCGTAAATACGGGTTAGATTCCCTTAGAAAGACCCCCACGAAGGGCATCCCTCCCCCTGGGCCTATATCCCTAGCGTAGATAATTGGCCGTCACAAAATACACCACACACCACACACGCAATCTTACTGAGAGTTGAACCACAAAAATTAAAAATTTATATGTCTGCTTTTAAAGTTCTGAAATAAATAAATAAATAAAATGTATATATATTTAAAGGCACAATGTTTAGATGATTTTTGTAGCTATTAAAATTAAGAAAAATGTTGCATATTAAATAGAAATATTGATTCTAAAAAAGAGAAAAGAGTTAAAGCTGATGAATAAATCTATTATAATGGTTAAAAAAATTTCTGATGCTGTAAAAAAATAACAAAGATTTTTTTAAAATTCCTATTACTGCCATTAAGTAAATGAAACATATCGTTCTAAAATAAATATAGTTGATATAAAAATGTGACTTACTTTGTCTTTTTTTTTTCTGTTGTTGTTGCGTTACTAAACTAAGCCCTTTTCTCAATCTTTTTAAAACAGTATATAAGTGTCTAATAAATACAAAATAAACGTCAATTTCTGTATTGTTTTAGGAATATAATATTTTTTCTTCCTTTTAAGTTAAAAAAAGAACACTAGAGAAAGTCACAGAGTGTCCCGCTAGGACGACTAGCTGTGACGTCAGACATCCTGTACGGATGCTTTCTTATAGGACGTGTTGCTCTACGTCGATGAGGTCGAGATGTGCGGTTCCGGTGCAAGGGACTTATTGGGTGCTCCCAAAACGCTTCGGACGTCGATAACGTCCCTACGTCGATGAGGTCGAATTGTACGTTTCAGTTGCATAAATCCAAGGTGGAGGGGAGACCTGAAAAGTAAATTGGTTAGTGACATGATTTTATTTGTACTGAAATGGATCTTACATGAACATTTTTAGAGCTTTTATTAATTGCTATTGATGGACTAGGGTTTAAGTATGGTGATGCTATTAATATATTAAATATTGCTGTATTGGTTTATGGCTAACTAGTGGGATAATGTTGCTTAAGTTACGATCATGACTAAATTAAACTAAATTAAATTAAATTAAATTAAATAAGACAAATTAATAAATTAGATAAATTAATTCCAGATAAATTATAAATGAATTAAATTAAATCAAATTAAAAAACTTAAATTAAGTAGATTAAATTAAATTAAATTAATTGGACAGGAATTCCTGACTCATACAATTACAGGGCTCCCACTGTTCCGCTTTTTAAAAACTAGTAACTTTTCAGAAATATATTAGTGATATGTTTCTGAAACAATTCCAAGAAAAAAGACACCTTAAGTAACTTTCTACGAAATATATAAAGATTTTTCTTTGAAAGATAGGGGTGTTCGAAAAACGGACCAAGTGGGAGACCTGCAATTATTTACCAAAAATGAGAAAGTTAAATGATGGGCAAAAAAATGAAGCAAGTAAAATCGTAATGTTCAAGCGCAATAAGAAGTTAGTGATACAATCTATGAAAGAAAATTATTATTAAAATGTAACAGTAAAATATTTGAACAATGGTAAAACGAAAATGATTATTAAGTTATTTCTTTAGTAGATAATAACTGAGGAGAAATATCAGTGATATTAAAGAAAATTGGTCCTAATATTATTGTATTTTTTTTTCAATAATGATAAAAAAAAATGCGCAAAAAGTAGCCTGAAATTTTATATTGTGATATGACATAGTTCCAACTGCAAAAATGCTTTAAAAAAGGTAAAGAATTGTTTGTCAAGCAATTTATGTCAAAAAAAAAAAAAAAAAATAATAATAATAATAAAATAAAAAAATAAAAAAATACGAAAATAAACTTTTTATATGGTTCCCCGGTCCTTTTAGTGATATTTAGTAAAAATTTTCCATCACCCTATCAAGTAATACAAAAAAGGTCCCATTGATCTAGCATTAAAATTGACCGAGTTATGAAACTTTAAATTTCATGACTTAAATCACTTTTCTGTTGCTGAAAACGAACGAGTTGGACTAAGTTTTCAGGGAACGTATACTAAGTGCTTAAATTATTATAAAGGGCGTCCTTTTCCAATCGAGAAAATCAAATTTTGAGACATCGCGATTTTATTTTAAAAAGGTGTGTTATTTTGATAAGCTTTTATTTTGCTTAAAACGTCCGTACGCATGTTTCCCTAGTTCGAAATTTCTATTCGAATTTTAATTCACTTCCAAATATCCGAACGAGGTTCAATTTGCTCATTTATTTATATCGAATGACAATGTAATATTAATACAATTTTAGGTGTAATAATAATATTTATTTATTTTATAGGACTACACCAAATTCTATTAGGTTAAGTATTCTAATAGAATTTTAAATATATGTCATTTTGTAATGAATTGTGACTGTTGCATTTCATAATTTAAATTAACAAACTTCCTGTTATTTTTTTACTTGTATGTTTAGTACAAATTTTGCTTTAATTTGTAAACATCAACATAAATTAAAAAATAATATTGCAAAAATTATTTTACGCTCAATGTTTAATATTAAATTCTATATCTTGCGTTTATTTTTATTTCCAGTAAATTTGTGACTGACCCCTAATTTGCAGCAAAAAAAGATGCTTCAACTTTAAACAGCTATTACTCGGCTAGTTTTAATCGCAGAGGAATGGAGCTTTTTTTGTATTACTTGTAAGAGAAGTGGTAAAAATTTACTAAATATCACTAATAGAACCGGGGGACCGTATAAAAATTTAATTTTCGTAATTTTTTAATAAAAAATTCTTTTGATCTAAATCACTTGAAAAACAATTCTTTACCTTTTTTAAAGCATTTTTGCAATTGAAACTATATGTCTATGACTAACGGTTTAGAAATTAGCCATTGGCCACCGTTGAGAGTGGACACCCTGTATATTCTTATGGTTATTGATGGCAACTATAATGATGAAATTCTTGACATTTTTCTATTACAAGAAGAAATAAAGGAAAATATTGCAAGTATGCTTAACTTATTTAAAGAGTATAATACCGAATCTTGGCCATCGATTAATTTAGTTTTCACGGATAAAGACGTTAAGGAACGTGAATACTTTTAAAGTGTATATACTAAATTGGGCTTATGTCTCTTTCACACACTGAAATGCTTCAGGTGTACCATAACGATGGACAATATAAAAAAAACACCATCACAAAGGGATGTCTGCCAAGATATTTTGCAGAAAACGACATATTCTAAAATAAATGAAGGATACAAAATTCTTTTTGATGCTTTAACGCGCCTTGGATTGCCCAAAATTTTGGATTATTTTATGAAACATTCGTATCCAATTTGTAACGCATGAGTATAAAGTTTGAAAAGAAAACATTACATTATTTCACTACAAATCACATCAAATTGCCGAACAATACTTTGAAACAAATAATTACCAGGAACAGTAATTTGAACTCATTATATATATAAAATCCCTCCGTGTATAACGATTCCGGGGTCAACCCATCCACGAGAAAAAACACTTATTGTGACCAATGACAAATTCCATTGTGAAAAGTTATCTCTGTTTTTAAAGCTTTTTAATTTTTTGTCCAATGCAAACGTTCCAGAGTCGTAATGGAGCGTTCTCATTTGTCACATTTACAATTTGAGCTGTAAATGACGTCATTACATTTTACTGTGCTTTGAAATCTTTTCCCTATTTCAAACACAATATTCACACTATTAAAAATTTGACTCACCTGCTGCAGCATCACTCCACCGCTTTTAAAGAAAATGATTACTTTGCTGTGTTATGGAGCATTCTCATTGGTCATAAAAGAGACATTCTACAAAAGCTGTGGAGTGACGCTGCAGTAAATGGGTCAAAGTTTTAGCACTACACTGTTAAAAATTTACCCATTTGCTGCATCATCATTCCCCAGCTTTTATAAAACACACTGTAAGTAACACACACAAAGTAACCGTTTTCTATAAAAGCGTTGGAGTGATGCTGCAGCATCACTCCACTGCTTTTATATAAAGCGGTTACTTTACTGTGATATGGAGCATTCTCATTGGTCATAAAAGAGATATTCTATAAAAGCTGTGGAGTGACGCTGCAGCAAATGGGTCAAATTTTTTAACAGTTTAATACGGTAAAGTAATCATTTTCAATAAAAGCTGTGTAATGACGATGCAGCAAAACAGTCAAATTTTTAACAGTGTTTAATTAAAACTTTTTATTTAAGAAAAGCGAAGGTGCGTTTTAAATGCAATATTGTTAGAATTTTTATATTCGTGTTGCTTTATTTATTTATTTATTTTTATTTTTATTTATTTATTTATTTATTTTTTTACAGCCATGAATGACTTCATTGTGGGCCTCCGTGGCTGAGTGGTTAAGACATCACACCGCTAATCTTGAGGTTGTGGGTTCGAATCCCACTGGCTCCATTGCACACACACTTTGTGCGGAGCTCCTGGTTGTGCTTCTCTTGTGTTGTGATATTACCTTGTGTGCTATCTCGTCCCTGTATATTGACGATGACTTATAAGCAGGCTTCATGTCAAGCACACAAGTCAGATGTATGTTGTTCAATAAACAAACAAACTTCATTGTCACATAACGAATCACGATTGTTTACTCTTTATTGTTGACATTGCCGACCCAGTGGCGTGGGTGGTAGCGGAGGCTGCTCCCACACCGTTGGTCCCTGGTTCGAGTCCAGCTAGCGGCATGGGTGTCTGTGTTGCCCCTGTGAATATGTATGTACTGGATATTCTGAAATAAAGTGTTCTATATGGTTTCTTGTGATCATTGGAGGTTATGCCGGCGAATAGCTGTAGCGCCTACCTCAAAGCAAAAAAAAAAAAAAAAAAAAAAAAAAAAAAAAATGTTGACATTTGTTTTTGATTTTATAAAGTATTTTCTTTTAAGTATTAGCTATTGGTATAAAATAGTTAATTCACAAATGTTTTAAAATAGCATTATTAGTACATGTTTTGCATTATTAATGCATGTTAATTTTCATGTTTTTTGTGAAATAATTACTATAATTTTGTGAGTGAAATTCATTAGCGGCATATTCTATGCCATTATTTTACCCATTCAATTAATAATTTGGCTACCCTCTCATATTTGTCTGGAAATGGCCAAAATAGGAAAATTTTTTATACATTTTGGATATTTTTATTATTTTCTCTCAGTATTTTAAAATATTTTTTTGGCTGTAGTTTCACAATGTATTCTTTTATAATTGATATTTTACCTTACTTTATTCTTTTAAAATTTATGCATTTACCATTTGTTCATTACAATCCCTCCCCATCCATCAGATAGTTTTGTTATAGTTTTAAATGCAGATTTCTATTGAATTTTAGATTTTTCCCTCATGTTCAATCTTTGTATTTTTCAAAATTGTTTAAGCCTAAAATAGCTATGATTGACCAAAGTTGTTGCAATGTTTTATCATCCTTTTAAAAATGGAAACACGTAATTTTGACGGGCTATCATCTAGTTTTTGAAGATTTGTTGATTACAATATTTGGAATGCGTAAAGAAAGAATGATGAAAACTTATGACATTTTAAATAAAGTTAATACTAAGTATCAAGTACTTTAAGCGCAACATAACTATAAAAAATATCTGAATATTTTTGTCAAAATAAGTAGTAACTCGGTTAGAACTTCCTGAAAAAGTACAAGTATTATCCAGTAATGGTTCGTATTTCTAAATAAAATGTGAACAAAAAAAGCATTAACGTATCGACAACTATATGCAAATGTTCATTCTTCATCAATATGACTTGAGGAATAGGAAAAAATAGTCTTTCAAATGTTATTCGTTTGAAAATTGCAACTTAATTTTTGACGTTTTTTGGCTTTTGTAATAATTTTCAAACATGATTTTTTTAATACGATCGCTATCACGTTTAGTCCATCCCCGTCCGATGGTACCCTGTAAAGGCCCGTATTTTTGCTGCGAACACGTAATAACTATGATTATAAAAGATTAACCTGTTTGTATTAAAATAAATAAATTAAAAAAAAAATTTCGCGGCTAATATTACATAATTAAATTAGTATTTCATAATTAAATAAATAAAATATTAAAATAATAATAAAAAAAAATCAAAATTAACAGCTATATAATAGAGCTATACACTTTACTGAAATTATCAGAATAAAAACGCTTGCTGTAAGTAATGAAATCTTTAAAAATTTCTTCAGCTTTTAGTTGCTTTGAATGCGTTATCGATATTGTTTTTATAACGATGATTTTTTGTTGTCGGGAAAAGGTAATATATATATATATATATATATATATATATATATATATATATATATATATATATATATATATATATATATATATATATATATATATATGCAGGGTGTATCTAAACTACTGGGCAAAACTTTAAGGGGTGATAGTACAGATCAAGACAAATAATATTAAATGGGAAACTAAGGATCCCAAACGTCTTCCGAAGGAGATAGGCGCCATCAAAGTTTAGGGTCCAGAATTTGAAATGATTTTAATAAACGGAAAAATTGGTCGATTCGTTTGCGGTTTTCACGAAAACTATTCTTTATGTCAGTATTGTCTTGAAAATAAATTATAAAGATGAATTTCAAAAAATGCCGATAGAAGACGCTTTAGACTTTGGATTGACGAACAACTATTTTTTACCGTTATTTTTTGCATCTCATTAAATTTTTATAGAAGTTTGGACATAAACTTAAATTTTGAGCTCAAAATCTGTGGTTAAATAGCGCAAACTGAACTGTGTTCAATGGGAGTGGGTAGGTTCAAATTTCAAATGATTATAAAAAACAGAAAAATTGGTCAATTGATTTGCGATTTTCACTAAAATTATTCTTTATATCAGTATTGTCTTGAAAATAAATTATAGAGATAAATTTCTAAAAATGTCGATAGAGGCCGCTTTAGACTTTGGAGTAATGTACAACTATTTTTTACCGTTATTTTTTGCATCTCATTAAATTATTTTAGAAGCTTAGATATAAACTTAAATTTTGAGTTGAAAATCTGAATTGTTGAGAGTGGTTAAGTAGCGCAAACTGAACTGTGTTCAATGGAGGTGGAGAGGTTCAAATTTCAAATGATTATAAAAAACTGAAAAATTGGTCGATTCGTTTGCGGTTTTCTCCAAAACCATTCTTTATGTTAGTATTTCCTTGAAAATAAATTTTAAAGGTAAATTTCAAAAAATTCCGTTAGAGGGCACCTTAAACTTTAGAGTAACCAACAACTACTTTTCACCGTTATTTTTTTTATCTAAATAAATGTTTTAAAAGCTTAGACTTAAATTTTGAGCTCAAAATCTGAATCGTTGTGAGTAATAAGGTATGTTCGTAGGGTGGGCAGGAATGTTGCCAGATGGGCTACTTTTTTTAAATTCAGATTCTTGATTGGCACCACTTTTTACAAATGATAAAATATGCCTTATTCAATGTCATGATAATTAAGCCAAAAACAAAAGGTAATTTACCGTTTCAAAAAAGTGGTGTCAATCGAAAAATCTGAATTTTAAAAAAGTAGCACACTGGCAACACTGGTGGGCAGGGTAACATTTCAACAGAACACAGTTCAGTTTGCGCTTCTTAACCCCTCCCAATGATTAAGAATTTGAGCTCAAAATTTAAGTCTAAGCTTTTGCAAGCATTTAATTACATACAAAAAATAACAGTTAAAAATTGTTGGTTACTCTAAAGTTTAAGGCGCCCTCTAATGGAAATTATTGAAATTTATCTTTAAAATTTATTTTCAAGGAAATACTGACATAAAGAATGGTTTTAGAGAAAACCGCAAACGAATAGACCAATTTTTCCGTTTTGTATAATCATTTGAAATTTGAACCTTCCCACCCCCATTGAACACAGTTCAGTTAGCGCTACTTAACCACTCTCAAAGATTCAGATTTTCAGCACAAAATTTAAGTTTATGTCTAAGCTTCAAAAAAATTTAATGAGATCCAAAATATAACAATAAAACATAGTTGTACGTTACTCCAAAGTCTATAGCGCCCTCTATCAACATTTTTTGAAATTTATGTTTATAATTTATTTTCAAGGCAATACTGACACAAAGAAAAGTTTTAGTGAAAACCGCAAATCAATTGACCAATTATTCTGTTTTTTTTTATAATAATTGGAAATTTGAATCTACCCACTCCCATGGAACACAGTCCAGTTTGCGCTACTTAACCACAGATTTTGAACTCAAAATTTAAGTTTATGTCTAAACTTCTAAAAAAATTTAATGACATGCAAAAAAATAACGGTAAAAATAGTTATTCGTTACTCCAAAGTCTAAAGCGCCCTCTATCGGCATTTTTTGAAATTTATCTTTATAATTTATTTTCAAGACAATAATGGCATAAAGAATATTTTTCGTGAAAACCGCAAACGAATCGACCAATTTTTCCATTTATTATAATCATTTCAAATTTTGGACCCTAAACTTTGATGGCGCCTATCTCCTTCGGAAGACGTTTGGGACCCTTAGCTTCCCATTTAATAATACTTGTCTTGATGTGTACTATTACCCCTTAAAGTTTTGCCTAGTAGTTTAGATACGCCCTATATATATATATATATATATATATATATATACAGGGTGTCCGAAAAGTCTGGAAACGGTCGAATAACTCGAAAAATACATATGAGATTGAAAAACGTAAATATACGTGTTAAATATTTTTAAATAATCTACTCAGTGATACCAAATTTGACCTTCGTAACCGACCCCCTGGAGGTCAGAGGGGGTCCAACTTTGAAATCTTAAATTATAACCCCCATTTTTTATTGCAGATTCGGATTCTACGGACAAAAATACGTAACTTTTGTATTTGATGTTTATTTCGAATCCTCGTTTATCACGGTGTAATTGAGCATATTAAATCGATACATATTTCGGCTTTTCCAACGGGATTTTCCCTAATCGAAACTAATTGGGGAGAATTTATGACATCAAATTCCTCGTCTTTTGCAATAATAGCATTTCCTGAAAATCACCCGTGCCGATTATTTCGGTAGTGCTACACAGTTAAAAATTTGATCCATTTGCTGTAGAGTCACTCCACAGATTTTATAGAATATCTCTTATATGACCAATGAGAATGTTCCATAACACAGTAAAGTACACTGTAAAAAATTGACCCTTTTGCTGCATCGTCACTCCACCGCTTTTATAGAAAACGATTACTTTACTGTGTTATGGAGCATTCTCATTGGTCACAAAAGAGATATTCTATAATAGCTGTGGAGTGACGCTGCAGCAAATGGGTCAAATTTTTAACAGTGTAGCACTATTGAAATAATCGCCACGGGTGATTTTCAGGAAACGCTATTCCTACAAAAGACGAGGAATTTGACGTCAAAAATTCTGCCCAATCAGTTTCGATTAGGGAAAATCCCGTTGGAAAAGCGGGAATATGTATCGATTTAATATGCTCGATTACGCCGTGATAAACGAAGATTTGAAATAAACATCAAATACAAAAGTTACGTATTTGTGTCCGTAGAATCCGAATCTGCAATAAAAAAATGGGGGTTATAATTTAAGATTTCTAAGTTGGACCCCCTCTAACCCCCCAGGGGGTCGGTTTCGAAGGTCAAATTTGTATCACAGAGTAGCTTATTTAAAAATATTTAACACGTATATTTACGTTTTTCAATCTCATAAATATTTCTCGAGTTATTCGGCCGTTTCCAGACTTTTCGGACACCCTGTATATATATATATATATATATATATATATATATATATATATATATATATATATATATATATATATATATATATATATATATATATATATATATATATATATATATATGAAGCATAAAATGTCTGTTAGAGTTTTCAATAAAAAAAAATAATAATAGTTTTCACCCATGTTCTGTAACCCCAGATAGATCCCTCAGTATAATAATAAATGAAATTTTGTTGTAATCAAAATGAGGTCTAAATTAAGAGTAGCAAAAAAATGTGACATCACAAAAGAGAGGAGATATCTCTTCTACAGAACAACATGTAACTAAATAGGAGGCAGAGGCAAAAAATGCCGAAATTCAGGGTTCGCACAGCTCTACCACTAAAATTTTACAGTATTTTCAACGTATTTCACTGCAGAAAAATAGTGCGTAAATTGCAAATCGAGGGGGTGGTTGCGAATTCTGTTTCTTAAAAATTAAATATAAATTTTCTTATCATTAATCGTGGTGCCGGAGTCCTTACAAAATATAAGGAGTGTGCGAACCCTGAAATTTGTTTGACTTAATCACTGAATGATCTATAAAGGTGTTTATTATTCGTTAAATTACTAGTTATACAAGAGATTATTAGCAGAATGGGATTTCAGAGTAGTTAATTCAAACACCGATTAATTCGAATGTTGGTCTACCTCATTTTAAGCACGGATTTATCGATAATATCGCGGAATATAAATTCATAATAAACAGGTTGTGTTGCGTATTATCTTATCATATGAATTAAATGTATTCTGAAACTCGAACTCGCAACTTTTTGACGTATCACGAAATCATTTTTACTGTTAAATATGTAAAATTTACAAGTATTCTTAAAAGATACCAAAAAAACTGAACGTTGCTTTTTATTTCACATAAAAATGAATCATCTTCTGAAAACGCTGACGATGTGGAGATTTTAAGTCTTTTTTGAAACTTGACTTACCGTAATAATCATTCCTTATATATACGGGTGATTTTATGTAACATTTGTGTCTTATAATGGAGAAATTTATATTTTGAGTGTAAATCATAAATTTTCCGGGAATAAACGGGAAATTTCATTTTTGCCCTTACTCGTTAGAAACTTAAATATTATTCCTTCTTGTACGCTAATGGCGCCTGGTGCATGTAAAATCTGCCGTGGGTGCAAAATCTTCCAAGTTACCTGTGAATTATACCTCTGGAGGTGCCTTGCAAGATGAAGGTCTCGTCATCTGATCAAGGTTCTAAATTACAAGACCAACTTGAGTAGCCATTTGCAGTTCAAACAACAGGATGTAACATTAAATAACAGGCGAAACAAAGTATGCTCAGCGAGAAGCAAGTACTGCAGAAATGGTGGCATGCGAAGCAAAGAAATCAAGTTTATTGTCGCTACGCGGCAATTAGGCGGTCATCCGCCCGGATACCAGGTATCTAACCCGTTAAGCTGAGATAACTCGGCAGGTAGGGGCCTGGTCATTGGTTAGAAAGACAGAAATATCATTCCTACCAAAATAGACAAACAGAGATTTTCTTTTTCAATTGAGAGAAATTTGAAAAATTCTTTTTTCCATTTTAATATATTTATGTGCCAAATTTCGTGGACACTGTGAATAGGTCATAAGTTTTAACAAACTTTATGTTTGTAACCTTTACTTTAGACATGAGTGAACTTTATTTATAAAATACTAAAACAGCATATTAAAAATAGGGTACATATGTATCTACTTCATGCGACTCAACATGTAACAAATACTGGCATGCCTAATTCAGGGTTAAACTTCAAAATATCACACCATTTAATTTTTTGCACCACTGAATAGGAAAAAATATTCTTTCAAATGTTATTCGTTTAAAAATTGTAACTTAGTTTCTGATCGTTTTTGTCTTTTGTAATAATTTTCAAACATGAACTTTTTAATACGATCTCTATCGCATTTAGTCCGTCCTGGTGGAGGCTGTGGCGTCCCTTTCCGGTGGTATCATGTTGTGGCCTGTTTTGGCTGCGAATATGTACTAACTACGAATATACAAGATTAACCTCTTTGTATTAAAATAAATAAATAAATTATTTTTTCCGGCTAATATTACTTAACTAAATTAGTATTTCATAATTAAATAAATAAAATACTAAAATAATATAAATAAAACCTAAAGTTAACAGCAATACAATAGAAATAAGCACTTAAACTACTAAAATTATCAGAGTAAAAACGCTTGCTGTTAGTAATTAAATCTTTAACAACTTCTTCAGCTTTTAGTCGCTTTGAATTTGAATATGTTAACGATAATTTTTATATAAACATGATTTATTGTTGTTGTGGAAATATAAAAAAGATATGTGAAACATAAAATATCTATTGGAGTTTTCAATAATAAATAAATAATAGTTTATACTCATGCTGTGTAACCCCAGATAGATCCCTTAGTATAATAATAACTTAAATTTTGTTGTAATCAAAATGAGGTCTAAATTAAGAGTAAGAAAATATGTGAGATCACAAAAGAGAGGAGATATTCCTTCAGTAGGAGAACATGTAACTAAATCGGCGGCAGAGGCAGAAAAATACCGAAATTTGTGTGACTTAGTTATTGAATGACTTATAAAGGTTGTTATTACTCGTTAAATTACTAGTTATACAAGAGATTATTAGCAGAATGAGATTTGAGAGTAGTTAATTCAAACACTGATTAATTCAAATGTTGGTCTACCTCTGTTTAAGCACGGCTTTATCGATAATATCGCGGAATATAAATTCATAATAAACTGGTTGTATTGCATATTATCTTATCATATGTATTAAACATATTCTTAAACTCAAACTCGCAGTATCACGAAATCATTTTCATTGTTAAATATGTACAATTTACAAATATTCTTAAAAGATACCGAAAAAACTGAACGGTTTTTTTTTTTTTTTTCACATAAAAATGAATCATCTTTCTGAAAACTCTGACGATGCAGCGATTTTAAATTTTTTTTGAAACTTTACATACCGTATTAAACATTCCTTACATATGCGGGTAATTTTATGTGAAATTCCTGCCTTATAATGGAAAAATGTATATTTGGAGTGGCACGCGCATTCGCCACTAACGTATGTGTTCATTTCACAGGACACTTAAAGATTTTTTATAAGGATGTTCAGAATAACTTAAAATATTTTAAGTTACCTTAAAACCCTTTCCAACGCTTTTTTAATGATCACATACAGCCCAATGCAAATACAACTCCAGACAATAAAATTCGGCAGCAAAATGAAGTTTCGCAAGTTACGAGCGCTTTTTGTTCTGCCGATATCTGGTATACGTTTACGTGATATAGGTGAAATGTATATCTGAACAATGCTTTTCGTGTAAACTGGTGGGAATATAAATTTTATTATATTTTTTGTAAAATCTGGGTAAAATTATTTCATCGTAAACAATTTTGAAAACTGTTAAACATTTTAAATTTCATAAAACAAATCATTATATTGTAAATCAGGAGCAATGAATCCGTTCCCAGTGGCCAAACTGACATCGCTATTTATGAATAACAATTAACCTTTTAAACGCCACACTATGATCGAAACGTAACACAAACTATTTATTGGTAAAAATCCTATTAAAACTCAAATATAAGCACTATGAGTAATTTTTTTTCTCAAAAAAAAATTTTTGTGCATGATTTCTAACATGTTCCAGAAATGGAACATTGGCGGGAAACACTTAGTTTTTTCACATGTTTTTTATAAAATATAATAAATTACATTTCAATTAAAATCTTTATTTCTGTGCACAACCTTTTCATAATAATCAGTAATTTTATAAGCATACTTCAGTAATAACACATGTTAAGCATGTAAATAGTCGGGCTTCGCCCATCCAGCCTTCGTTTGACTTGGAATTACAGCAAGAATTCAAGCAAAAATATTCAAAAATCCTTTCAAAGCCTTTACAAAAATGCTTTTCCATTTACTTTATAAATAAAATTACATACATAATGGGTAATTACATAGATAAATTACATAATAATTACAATTATTTATCAATGATACAGAAAAAAAGAAATATATACAAAAACTGAGAAAGAAAATAATAATTATTTCTGTACTAAAATTGATATCAAAATAATGAAATAAATCAAAATCTAAAAAATACAAAACAGAAAAAACTTGCCAAAAATTCTTAATATATATATATATATATATATATATCGTACTTTACTTTTGAGTCCTACATTTAATCTATTGTCCATGGTAATGAGGAAAGAATTTCTCATGCAATCTTTTCTCACACTCAAAACACTTTTTTTGTGTTCTTCTGGCATACCGCACATCGTCCTTGTGTTGATGGCACAAGATAATGCGCATCGGATTGTCTCAAAGATACAGAGCGATGTGCCCGAGGTCCAGGAGCAGAATGGATTTTTGATTTCATACGAAGTAAGTGCAAAGTGACTTCTCTCCGGAAATTGAGGTGTGACAGTTCTGCTGTTGTACCTTTGTATAAATGTAAATGTAAAATCCATCCAGCTGCAACTGCCATGTTTATAGCATTGCTAAATAGATTCCAGTACCATTTTTTACTTCTTAACATAGGTCTATATGATCCAAGAAGTCTGTCTAGCAAGTCGAAACCTCCCATTCCCTCATTATACATTTTAATCAGATGTGGCTGAGGAACATCAACTTTCTTCTTTTGTGCACGACAAAATCGCTTAGTTTTATAAGTAGGCTCGTGTGTGGAATAATTGGATGCAATAGTTACTACAACACTGTCTTTCTAGCGGCAGACATAAACTTGACCATCACTTCGGTACTCGAAATTTCCCCTTTGCCAATTTGAGGCTTCTTTTGGTGATTTGAGGGGACATCTACCCGTTCGAAATTCTCGAATTGTGCCTGTTGCTCTGAAACCTTTTTCAGTCAGCTCAGTAAACAGTTTATATGACGAGAAAAAGTTATCAAAAAATATTTCATGTTTCTCAGGATTTTTAACTGAAGATAAAAGCTCCCACACCACTCTAGATCCAAGAGGTGAATTTTCTGAATCTGTGCTTTTTCCACTATATATTCTCATAGCATACGGGTAGCCACTGCTGGAACACAACATCCATATTTTAAATCCAAACCGTATTGGTTTGCCCCGTATAAACATTTTGCCTGAATGATTACCGTAATAAAGTACCATTGATTCGTCTTTACTTAGCTTTGAATGAAATATACCAAACTGCTGAAGATTATTTTCCAATTCTGCACAAAAGGGAGATATTTTTCCCAATTTATCTCCTAATTTCAAGGTTGTATTATCTATGATATGAAAATTTTTTTAAGCTTTCTAAATTTATTTCTGGGCATTACTGTGGAAACAATTGGAACCGATAAATCTTCTTGAGTGCTCCAGTATAAATCTTCTCCGGGTACTTGGTGATATCCGCTAAATAACAATAGGCCAAAAAATTGACCTATATCATTTTCATCTACATTTAAAATATCTCCTTTTTGAGACGCATAAAGTGTTGTCATATTTGCTAAATGCTGTAAATATTCTACTGAAATGAACTTCTGAAATATTTCAACAGGAGATAATGTAACCAACTCAGGAAAACTTTCAGAAATATTCTCTACATTATCAGTTTTTAGAATATTTTTAAAATGTGCATTTTTTTCCCAGCGGTGTTGGATTTTTTCTTCTTTTGACGTTAGTTTTCGCTTCAAATTCGGTCTTTCTTTTGACGTTGAAGGTACTTCTGTATCAAATGGAACTTTATTAGAAATATCAGTGTTTTCTCTTTTTGTGGCAATTTCAATTTCACCACAAACATCTGCTGGTAAAACAGGTTCAAAAATGTCCTCATTTATATTTTCTTCGTCCGTTAAATCTCCACTTTCGTCTGGTGGTAATTGACAAATGTCAATACATTCCTTTTCAGAGTCATCTGATAATTCATAAAAATATTCTAACGCCTCTTCTACAGTTCGAAATGGCTTTGAATGAGACATCTCGTCTCTCTGACGTATCCTAACTAACTGAAGAAAATCCCTGAGTGAGGTAAAATATAAAATAATTCCTTATCATGCTATTTTCCAATATCACCCCTTACATTCTAACTTTCTTGAGTCAAAAACAACAACTAACTATCAACAAACACACGTGTTTGCGCCGTCAGTAATCCTCTTCAGATGGGAGACCGAGTGTGAGGGAGGGAGGAGGGGGGATGTAAGGGACAGGGTGGGGTGAGCGGGGGAAAAAGAAAGTTTATCACAGTAATAAACATCTTCTGTTGATACTTAGTAAACTGCCTCGTATTCGGAAACTTTTTATCAGTACTTGCATGTGCTGCAATCAGAGAAAATTATTATGTTGAAAAACTAACCTTTACACGCCAATGTTCCATTTATGGAACATGCAATTTTTTTTATCTAAAAAAAGCAATAAAAATCAATCCTTTTTTTTAATAACTTGTGTTCTACGAATAAAATGATCATTTTTACGTGCTCTCACTCAGTTATAAACATAATTGTTAAAATTTGAATTTTTTACAAATTTATGAATTTTACCCAACGAAAAGTCTGAAAAAAGGCTTAAATTACGATTTTTTTCCTGAAACATGGTTTATTCTATAAATAAAACATCGATGCCAAAAAATCAATCCATACTTTCTTTTTAAATACTAATTTTTACAGAGCAATACAATTAAAAATGTATTTTTTGTAGAATTTTGAATTTGACGTTTCATTTATGGAACATTGGCGTGTAAAAGGTTAATATAACGACAGGAATTAAGAAACTAATGTTTTTTTTTTAAAGGAAATAGAATATATAAAAAATGCTTAATTCTGGTAAAAAAGCTTAAAAAGAACAAACGTATTTGTAATATACGTGGAGTTTTATCATTTGTATTACACTCTACATGTTAAAATGTACCGAAATTTCGGGTGTATAAGCCGCGGATCAAACAATTCTTTTTGGACCCAGAAATCTTATTTAGTGATTGAAAACAAATATTTACGGCGATCTAACTAGTTATATTTGTTTCTTAAAAAATTCTGGGTCGAAAAAGAATTGTTTGATCTGCGGCTTACACACCCGAAATTACGGTATATCTTTTTTCAAATATGCTTACGATGCGACATTTTTAATCTGCTTATGTAAAACTTCATCGCCACCAGTTTCAACAAAAAACAACGTTGAAATTAAAAATTTAGTCTATGTGTTCAGGTTTATACTAACCAGGTTTTGGTGTGTTCTTGGAACATGAACAGTTTCTACCCGAACGGGGGTTGGCAGTTGTATGCTGTGCCCGCTTATAGGAGCTCGCTTATGGTGCCAGGCGTTCGTTTGAAGCGAACCCTTGAAATGCAAATGTCGTAACTTTCATGTGGCGTTCCTGCTTTTTCGTTCTTTGCGGAAACTAATCCGTTCCGTACTTTTGAATACTGTTTGTAAATCCTACGAAAAAACGAAAAGCTGATGAGTCAGTCTTAGCTACATGCTTAAAAACTATAGAATATATAGAAAACTGTAAAATGCAAAAGCAACGTCAAAAAATGACTTAAAATGAAAAACAGCATTTAAAAACATAATTCGTCAGTCATTGAGTCATCAGCTGACGTCAGTTATTAAAACAACCTGGAAGTAAAACTGCAACAAGCTAAACTTTAGTCGTATATAGATCCATTCCATTCTGAAATCTAAACGGAATATTCAGCCCTTCATGGAAGGCGAAAATCAAAATTGTGTTTAAAACAAGCTGAAAAGGAAGCGATTTGATAAAACTCGTTGTATCAATCATTTATTATTTACTTCTTGTTTTATCGATGGTCAGAGTTAAACGTCGGTTAAATGCGAATTTTGATGTATGCATTATTTAAGTATAATGCATTTAAGATTATGTACCGTTATGCATTTTAATTTTAATTATTCATTTATTCAATTGTTCAATAATAAGCATTCAACTTCCGATTTTATGTATTTCAATTCTTTATGAAGTAATTAAAATATGTACTGCAATTAAATGAATATTTTAAGATGAACTCACATGTACAAAACACATTATCCCATTTAGGACATCGAACATCTCATTTATGGTTTAATTACCTTAAATACGAAAAAAATGACCTAAATGCGATGATGACATATTTTTGGCTTATAGTAAAAATAAGAATTCAGTTTTTATGAAACAAGTTAGTTTTGAACTGAAGGCACACTATTCAATAAATTTCAGCATATATAATATATATTTATGTATATTTATATATAACATTTAACAAAATGCCAAATATTTCCTAAATGTAACAAAAATATGGGGAATCGTGTCACATTTAGGCACAATGACCTTATACCTTTATAGGTAGGAACTAGAAAAAGAAAAATTAGGCACATCCTTCGGTTGGTTCATCTTCATATTTTCAGTCTGGTACAAGGTATTTCCATAGTTAGACTCACCACAAAATTTTAGAACTCACATAAAAAAAAAAAAAAAAAAAAAAAGTTTCTTTTTGTATGAATTTTTTCTAGCTAATCATGTAGATGGAAAAAAAGTTTTTAACATTAAAATATTTTTTTAATTATTTTTTTTCTATAGCCTTTTAGCATGGGTATTTTCCTATCACCATTTTTTCCCATCTTAAAACATGCAGGATCAGATACTTTGAACCCTTATGGTTATAGCCTTGTCTCTCCACCTATAAGAGTATGTCGTCATTCCATCTATGCCTATTTGACTTTATTTTGCCACTCCGTATGGTGCCGTTCGGTATTTTATTTAATTATTGCATTCCCCTACGTAGTGGTATAAATTTATTTTGGGGTGGTCTTCGAAAATTATTATCTTACAATGCATTGTCACTTTTGGGTAATTATTTAGAACGACCACAAATTCGGTTCAGGGAGGATTTCCTTTGCCTTTCGCAGCCCTTGCTTCATTTCATAGTTTACATGAATAGTGTTCCTTTTTAGATCATGTCTTCTAGATATTTTGCTGTACTTATTAATCTAATCAGCATTGCTGTCAGTAAAATTTCCGTGAATTGTACAAAGTACTTCTGAGAATGTGTGTAAGGAGCAAAGCGTTTTAGTTGCAACTTTATTTTCTATTATGTATGTGCCATTGTACTGCTACTGTACTTCACGTATAGTCCAAGATCCCAGAGCCCCCAGACGTTACTTATTTTCTCACAAGTAAAATGTATGGGATAAAGTAGTGTTAGTACATGCTATGAGCGTAGTGATACCTGCTAGCTTGGACCAACGGCCAATTTACAGGTACCAGGTACCAAAGGTAGGTAAAAACACTACAAATTTTTCTTATTTTCTCAGTCTTGATTTTTATATATGATGTTCAGGGAACTATTTCAATACTTTATGTAAGCAGCCAGACCAATTACATGGGCCAAACATCGAGCCAGACATACATAAAGTGTCGTTACGAGTATGAACGCGAGCGGGATAATTAGATAGTTTTATAACATAGCCTCATAAAATTTATGTTATTAATGGTCTAATGGAAGTCTTCAGTAATAATTAAGTAATATTTTAACCCTTAATTTTAAAAATAAATATAGCATACAAAATGTGAATACATTTGAAATCGTAATCGGGATTATGAACAAATCGTTATTAATTTATAAAGAGTGTTTTTTTTTTTTTTTTTGAAATATTTAGGAAATTGATTTTTCTCAACAACAACCAATTTATTAAAATAATAGTTTATTGACGTCTTATAATAGGCAAAAAACAATAAAAATTGTTAATGGAAAATTTTAAAATACTTCATTTAAATATTACACATTACTTTATTACTGAGAAAATATGATCTATTTTAAGTTTATATAAATATTTAAATTAAAAGTGGAATACCTGATTCTTCTTGAAGCGATTCATTTACAAAGCCTGGTAGTTGGTCCCCATCAAACCAGTTTAAATGATATTCATTATCTCCCAATGTCCACCCATTGTTTTCAGGACTAAAAATATCTAGTTCCTTATTATGAGCATTATTCTAGAGACTCGCGATGTAATTAGCTCATCGAAAATGCCTGCTAAAGTACACTCTTGCACGGTGGTAAAATGCTCCGTCAAAGTTTTTCAAAGTTTTGCGACTGAACTCTTCACCAACATAGGAAACCATGTAAGTGTCGTGTTGGTGAACAGTTGAAGTCTAACAGCATCTATGTCAATTATTCCGCCCATATTGTGTTAAATACATTTTGCTGTAGCTCTAAATCGTTGAATAAATCAAAATAATTGTTAAATCGTTGAATAAATTTTTTCTTCTTCCATCCCCTTTTTGTTTTCGTTTTTAATTTTTTTTTGTTTGCTAGTAAAAATTGGTCCTATCAAAAACTTGTAAGTACAAAAGTTTTAGATAATATTAAGAACATTTAGAAAAAAATTAATTGTATTTGATTCTTGAGAATTGAAAAAATTTTTCCCCCAAACCTAATTTTTTTCGACTTTTCACTCCATTTTTAACTTTATCAAATGTCTGTCATACATAAACTTTTGGCATATTTTTTAGAAGAACTGTAAACTTTAAACTGATTCGATATCTATTTTCACAAAGAAGTTTTGTCATTTTTTTCTGTTTTCATCCCCCCCGCCATTCCACTCCATTGGTCCGATTTTGCCCATTAACGAACTCGACCGAGATTTTATGACTTTTGATTTTATGTATCTGTATGGAAGATATTTGAGCAAAATTACAAAAGTTATCGTGCCATAAAAAAGTTGTATAGATAGATAGATATAAAAACTTTTTTACTGATGGTAGTTTTGGGGTCTAGGGGTCATGATTAGTGTAGATCTGCAAAATTTTTTCCAAAATTCCAACATAGAAGCGTTTGCAATAGGTAGTACTTTATACGAAATCTACCTAAAAATGATGACTCCCACGTGTGGTTATTGGCTGACATCGGAAATAAAGTAATATATGTTGATATCACCAAGGTTTACGAAAATTTAGGACCTTCTTTAAGTTGTTGCTTGCCAGGATTTCATGCAATCACTGGATGTGATTACCACCCTGCTTTTTTTTTTTTTTTTTTTTAAGGCAAGCAAAAGTATTTTTGAAATTCGGCAATTTTAATTTATTGAACGACTAAGAACTTCAGAGAAATGTATTTAACACAATATGGGCGGAATAATTGACATAGATTCTGCTAGACTTCAAATGTTCATCAACACTTACTTGGTTTCCGATGTTGATGAAGAGTTCAATCGCCAAAATTTTAAAAACTTTGACGCGAGCAACTTACCACCATGCAAGAGTGTGATTTTGCAGGCATTTTTGATGAGCTAATTACATCGCTAGTCTCTAGAATAATGCTCATAATAAGGAAATATATATTTTTAGTCCTGAAAACAATGGGTGAACATTGAAATAATAAATATCATTTCAACTGGTTTAATGGGGACCAACTACCAGGCTTTGTAAGTGAATCGCTTCAAGAAGAATCAGGTATTCTACTTTCAATTTAAATATTTATATAAACTTGTAATTATTTGATTCTTAATTACATATAACTTTTTACAGAAAAAGAAACTAATGATGATGATGATAAAGATATTCAATGCTAACATTGGATTGATGATGAATTATAAAATTTCAACGATGACGATAATGAAGATTTAAAAAAAATAAAATAGATCATACTTTCTCATTAATAAAGTAATGAGTAATATTTAAATGAAGTATTTTGAAATTTTCCATTAACAATTTTTATTGTTTTTTGCCTATTATAAGACGTCAATAAACTATTATTTTAATAAATTGGTTGTTGTTGAGAAAAATCAATTTCCTAAATATTTCAAAAAAAAAAAAAATACACTTTTTATAAATTAATAACGATTTGTTCATAATTTCGATTACGATTTCAAATGTATTCACATTTTGTATGCTATATTTATTTTTAAAATTAAGGGTTAAAATATTACTTAATTATTACTTAAGACTTCCATTAGACCATTAATAACATAAATTTTACGAGGCTATGTTATAAAACTATCTAATTATCCCGCTCGCGCTCATACTCATAACGACACTTTATGTATGTCTGGCTGGATGTTTGGCCCATGTAATTGGTCTGGCTGCTTACATAAAGTATTGAAATAGTTCCCTGAGCATCATATATAAAAAGCAAGACTATGAAAATAAGACAAATTTGTAGTGTTTTTACCTACCTTTGGTTCCTGGTACCTGTAAAATGGCCGTCGGTCCAAGCTAGCAGGTATCACTACGCTCATAGCATGTACTAACACTACACTATACATTTTACTCGTGAGAAAATAAGTAACGTCTGGGGGCCCTGGGATCTTACTCTAGTAGGTGTGTTGAGCTAAACTCAAGTGGGTTATAATAGTTTTTGTGGCCAACTTGGGAAAGATATCTGATGTCGAATGTTATATGACATCACATATTATTATTTATTCCCTTTTTTAAATGAAATTCTACAGTTTAAAATTTAATGTATCCTTTCACAACTAAAAATTTAATCGAAACTTCCTTTCCTTTCTAAAAAACTGTATCTATCTCTTTTCTTTTGCCCTTAAATTTCAGCTTTCCCATGTTCGGCAGAACTCCTTAATAAATAAAAAATATGTCTTTTCTCACCCTAAAATCATTATCCGTGCAAGCATACTTTCGTTTGGTCAAAGAATATATAAAAAAGATATTTTTAAATCATATGCACCCATTGCAGCAGTAATTTATACACTTAGTATTCATTCTCAGTTTAATAGTTAATACAAATGTCTTTTCGACTGTAAATATCATACTTTGTTTATATTAAAATTGGCGCCCGAAGTCTGCGTTTCTGCTTCCAGATGTAATTTTTCACATTACTCAGCGTCGGAATGTATATTTGTACGTGGATATATTATTCTGCCAATTAACGGTTCTTTTGGCTAGTTTTTAATTCAATGTTTCATTAAGTGCTGTATCTTTGGAATTACAATAGTCCAGGGCACCAGGATTTTGGTTCGACACATTGGCAATAAAATCTGACGGTCACTTATCATTCTACCTCTGACCGCTCTTGTGTAAGCATGTAGAGCAGCAGTCTTGTCTTTTATACCGGGGGTCATCCTGCGAGAGTGTAATGCTCTCCTCTCATTAATAAAGCCACATACACAGTTTGATCTCTTTTATTTGAGTCTCTCCTATCTGAGGATTTGCATACACACTAAGAAATGAATACTCAGATTTCACGAAATTTTCTTCGTTTTTGATGAAACCTTTTCCTGGGAAATGCTCCGAGGAAATATTTCGTCAAATTGATTAAATTAATTTACTCACTTGTTTGACGATACCAGTTTCATCAAAAATTTCGTCAAAAAGGGCTAGTGCTGCCATCTGTCAAATCTTTTAGAAGCTCCTGTATTCATTGACTGAAGCTAAAAAGACATGTCATAGGGGAAGTTCAAACTCACAACGTTCAGTGTGGGAGCCGGATGCTTTAGCTTCACGCCACGGGTTGCTCAGTCAGATGTTATTATAAAAGCGTGTAGTGAATTATAGTGTGTGTTTAAATTTTTATATCGTGATTGCAATTTTATCGATTCTGTTATAGATCTTGCAAGTTTTAATTAATAAGACGAATTTATTGTTATGATTTTCATAAGGTTAATAAATAATTATAATATGACTTGATTAAATAATAATTAGAGTAATTTTATTTGCTCAAGGAATGATTAAAATATGGACTGGTTTGGTTAATTTGTTGCTCAGATATAACGAATTATGAAATGCCTATTGGGAGAGATTTTACAACTTTAAGTAGGTGGATAAGATTTTAACAATTTACTGTTTATAAAGGGGAGAGGGAACAATTATGTATATATTTAATTTGAGTGAAAAAAGAATATACTCCTTAAAGGAAAAATAGATCCTGGAATTTTGAAATTTTATTGATCAAATTTACCTTTTGGACGGTTTTGTAGAGCACAGGAAATTTATTCGTTTCGAATTAAATCAAAACGAAATACAACATACAAATAAATTAATAAAAATAGTAATAAACAACCCTAAAAACTTTTACGAAAAAAAAATAATGCAGAAAGAATAATAGCCTATATTTCATTACTTTCTGAAAAGCGCTAAAAAGTGCTGTTTTAAAATAAATTATTAGAGGACTAACATAAATAAGCAAATATCTCCTTGCTAAAATGGCAAGATTTGAGGAGATATAATAGTGGGTCCTTTTATAAACAGCTGCCGAGACAGTTTTCTTAAAATTCATAAAGTCTGGTCATGATTAAGAAAGAACTTTCGTCAAATATTTGAGAATTCACGTTTCGTTAAAAGTCACGTGATTTGGATACGAAATGATCGTCAAAAACAACGAAATAAGGCTCAAGGATTTCTGAATCGTCAAAAATGAGAGTTTTATTTCTGAGAGTGTATACGCAAAGTAATTTTAATTGATACGACTGATTTTGTACGACTAAAATAACTATTAAATTTAAATTAACTTCCTTGTTAAAGTATAAACAAAAATATTCTTTATAATTCACTAATTAGGTTCCATGAGCTGCCTGGTTAATGTTTAGTACAATTCTTCATGTAATCTAAGGCCGTAGATGTGAGGTTTGAATACTTACGTAGACCTATTTTTTTAAATTTAATAAGGTACCTGTACCCAATATGGACACCCTAAGGAAAATGTATTTTTTCACCCCCATGTACAAGTCATAGGACTCCAAAAATATGTGACCACTATCCTTGGACTATTGACTATCATTATTAAAATTAGCGACCTTGTAATTATTCTGGTTTAATTTAAATGATAAAAAAAAATGTTTACAAGTGTCCATGTAAGGAACTACCTGTCCCTATTATGGACAGGTGTTTCCTTATTGACTTTCTACACAGTGTGTATGGAAGAGTCACATTTTCAAGGGATTTTAGAGGAGAGGGAATAAAAAAATGTATCTTAAAGTATTCGGAGGAGGAGGGGGACAGTAAATATCTTCAGAACATGCATTTTAGAAAGGCAGGGGGGTCATTCTCGGTTTTTACTCTTCGAAGATCCATGCAAAGCCCCTTAGATATTATAAATATTATGAAATAATATTGTTGGTTTTGCTTAGCTTTATTGCATCTGTTATTACTCAGTCCTCACAGCATGGCAAATAGAAACTTTTTTCGCCATGGGCAGTAAGTCCCACATAATCCTCATGAACATATCTGCCACATGTGATGCATGGCCGCATGTTTGAAAAAGCATCAATACCGCAAAAGAAGCAGTACCAGCTCTCCTTTGTTGAGGAAGTCATACCATTGGTACCTACGAGTTTGCCAACAGATATCCTACTGGGGGGCGGCTTCTTTTTATTTTTCTGCAAGAGTTTTTTGGAGAAAGGTTTTTGGGGGATTGTTCAAATGGCATCTTGTTGAACAAAGATTTTACCACTTTGATGCCTTTTCAATTTATTGCTTGGCAACGTTGAATTTTCTTCTTTCTTACAGTTGTAGTCGATGGAACACATAAGCTGTCCATATTGGGAACCGGGCGTAGTTTTATTAAATCTTGTAACAAATGAATAAGGAAAATATTTTTAAGCGAAATATGCAATAGCAATCGAAAATATGCTTTATTATCTTTCTAAAATACTCCACTTTTTAACATTTAATGTATTTTTACCATATCTAATAAGAATTTAAGCTTACAAGTAATTAAGATCAGCACATCTCGAAACAACAAGTTTCCTCCTAAATGGCGAACAGCGCGCTTTTTTACACTTTCCAACCTTAATTATCTTTTCAACTCCTTTTCTTCGCAAAAATGTTGAGCCATCTCTCGATCAAAATTATTAGCTTTAAAAATATTAGGGGTGTCCATATTGAGAGCCCTGTCCATATAGGGTACAAATACCTTATCCGTCATTAGGTTGTACCTCGATACTTTTATATGATCCAAAATATATGGGTCGAAGTTTTAAACCAGAGCCGAATTGCGATCTTAGAATTGCAACTAGGTCACCGACGCTATATTGTGTAGTCGGTTTTCTTTTTTGTTATATTCAGTACAGTTGATCTTTTGTTGTTTTAAAATGTTTGTTATCTCTGTATTTCGTAGTTGTTGTTTATGATCTACACTACTGGCCATTAAAATTGCTACACCAGGAAGGAATGCAGATAACAAAATGATATTTATTGGACAAATATATTAAAATAGAAATAACAAGGGATTAAATTTTCAAGAAATTTGGGTGCATAGATCTGAGAAATCAGTACCCAGAACATCCACTTCGGGCAGTAATAAAATTACTTTTACGGCTGGGCATTGAGTCAAACAGAGATTGGATGACATGTACAGGTACAGCTGCCCATGCAGAATCAACACGATGCCACAGTTCATCAACCTTTGTAACTGGCGTATGGTTATGAGCCAGTCGCTCAGCGACCATTGACCAGACTTTTTCTATTGCTGAGAGATCAAGGAAACGTGCTGGCCAGGACAACAGCCGAACATTTTCCGTATCAAGGAATGTCCGTACAATTCCACAAACATGCGGTCGGGCATTATCCTGCTGAAACGTAGGGTTTCGCAGGTCTCGAGTAAAAGGTAAAGCCACGGGTAGTAAAATATCAGAAATGTAATGTGCACTGTTCAAAGTGAAGTCAATGCGAACAAGAGATGACCGAGACGTGTATCCAATGGCACCCCATACCGCCACGCAAGGTTACGGGCCAGTATGACGATGACGAATGCACGCTGTCAATGTTCGTTCACCACGATGCCGTCAAACACGAATGCGACCATCATGATGTTGTAAACAGTACCTGGATTCATCTGAAAAAGGACTCCTCGCCATTCGTGCACCCAGGTTCGTAATTGATCACAACATTGAAGGCACTCCTGTCTATGACGCAGAGTCAAGGGAAGTCGCAGTCATGGTCTCCAAGCTGAGAGTCCATGCTACTGCAAACATCGTCAAACTGTTCGTGCAGACACTTTTTGTCTTGCAAATGATCTCATTTCTTGACTCAGAGCTCGTGACGTAGCTGCACGATCCATTACGGCCATACGGATAACATGCCTGTCTTCTCGGCTGCTAGTGATAGGGGGCCGTTGAAATCCGGTACGGTGTTTCTTATTACCGTCCTCAATTCATTGATTCCATATACTGCGAACAGTCATAGTATCTCGACTAACGCGAGCAGCAATACTGCGATACGATAAACCGCAATCCCGGTAGGCTACAATTCGACCTTTATCATGGTCAAAAACATGCTGGTATGCATTTCTCCTTCTTACACGAGGCATCACAACAATTTTTCACCAAGCAACAATGCTCAAATGCAATTTCTATGTGAGAAACCGGCTGAACAGTTTCCTCATTTAAACACATTGTAGGTGTCGCTACCGGCACCTGCTTTGTCAGAATGCGCTGAAAAGCTAATCATTTGCATATCACAGCATCTTCTTCCTGTCGTTTAAATTTCACGTCTGTACCATGTCGCCTTCATGGTGTAGCAAATTTAATGGCCAGTAGTGTATTATAAACTCAATATCTGTGGCTTCAAATAATTGCTTAATGATAAAGCCTTCCTTCTTTTTCGTTTCCACGCCTGTGAGCAGTTCAAATGGGGAGAATTTAGTGAAGAATGACTCGTGCTATTTATTATTCTCTATACGGATGACACATGTTTATACCACTTCGTAGGGTCCTCTAAAGATAATTTTGTAAAAATGGGGATAAGCATGGTATATTATCTTTCAATCTGGAAATTGTCGCATGGAACATCTGTGGTGATTGGATGGAGTTCTATATTTTCTTGTTCACAAAAAATTTCAAAGTCAGAAGATGTAAATGCGAGTCCTTTATCTGTGATTATTCTTCGGGGATTTCCAAACATAGTTTGTTGTAATTTGAGTTTGTCTAGTGCGTCTTGTGCTGATGAAGATTTAATAGGGTATAACCAAAAGAAATTTGTAAATGCATCGACCACTGTAGACAGATGGCTGTAGTTTTTATTTGTAGAAGCTAACAGACCTAGAAATTCGCAGTTGTATGTGTCGAGGGGTGTGTCACCTTTAGGAAGGGGTGCAAAAAACCTTCTTTTTTCCAAACTTTCGGGAGCCTAAAATGCACGGAATGCTATTCGTTATTCGTTATATTCGTTAAATGTGCTTTTCAATTCCTATAAATTAGGGGGGGGGGGAAGTTTTGGGATACAATTAATTCCGTTCTTTTAGAGATGTCCTTTAATGTGCGTATCTTGGAGTATGCTAAGCTGATTTGCTTCGGGGATCATCAATAAATCTCGATCGTGTTGGAGTTTATACAAAATGTTGCTGCGCACCATGAAGTCAGCTACTGGTGCTTCCGAGGCTGTTGTTTTAATGCTAAAAAAATGGATCCTTTTCCTGCGCTTTTAATTATTTTTAGCGTCAGCTCATAGTATGTAATGTGCATACTCGGGTATCAACTCAGCGCATTCACATGATTCATTTTCGTCGCTGGTCTGTGTTTCGTTTCAAAGTCGAATTCCTAGAGGAATAGAGTCCAGCGTGCAATTTTCGGTGTAAGGTCCTTTTTGTCGAGAGTTTTTGAAATGCTTGACAGTCTTAATCGAGTGCCGTGCAAGTAGACCCGAAACTTTTTAATAGCTTTAATGATTGCTAATACTTCTAATTCACAATTACTTAACTTTTCCTCTTAGGGTTATGTTTTGAGCTCATAAATTGATGAAATTGTCCATCTTTGGATTTTTTCACGAGAACTCCACCGAAACCAATTTTACTGGCGTCAGTGTGTACT
This sequence comes from Maratus speculifer, assembly GCA_964019185.1. NCBI lineage: Eukaryota > Metazoa > Arthropoda > Arachnida > Araneae > Salticidae > Maratus > Maratus speculifer. The sequence goes on along the minus strand of OZ025299.1, from coordinate 235,297,352 downwards.
TCAAGGTCCGAACCCTCTATAAAAATGTGTAAAACTTGAGCGCTAGTAAGCAGATTACGTAGTGTACGTAGCGCCTGCCTCTGCTTAGGTCCAAATTCAAAATTTGATGTTTATCTTAAGAGATCGCTCAGCGGTCGTGCGATAGAGTCATACCTTGGAATATATTTTCGAAAATATCCTGTTAACCCAAGGAGTGATTACAATCATTCAATTGTTTAGTGTCATTGGGTTCCAGAAAATTCTGGACAGCTGTAATTTTCGTTGCAGAGAGTGCTATATAGTGTTCATTTTAATATTGTGCTCCAAAAAATTTGATTTTTCGTTGTAGAAATTGACATTTCTTAAAGTTAATATCTAGTCCATAATCGGCAGTAGTTTCTAACATTCGTTTCAGTTTTCGAGGCCCTCGAGTGGGGATGATGAAATTGTTCGTGTATAAAATCAATACACCTTCTAGCAGTAATTCTCGAAAAACGCAGGCTAGATACCTTGAGAAAGTTGAAGAGCTGGACGTGAGTACGAAAGTGACTTTTAAAAACTCAAACTGTCCTTGTGTTTTAAAACTTGTGTACCCTTGTTTTAAAACTTGTGTTCTCTCTGGGTCCCCGTCGACATGGAAAAAGCCATTTTTTAGGTCGAGTGATGTAAAGACCTGCGTTTGTTATGTTAAAACAGTGAAAACCTGCTTTGCCAAGTTAATTTTTCAAGTTAGTTTAGTAATGTTATTTACATGTGAGACTTTTTTTTTTATAAAGCTATGCTGGGACATAACCAAACAAGTTGACTATCATATAAAACTTATGAATATTACTAAGTTGGAACAATGAAAACCTGCTTTGCCAAGTTAATTTTTCAAGTTAGTTTAATAAGAGAATATCGTCTGTAAGTGGTAGAGGGAACCTATCCTTTACAATTTTTTATTTAGCTTGCGAAAATCGACACATAATCGTATAGAGTTATCCTTTTTCTAAACTAATACTACTGAGCTTGATTAATCACTACAAGAAGGTTTTATTATTCCATCGCTTAACCACTGGTCAATTTGGTTACGCATGAGTTCTTTAGAGCGTTGATATACTGGAATATTATCTCTTAATACTAATGACATACTTAAATCTGTAGATTTTATTATATCTGTAAGATTGAATTAGCGTGGTTAACTTCTTGCGAATATTTTTGTAAGTAATGTGGTTCAGATGTAATTCGTGTACATTTTTGCAAATGTCAATACAGTTGATAAATCATGGCATTGGGAGTGTTTTTTGGAGTAAGATGCCATTTTTATTGCACGTGAGTGAACCCTGCAAAATTATATTCCTGCCAATAATAAGAGGGATGCTCATACGTTTATAAATAGTAGTAGAAAATGCATCTTCATTTATTTGAATGTTTGTATCGCAAGATCCCTACGGGTTTACGTTTCTACCACTGAACCGTCAAAGTTGAACTGTTACTCTGGTTCGGGTGGGGGACTCGAGTAATCGGTAAAGGTTCTCTTATAGCGGTGGTTGCACTGCCGGTATCTACCAACACCTCTGCTTTTAGGTCTTCTATTCGTACTATTTTTTTCATTTTTTGATGTGGTTTATCGAACTCTACTATGTGGACTTTTTTATCACGCTTTGTCGCGGAATTTGGAGAAAGTGTAGAGATGTCTGGGTGGAAACCTTATGACGGGTGGTCTGAGTGTATTGGTAACTCCTATGTCCAAATTTATTTCATAAAAAACGTTTAACCCTTTCAATTTCATGTACACAATCTTTTGCGAGGTGGTTTTGTTGTCTTCCCGTGTAACAGAACATTTTCGGTGATTTTTCGATCGCTAAACTTTTATTAATAATATGGGTATGCTGCAATATTGACTGTCGATTATGGGGACTTCGATCACAAATTTGTTGATAAATTTGGAGTTTATTTTTAAATTTGGTAAGAGTTTGGCAGCCAAAAAGAATTGCTTTATTAGTAGGGGAGTTCTGGATGCCGTTAATAGCATAATGCATAAGTGAAGCATCATCGATGTTAGCTCGTTGGACAATTTCTTTCATAACTAGAAAATATTCACTCATTTTTTCATTTGTTTTACAGATACGTAAGGCTAAAAATTCGTGAATTTGTGCGGGAGAGGAAATGTACGCAAACTTGTGTAGCAAAGGTTGTTTTAATGCTGCATATGATGTTAATACAGGCTCGCTACGAGCAGAAAGTTATGCCGTACTTCCTAATGCCCGTTCAACGAAAGGAAATTTTTGTAAATCATTAAGTTAAAATGTAAGCGCCAATCCCTCAAATATTTCTAACCACTGTAAAATATTTTCGACTGGTTTGCCAGAAAAAGGCGCAATTAAATTTAAAGGAAAAATCGCTTGACGTGGCGTTGAGTGGACGTGAATTGGCATATTTGGGACAATGGGTTGTATATTGTGGGCAGAAATCATGGCAGTGCACTCTAAAAAATAAAAGTGTTAATTTACACACAAAAAAATGTGTAAAAGTATCAGCAGTGGGCAGTTTTAAAACTGCCCACTGCTGATGAGATCCACAGCCTTTTTATATTGTCTTTATACTGTTTTTCTTACTCGTTTTTTATTTCCTTTAAAGTTTAATAGTTTGATATCATTTTTTATTATGGCACGGGACTTTGGATTTACCGTTACACATTATTCTTAAAGTGCTATATACATAATTTACGTGATTATAGCAGCTATAGCGCTGATCATGTGGATTTTTTGTGAACTTAAGTTTACTTAAGACTTTAATATTTTTCGACTATATATATATATATATATATACATATATTCAAAAGTATTAAAAATTGCTCTGGGGAGCAACAAAAAAAAATTTAATATGTTTTTAAGTATGAAAAAGTGTTTGACAAGTGCTTCTAATTGAGAATGAGAAAGGACAAGTGGTTTCTTCTTGGTTGCAAATCATTGTCAATGCCAAATTTGAAAAAATCATATTAATTATAATAAGGATAAAAATTTGTTTTACGTTTATTAGCTTCCTCCAAATTTAATTTGTTTTGCTTTAAAAAATGGGGGGGGGGGGTCAATAATGGAGATTTATCGGTAGTTATAAGTTTAAAAATTTTATTTTCTTAAAATATATATCTATTTTCAAAGCAACGAATAAAATATCTTTTTTTAAGAAATGGAAGTAAACAACTACAAGTTTGCAACAAATGAAATAGAAAAATTTGTAAAGTTGTTAAACGTAATATTTTTTGCATTAACGATGCATAAAAAAGTAGTATTGAAAACTGTTCAATAAAATAATGTATAGCATTTATTGCAATTTAGAATACATTAAATTTATTTAAATTACAATTGAACGTAAACGAGCTTGTTGCTTTTTATGTATTTGCTGACAGTTGTGTTTGTAGAAGTTTCTATACAAAATTAATTTTATATGACAGAAATGTCTTCTATTTCTATAAAATTATAGATAATGGAGCTGGCATTATTTTCATGAAGTTAACTGAAAGGAACAGAATCACTGAATGATTATTGGAGAATTTAATGACGTGTTCAGATCTGCCCCAATTAGACTCTTCATAAGTACTCCACATTCAGACAAGAGTTAAAATGAGAAATCATTAACATTTCTAAATTTTAGAAATAAAAATTATCATAAATATTTATTAGTATCCATAGTATATGTTAAAGCAAAAAATAAATAAATAAATAAATAAATAAAATAATAAAATAAAATAAAATAAAATAAAATAAAATAAAATAAAATAAAATAAAAAATAAAAAAATGAATGAATAAATAAAATTATTCTCTTAGCAAGTTGGAGATTTTACTTTTGAGTTCAGTAAGCAGTATTTTGGCTTCTTGGGACAAACAAAGTGTTGAAGAGCTTCGAAAAAAAATCCTTATGTCAATAGGTGCTACCATTTTTAGAAATTTTTTGATATAAAAAAAGCATATAATAACTTGCGAAAAATGGCAATGTTCTCATATGCCCCATTTTCACATGTGCCCCGGTTTCCCCCACATATGTTTCGTAATTCTGTGTATTAGATCTTGATATAGAGTACCCACAAAATTCATGTCACATACAGACAGACGAAGTCACAGACTCACAAACTCACAGGCAGATATTTTGTAAAAACATGTTTTTCGGACTCTCATACCCTTATAACATGTAAACCCGTCGAAAAATTTCCCAAATCCAATACTTTTTTTTTTCTAAAGATACAAGAAAATATGAAAAACTAAGTACTTCGCCTCAGATCTTCCAAGGATTAGTTTTATTCTACCCACAACTAATGTAAGATAACTTAAATAACTTAACCTAATAAATAACTTAACCTAAACTGAGGAAGTATTCATTTTTTTTTAATACCTACATAACAAATAGTAGTTAAGTAAACACATCGTACTTCTTTGAACTTTCAATGAAACTTTGAACAAAGAATCGCGATGGGGATACTCTACCGGATATTTCTCAATGTCTCTAATCAGCAGAAAAACATTGAAACATCAAATTTCATACATTGAACGAAAAACGGTTAAACGTTTATACGTTTAACTGCTTCGATAGAATCCGTATATACGATGTACCGTATATGCTGTTTTGTGTAATACGTATAACCGCCGATGCCGTATTATACGTATAGCAAATCCGTATTTCGTATAATACGTATAATACGTATACTCGTATAAACGTATAATCGGGAGCTCTAATACAAAGTCAAATATACTCAATATAGGGTAACATCCCCAGTAATTGGCATGGACCAGTGATTGGCACATCCTACAAACATGTCCTAAAATAAGATTTATATCCAGTCTTTTAAAAATACAAGACCATATACCAGTTGTATGCTCATTTACGTTAAAGATTATAACTTTGATTTATGCTACTAGATGACAATAGTGCCTAGGAAAGAGAAACAATTACGGCTTGTATCAAATTAGCCATTTTTGTTGCAAATACTTCTTCATTGGCTTAAGGAAGGCATGCTTTTCAATTCATTATTATCTGATTTATAATATATTTCAAATTTTAATTGACAACAGTTTTGTTTAATTAAAAAAGGTTACTTTAATTGTGTAAAAGTATTTTCGACACAAATATTTGGATTTCTGAATTATTGATAAATGCCAATTAATGGTGCTTCAATTTTGCTAGTTCCAAGTAATTGGCACCTATTCCGATTACAAGGAATTCGCAAGTAATTTGAGATTAAACCACTTATTTTGGAAGTACTTTTAAAGTTATAGACTAATTTTGTTTATCATTTGTTTTTATTTGAAAATATGAAATATTATCAATAATTGGAATCCATCAAAGCTTCATATGACAATTATTGGGGACAGCATGACAATTACTGGGTATTAATATAAGTATATTGTATTATTTAAAGTGTTCACATTTCAGACTAATATGCTGATTTCTTACTCTCAAAAACCTGAAATATGGCATCTTCATCTACAGTAAATTCATTTAAAGCGATTGAACTCAATGCAAAATGTGAAGTTTTTTTAAATATAAACATGTGCCAATTACTGGATCACAAGGTGTCATACATTGGTGCTCTAGGTGCCAATTACTGGTGATTTCAGCAACTTTTTATAAATATATTTTTATAACAATACTTTTTAAATTTTTTTTGCTTTTAGTGGACAAAATAGATACACAGATATGCATTCTTTGATTTAAAAATATTTCCAAGTAAATATCTTATTTCTTTGTAATGAAAATTGAAGTAAGTTTAAAGACAAATTCTTAAAGTGCCAATTACTGGGTACGTTACCCTACTGTGTTACATACAGTTTTAAAATTAAATTTTAAAATACTATAAAAAATAGAAAAAGGAATGTAATCTGCATGTCACACATACATACACATATTACCTGCAAAAATTTTAGCTAAATTGTTTATCTATACATAATTCACCTGTATTACATGTTGAATTGCTTTCTTTTTATAAATATTTATCATTACAAAGAATTTACCTTAAAAAATTATCAAGACTATCAAAAAGGCTGTTGAATCATTAAAATAGCATCTTTTGCATTTAAGGTTATATTTAGAATTTGTGTCTTAAAAAAAATACAAATGTATTTTACACTCTAAAACTGGGAGGAGTGAAAAGCTCACTTTTTGTAGGAGTGATTTGCATTTTCACTCTTTTTAGAGTGAACTTTATACAAATACACTCTTTAAAGAGTGGAATTTCCGACTCCCTAAAAAGGAGTGAAATATCTCACTCCGTTGTCGAGAGTGAAATATCTCACTCCATGGTCGAGAGTGAAAAATCTCACTCCGTTAACGAGAGTGAAAGCCCGGCATTATATACTTGAAAAAAATCCCCGCTCAACTTTGAACCAATATATGGAGTAAAACAAGGAAAAGTACCAAAATATGTCAATTCTTATTTTTCAAAAATTACATTTCATAATATAACCTATAAAATTACGCTTATTTGCTATTAAAACGCACTCGTTTTCAAAAATGAGTGTCACTCCTTCGATAGAGTCAACGGTCACTCTTAGAAAGTGACTTAGATATGTATTACGCATCAGCCAATCAGAAATCGTCTTCTCAGTTGTGATGATAAAAATGTTTCCGCCATTTTATCGTGTCCGTTATGTGTCTCACTTTCGTTTCCTCGGTCTACAAATGTGGATCTTTAATTTGTATTATCAATACTGAAAAGTAGTTTAAATTTCGATCTTGGAATGATATACTCCGGTATCTTATGATTCAAAATAATCCACATAGATTAAGTTTCTTGATCTGGAGTCAAAATGGAGAACAAATAATTCAGTAAAAAGCAATAATACTCCATTAATACTCAGTGACGAAGATGTTGCACTGCACATATTTTATTTATCAAACAAAGGATTATTATTCATCAAACAAGGGATAACAAGGGATATTTAACATAAAAAACCGGTAAGTCAATTTTAATTTCAACTTTTTATTTTCCGAATGTAACTTCTAGAATGTTGAGTTAAAGTTTTACTTTAACAGGAAGCTATCTGCTTCTGCTATCTTTATGTGCGTGGAGGAAAAAAAAAATCGCTGACGCAAAGATTTGTGTTTTATCCTTGATGTTTATAAATGAATGGTTTTAGTAATTTTAAAAGTTTGCAATATGACTTATATTAGATGAAATTTATTTATTAGAGATAAATAACTCATTAAAATTGTTTTTCCAATAGTAAGAAAATACATTTCTTGTATTTTATATTTTCTTTATTTTTCTTTTTCGTACATGAGTATACTTTTATAAAACTTTAACTCACATTTATAGAATACTATAGGGTAGATGTGACAGTAATTGACACACCTGAATGTTTTTGGTTTATAAAAAAATAACTAATACAAATTTAGCTTTTATTTATTTATTTTTTTTTTCGTAACTCGCCCTTGCATATTTTATAATTTAGCACTTTTGTTGACACTCTTAATTAAACCAATCAGGAAGCACAAAATAATGTTTTTAAGTTTCACTGTTTTTCATTGAAAATCGTGTTTTCATTGAAAATCATTCATAGAGCTGGCTTCATTTAATAAATTTATGTATTCCTTATTTTATTGCAAAATTTGCAATTTTTTGTTTTTGTAGTTGAAGAAAGCTTTGAATTTTATGTATTTAATGTCGTTTATAAAATTTCATTAATTTTTAAGTTTTTGAGAGGAGTGTCCATTACTGGAATACTTAAGTAGTGATTTTCCAGTAACGTACACCTCATATAGGCACTGTTAAAAAAGCAATTACGGTAATGTTTATAGTGCATAAAATATTTTGATTTAATTAAAAACTTAAGTAATCAATTTTAATTTTTAAATTGCACTTACCAAAATGTAATGACACCAAAATTTTTATAAATAGTTGTTTTTAAGTTATATTAATGTGATTTATAAAATTTCAATATTTTCTTCGTTTTATTATTACTTTTTAAAAATGAATCTAACGATGTTTTGCCTATTTTATAATCTGGCAATCAAACCGCTCATGAAGCCGAAAAAAATGTTTAAGGGCACAGTCAAAGAGGGGCTTATAGGGCTTAATCGTTCACCATTTAAATAAAAACACTTAAGTTACAGAAGTCGTCAAAAACACATTTTCTCTTAAATATTTGTTTATTTTTACTTTTTCAATTTTGTCTGCAGATATTTTTTTTAAATAACCAATAATGTCAAAATGCAAACGAGATATTAGAAAAATCTCTCCCCATACGATTAGCATTAGCTCGTGAGTGTCTTCGCCGGCAGGTACAACATGCACATCTACTCTATATACGGGAATAAATAATTGAAATTAAATATGACTTACCATGTCATTTTATAAATACGGCTTGTATTAATATATATTTTTCAGAAATAAGATTTTAATAACACATAAAAAAAAAACATAGATAACGTGCATTATGGATTTATTTAAATAATATGTAAAACTTAATGGGTATATCTGAAAAAAATATGTATTTAATATTTTAAAACTGTTTAATAATTTGTGCTTATGGGCATTTTAAAACTATCCTATATTTATGGGACTACCAATGAAAGCGAACACAAGGAAAAAGATTGGAATAAAATAGTTTATTTCTGTCAATAATCTAATTAATGTGTAACTTTAATTACGTTTTCCCTTAAAAAGTTCAATTAATGTTACATACTTTGAATTAAATAAATATTGTCAATAAAGTATTTTATTCCAATCTTTACCACGTTTGTATTTATTTTCATTGTATGTTCTAAAAGACACGATTCTTTTAAAATGCCCATAATAGCAATAAAAAAGGGAATTCATTTCCAAAAAAAAAAAAAAAAAAAAAAAAAGAGCATTCACTCCTATGAAAAAGTGACTACTCACTCCTACTAGGAGTGAAAAAACGCACTCCTTTAGCAAAAGTGAATAGTCACTCCTCAGAAATAGTGATTATTGACCCCTGTGTAGAGTGAATATTCACTTCCTAGGAGTGAGTATTCACTCTTTCAAAGAGTCAATGATTCCACTTTTGCCCAAAGTGAATAGTCACTCTAAAGAGGTTCGGCATATTTTGAGTCTGCGATAGAGTGAGTATTCACTATTCTGGAGTGACTATTCACTCCTTTTTATTTAGAGTGTAACATTAATGAAATGACCTGTATCATCATAAATGAAAATTTCAGATATCTAATTAAAATTTTAGATATCAAACTAATTAGTATTTTTATTTATCAGCTATAGTTAAAAATAAAATAAGAAATACTGTGATTATATCCAGTGGCGTAGCTACATTTTTTGGCGCCCGGGGCAGGATTAATTTTTGCGCCCCCCCCCCCCCCCCTTAAAAGACATTACTTTTTTTTCGGAAGAAGAAACAAAATAGTTTTTTTGACTTGTACTGGGAGGAAAAGGCATCTTAACTTTATCTTGTTTTTAAGGATTCGGCTAATTTTATTCAAACACACTAAACTAAAATGCATAGAACCGGATTACTGAAGATATCCCGTTTTCATCAATATTGAATTTGAATGGGAATTTCAAAAACTTAGTGGTACGTTCACGGATATATTTATGTTGTTTTAAGCATGTGGGATGCAGAGCACGATTAGGGTTGTGTGGGGCACATGGCCCAGCACCTGTTTGAGGGCACCTTGCAGTTCCTGTACATTTTTTTTGGGGGGGGGGATTTGTAGAGGATAAGGAATGGACTATTATTAGATATTACGATAAGTTTTCAAAATTAATCAAAATATATTTTTGTTTTTGAGAAAATAATGTGGAAACTACAATTTTAAGACTTAAAAAAATTCATTTTACTAAATTTGAGCCCCCAGCAACAGTGAGTCCGAGGCCATGGCCTTATAGGCCTGTGCGGTAATCTGGCTGTGTAATGGGAATAGCGACAAAGAGAATAAATTTGCAAAAAAACACATTTACTAAAACTGCTAAGTTATGATAATTCCGATTATGGTAATAAAATCTTCTGATTGAAAACTGCAGTCACGCTAGAATTTCAAATTGCTATACGCATCCATTTTTAAAGATGTATGGGAAAACAATAAAAGGTCTTGAATTCATATGGTAAATCAAGATATCCAACGAATTTGTTTGAGATCTTAATAAACCTTTAACATATTCTCAGTCGCATGACAATGATCAGATATCAATACAGAGAGAGATATGCTATAGATGAAAATGATAAAAACTAAAATCCTTTTGAAATTCAAAAATTTAAATTAAAATCCATAAATTCTTTTTCTCAAAATCCTTTTTACTGCTTGAATTTTGTTTTTCAGCATGACGTTTATTATGTTCACCAGTAAAATCAGAGAGTAACTTAAGATGGAAAACACTGACGTTTAGGCAATTCTTCTTTCGTTTATGACTAAATCTTTGTATGTTTCAGATTTCAGGAATTTTGCGGATCTTGACCATATATCAATCAAGAACTAATTAACTAATTAAACTAAACGTTTCTCGCAAATTGACATATTCGCCCTCTACTGGAAAACATTACAAGCCTCAACATATTTGCATGAACTGGAACAAAAAAAAATTTACATTTGGCAATTCTGATAAGTCTGCATAACCTACGACCATGTAGGTCCCGAAATTGGCGTAAATAAGTCGTAAGAACTCCGATCGAATTTACCGAGATGATTGTAAGATGCAATAATGAAAGAGCTCGGATCAAAGAGGTTCCCGAGTCAAATTATTTTATTTCATTGATCTCTCGGTCATTCCCATAATTTACAAAAATAGATGTAGTTTTCTCTAATACATATGCACTGAATTAAAATATATGTAAAATAAACTGAACTTTTAAAACGACGAAAACAGACATTTGTTGTGATTGTACTAGGAAGACTGAAAAGACCTACTTTGTTTTTTTATACGATTTAAGTAGGAAAAATTTGGGGTAGGTCGCTCACATTTCATTATTTGGTTTTCTCAATGACAATTTGACGGAAAAATGGAGTTTCCAATAAGGAAGAAATAATACCTTTTCCTGTTGTTCTTTGAGCTAAATACTTTTTGCATTGGTATAAGAAAGCTTTCATTTTAAATATTTATATGGAATGCTAAGAACAGCAAAAATCAGCGTGAAAACCAATTTATGTGTGTCCGTGTATATGACGGAGAAGACTAAAAATATCTACTACACATACAACTCTGAAATTTTCGGTGAGGGTAGTACAAAGCAAATCCTATCCTAATGCATGTGAGACTTAAAACTTTTACTTTCTTTTTTCTCATAGTCGAGAATATAATTTAAAAATTCAAAAAAAAAAAATGCGATTTCTTCCTGTAAAATGGCAAAAATCGTACACTCATCTGAATTTGATTTCCCAGTCAAAAGAAATTAAATTTTTTTGCTTATCAGCGAAAAAAGAAAAAAAAAACTAATTAAGATTTCAATTTGAAAATTTCAAAGCACATATATATAAAAAAAATTATAAATTTTTTTTTAATCTCTCGGTAACTTTTTTTCTTTTTAATTGACGGCGACAGCATAAAAAAGAGAGAGACCCCATATGCAAAAGCTGCCACAGTCGCCAATTTTTTATTCTGTTAGCACAAGTATTTTTCTAATATAAATATTGACGTTTATTTCTATTGTAAATGTTATTAAAGTGTGTGTAAAGATTTCTGTTTTGGGAAAGTGGCACCAATTAGAATTAAAAAAATAATCGCCTGTGGCAGCCCTGCATACGAGAGAAACATGCAGAAACGAACATCCATTAAAAACAGAACTAAAAATATTTTTTTCCGTTCGAACACTCTGCTAGTTTTCGAAAATCGATTGATTAAAGATTATATAACATGCAGACAATCAACTTAATTATTAAACGCTATCGACTGCTAAAATCATAATTTAAAAGTATTTTATCAATTTGTTCGAAAATTACTAGTGTGTTCTGTGGACAGAGTGAAGTGATAGGAGTTAACAGTCTGTCCACAACAGTCTCTTCCCTTTATTTACATTTTAAAGTATGATGACTATCGAACTTTTAAGCCCCTTTTTTGTAGGATTCTACAAAATAGATTTCAACAGGTATTGATTCTTGAAATTTAGCTTACGATTTTCTTGTAATTTTTAGTTCCATCTTCATGTGAAGATGACGTATTCTTACTTCGGGTTCTATGAACCCAATTCCCACTGGGTTTTTCTCATTCAACTTGGTTTTATATTATCTTACAAGTTTTAGTTCTATCTTCTACCGCCAGGGGCATTTTTATCTGAGATTTCATGGGACCTATTTCAAGGGATTTTCTTTCTTTCAATTAATTTTACGATTGTCACCAGATGTTCTTGCACGTGCGCAGTACGCCTTCTACACGGTGACATAAGCAGCACACATCCATTCCGGAGATTCATTTTTGCAGAAATATATTTGAATGCATGTTTTTAATGGTTGGTTCTTGGCTGCGTAGCACACCGTACTATGCTACCGAAGACACTAGAGACCCATCCTAGAAGTTCATTTTGAAAGATTTTTTTTTATTTATTTAAATTTGAATAGAGGTTTTAATCATTCGCGATTCATTTGGACAAATCGACGGACGAATCAGCTAGCTACAAAGGAAAAATGTTCTTGATATCTGAAATGTGATTTTAAGTCTCCAATCGCTTTTTGATTTATTTACTTTAAGCTAGACAGTTAAAAGCCTCCATCAGCAATTGATAATTATGAATTTTGCCATTCCTTCCACCTTTACAGAATTTCTTCAAAACATTCACACACACACACGCACAAAAGAAGTCAGCAATTATTATTTATTTTCAAAATTTGTAAAATAATTTCGGTTTAAAGCTTCTCTGAATTTTGCGCCCCTATTTAAATGTTTTGCATCTTAATTCAGAAACATAATTATTTTCGTTACCGATTGTGTTGAGCCATCCCTAGAAATATTTACATAAATTTTTCCTTTCTTCATTAATTGGATGTAACAAAATATTTTACAAAAGAATACATTAACACACATAAAAAAATTTAAAGTCAACAATTTTTGTTTATTGTTTAAATATGTAAGATAATTTCGGTTTAAACCTCTCTCAATTTGGCGCCCCTTTGCCTCGGCGCCCGGGGCGGGCGCCCCCCTTGCCCCCCCGTAGCTACGCCACTGATTATATTCAAATATCAATTGACTCATATAAATTTTCGAAAATAATGCTCGTAGAATTTACTTGACAACTACATTTGTGTCTTAAGTGTATAAAACGCAACCGGCGGGGGATATGTATGTAGGGGGACGACTATTAAGTTCGATTTTGAATATTCATTATGACACAACTGTTATAATTTTTTTATATACATAGAGTAATATGTTTTAGGTCATATAAATTCTGCAATAATTGGCAAAATTACAATGGAAAAATGTTGTTTTGAAGAAAAAGCTATTACTTTAATATAAATTTTCTTCAGAATTTTTGGTCTAAGGTTATTTTAAATAAACGTATTTGTGTCCTTTTGCAATTTACTTCTGTGTATTTTTATTAAATTTATAATTAACAAGCAAAAATTATGTGTTCTTTACTATGATTATTTTAGTGTAACATAGTTCTTCTGATGTAATACTTTCAAATTAAAACACAGCTGAAAATTAAATGTAATTAAGATAAATAAATATTTCAAATTTCTCAAAATTGAAAAACATAGAAACTCTAAAAAACGCTATAGTTTTAATCGATGATAAACTTAGTTAACATTATAAGTTTCATAATTAAAAAAAAATTAAAAAAATAAAAAAAACTTACAAAAAAATTTTAATAAATAAATAAAACTCAGATGAAATGTTTAACTTATAAATCAGAATATACAATTTATAGATATGATATACATTTGTATAATAGTTTATAAATAAACTATAATATCTTTTACACAACCGACCCAAAATTTAACACCGCACCCAAAATAAAAAATGATGTTAACGTTTATTTTGCTAATGTTAAAATACATTCATAAATTCTTTTTAAGATGAAAATTTTTCAAGAAATAAATTACCTTAGATACAACAGTTGTTATTTTAATATACATTTATCAGGAGTTAGGTAATGTTGACATTTTTTAAGGCAAAAAAATTATTCGTGTAAAAAATTCTTGTATGTAAAAAAACCATCCAACATATAGTATATACATTTATACATGAATAGAAACAAATCAGAAAAAACAATTGGAGGTAATACGAACGTATGAGATTACATACCTTATATTTTATAGGAGAATAATTTCTATATTTTTCACAATACGAGCTCTTGCATTCAGCTTGCTTCTTTGGCCGGTTGAGAAGTTTCAATTCCGATCCCGGCGTGATCAAGGTCAAGTTACTGGACCCACCATTAGTTTTCAACTTAAACCTGATGAAGCCCAATCGACATTGATTACTATTTTAGTTTTCGATGGTAGTTTCGCGTCTAACTCGGAGTCGTTGTTCGTGAATAGGACTATAAACTGTACCGCGAACTGAAGTTAAACTAAAATTTCAACTTTCAAATGCGTAAAAGGTTACAAGCTATGAGACGGCTAAAATAATTTAGGTTAAAATCAAGCATACTTATATTCGATGTGAAAAATGTAAAAATAACTCAGGATACGAATATTACGAATATTACATATATGAATTATATTTTATGATATATATTAAATGAATTCGAAATAGTTTTTAGATTCTACTGAAGGTTAAACTACTGTCCTTTAAATTAAGGGGGGGGGGGGAGGGCAGCAGAAAAATTACCAACAGTACAAAAAATATAATTTAAATTTATGAATAAGCATAAAGTGGGATTATATCTCTATTATAATGCTTCTTTATGAAGTCTTCCAAATTTCGCTTTAAGAATGAAATCTAACACAGTTACTGAAAATTACAAATAAAATTGTGAAAAAACAGCGGTCTGCGAGACGGCTGAAAGTAATTACGATTTAATAAAAACCCAGAATTATAAAATCAAGCATTCTTATATTTGATGTACAAATTTCAAAAGGTAATTAGGAAAACGAAATTAAGATTAACTATCTAAATGAATAAAATGTTATGTTACATGTAACGAAATATTGTTACATGTGTCAAGATTAATTTTTTTAAACTTCTTTTAAATGTTCACTTGCTGCTGAAACGGAGAGGGGGAGAGAGGTGGTCAGAGTATCTTATAAAAATAGTAAATATATTCGAGTTTATTATTTACAAATGCTGTTACAGCTATGCAATGACATCTTGTTATTTATGGAATGGGATTAATGAAATAAAAAATGTAGCTCTGAATAATATGCAAGCCTCCCATCCCTTTCGTAACGTCTACTTTAAAATTCACGCATTTATAATTTTTGTAACACACTAATTAGTGTAATTTCAGGTGTTATCTACATTTACACATTTTTCGGAGTTTATGAACTGATAACAACTTACAAACTTAATGCCATAACTAAACACACATTAAGATAGGTATTTTTTGTAGGAAAAGTGTATTTTTTTATGACAATTGGGTGATTTTAGAAATTTACACACTTACTTATGTATATATCATTATGTATAAATTACAATAACATAAGAATTTGTGTAAATTCAGGCATTTTTCAGCATTTACACATTTATTTGTGCTTTTCAAGTGATAACAAAATACATGCTTAATTTTATAAGCTAAAATACACATAAAAACAGTTAAAACTTTGCAAAAAGTGGATAATTTTCATGTCAGGTGTGTAATTTTAGGAATTTACACACATATAAATGTAAATTTGTCTAATTTACACATTTATTTTTTAGAGTGTGCATTGCGAAGAAACACTTGAAACGTTTGTTAAAGTATTGCAAGAATCACTTTCTTCATTAGATTCAATACCTGAGTCCGATTGAAGTAAAATAGAAGACCGAAAATTCTCTAGTCCGACAGCGCTGCAATAATGCGCTTTGAAATCGTCACCTGAGAATAATAAGGTTCTAACTAACATTTTGAAAAAAAAAACTGACTTTTTGGCATAGGAATGTTCTATTTGTGTAAATGAATGCATTTCTGCATTAAAATTTTGATATATATAATTTAAATCCGCTTGCGAAAGAGAATAATATAGTTCAATCAGAAATTGTTGAAAGCAGTCAGAATAACAGAGTTCTATGTGCAAAGTAATCGCAGACAGTGTATAAGATAATATATTATTATTTTATTTTACAATATATAATGAAAACCAGCAATCTTTTATTTCTTGTAGCAAAGAATATATTATTTCGATAATTAAATCGTTTTTCGGTAAAATACAGAGGAAATTTTTATGAGTAAAAATCCTTTTAAATATGCTATTTTATACGTTGATATGCAAAACGAATTGTGTTTAATTTTATTAATGGACCTGATCCAAACAGGGATGAAGGACTAACCCTAATTCATTTAGATTTAGAAAACCGTGTGGGAAGAATATATGACAATTTAGATGAAGCACCAGCTCTAGATATTCTTCAGTAAAAGTAATTCCTACAAATCCAATTGATAGCAGGACTATGGGTTTTTCTTAAGTTAAAAGTGCCTTTATGTAATTATGTACATCCTACTGGCAATACCTTGTCTCCAGTTACAAACAAAATACTCGAGATAAATTTTTTAAGCAGAATAATCTCAAATGATATCAAGAATAAAATAACAGCTCATATTGAAAGTTTTCCCAAGGTTGAGTCACACTACAACACAGCAACTATTAAAAAAAAAACCACTTAGAATCAGGGCTTAATTTACAGAAAATGTATGAATTGTAGTTTGAGAAATGGTGAGAAAGCAATGTATAGCCAGTGAAATTTTCATGTTATAGGCACATATTTAATACGCAGTTTAACACAGAATTCAAAAAATCAAAGAAAGATAAGTGTGATCACTGTGAGGAGTATAAACATGCTGAAACTCAGGGAAAATTAATAATGACATGCAATTTAAATATGATCTGCGCAAAAAAAGTTAAATCCACCAGAACTCTCAGAAATGATGACAGAAATTCCATTGATCAGTCAGTAATTTGTTTTGTATTAGAAAAGTTATAACATGCCCAAAAAGTGATGTCAGTTACTTTTTCTATAAAGAAAATTAACTTGTATAACATGACAGCACATGCAACATGGAAGAAAGAAAAGAAAGCATATTGTTGATTGTGGACAGACGACTTGTCAGGCAGATGGGAATGACATAAGTTAAGCTGTATCAACGACTGTTCGGAAGATACTGCCAGATTTTCCACATGCTGATAGTTTAATTTTATACTGCACTGTAAAAAAAATTGGGGAAGTTTCAAAAATTTTTCTAGTAGAATTGTATTCCAAGAACTTTTTATGTAACGGCAACAATAAAAATTCATGTAACAGATACAGATTTGCACTTTGAATCAAACAAATTTTAAGGTTACTAAGAATTTCTTTGGGAAATCGTATTCCAAGAACTTTTTAAGTGACGATAACTAGCATTATAGATAAAATTTTAGTAAAGTTAGCAAAATTTTAGTAAATTCTTTTGTAAAGTTACAGATGGTTTTAGTTTTGCTTACAAGTTTTGTAGATTGACATCATTTTCTTGTACAGTGTACACATACAATTTTAGTAAGCATAAGAGATTTCGGTTAATTTAGATTACTAAGGTTACAGATTTTTTTTACAGTGTGTGACAGTTGTGTTCCTCAGTACAGAAATCAAATGATACCTTATGCAATTGCAATACTTATACAATCTCATCCACATATTATGGACATTACTCTAAGATATTGTACACCTGGACAATCATGTGTGCAAGAAGCGGATCATATTCAGAGCCAAATAGAAAGAGCAAAGAATGTAGCAGAATATTTTTTGCCACTTTCATTTATACGTCTGTTGCTGAGAGTAAATCACAGTAATCCATTTACAACCTTGAGAATGAAATCAGAACAGTTTTTAGATTTCCACTCGTGTAACAAAAAAATTACCTATAATCTCATTCCGTACACCAAGGTGATACAATAATGATTTACACAACTTCTTTATAATATTGAGTTTAAGACAAGCAACTGTTGTGACCAGAATTTCACAGCAGTGAATTTGCAAAGGAGCCCCTCCTAACGACGAGGAGTATCAACATCATTTACACAAAGGACTTTACCAAATCCTAAAGTAGCACAGAGAAAGAAGGATTGCATTAACAAAGATAAAATAAAAGACCTTCAGAGCATGCTAAAGTAGTTTTCGAGAGATGAAACGTTCTATTTTCAAAATATGTTTAAGAAAAATTAGCCTAACTGTAATGTAAAATAAAGCATGGTTTATGGAGAATTCCAAAATTTCGACTAATAAAGGAATATCAAAGTTATTTTGTTGCTTTAAAAAGAACAAACAAGTTTTTTTTCTTAGAGATATAAAATCTTTTCTTTAGATCAAGAGTATACCTGACTGTAATAAGAAAGTTTTTATTTATAATTCATTTAAATTTTATCAATATAATCACAATTTTTTGTGTTAATTTTCATACTCCCCCACTGAAATAGTTCGCTAAAAAAGGAAAACTGTTAGGTTCCTATTTAATAAAATTAAATATTTAAACTATTTTATGTTCAGTTAAATAATATATTTAACTTATGTATATTCATTAGTTTTGTGAAGATGGTTTAACTAGCATGTACATGTGGAAGCGGCAATTTGCTGTTATTGTGCTACAATATAGATAGTAATAAATATTTTACTATCCACTGAAGTTTATTCGAATTAATCAGAGAAATTGCACTTTATTAAACTATAAAAAATACTCAAATTGAGAAAAATACGGTTTTTTCATGATAGAACCATTTTATTCTAAAGATAACACGACGTTGGAGAATAATATGGTTCTATTAAATTTTTTAAATTTAAAAAAATCCATGAAAATATTAATTAAAAATTTTGATTTTGTAGAATTATTGTCTATACCTACATATGAACCTGTAAGTTCCAAAAGTTTTTTGCAAACTTTAATAGTTGCACGTACACAGCATGCTGATTTTCAATGTCTTCTGACTCGAAATTGATTTTTGGCCAGATAGAACCATCTTATTCTCAGGTGACGAAATGTCGGTTTCGCTACGAGATATATCTAGATGCAGTAAATTAGCTATAGAAATGAGTTGGGTTAAAGGAAATTCCTTGGATATTTTAATAACTTTGCTGACAAAGTCAACATTTCCAAATTTAAAATTAAAGCCCGTAAATTGACTTAGTTTTTTTTGTGTTCTGGCTACATTCTTCGGAATCAATAATTATTTTAAGCAAAATTTTAATCCTCTCAGCTGTAGCTGAATTTATTTGAAGTAAAACAGGTTTGACTTCTTGTAGCAACATTATTAAAAAATATAAAATAAACTTACTTCCAAGTTATGTTATCCATTTAAAATTCACCACACGCGAAAAAATCCATTAAGAACGATAGAAGAGTCTAAAACTATCATCTTCGGAATCAACAGTACATGTCAAAGAAAACACAGTTTGATAAGAAAATATAGCTCAATTTCTCTCCGTCTTTCTTTTTTTCTCTTCTTTCCCGTTTATTCTGCACGCTGAATCATCAAGCAGGTGCACCGATGCAATAGTTTTCAACTGAGCAATTATTCTACACCGGAGGACAAAATTAAGAGATGGAAGGCATTAACCCAAATATCTCGAGAAATACTGGATAAAAATAAATGAAAATTGGTATGGATATAACTTATAGTATGACAATAATATGTGCAAAGCAAAAATTAATGTGCCATTCATTGGCAAGAGTTATTGGCAACAGTCCAATGTGGACTGAAATTCATGATGAAAGATGGCAATGAAAGTGGAGACTTGTATGGTGTGTCGTTGCCTCTAGTAGGGTGTGTGGTCACCTCTGATAGATAGACAGTATGCACAACGAGTATGCATGCTGTTAATAAAAGAGTTAAGGATTGCTTGTGGAAGACTCTGCCGCTCTTCCACCAGAGCAGTTTTTAACTCCGGAATGGTTCTGGGTGGGGGTTGGCATCTCGCAATAGCCCTTCCAAGAGCATCCCAAGCATGTTCAATGGGGTTAAAGTCAGGAGATTTGGCTGGTCAATCCATTCGATGAATATCCTCGCTTTCCAGATACTCCTCAAAGGACGTCTACAGCGACAGAACTGTCTAGGGACCTTGCTGTTGCCACAGGAGCATTAGTTTCAAGGATGAATGTTGCCAGTAGGCTCGGTGAAAGAGTGTTGTATGCCAGGAAGCCCGCCATTTGCATTCCACTCACTCCTTTCCACAAAAGAGAGCGTGCACAATGGTGCAGACAGCATAAGCACTCGACACAGCTCCAATGGGCTAATGTTCTGTTCACAGATGAGTCCAGATTCAGTCTTCAATCTGATTCTCGTCGAATATTCATATGGAGGAAACCTGGGACCCGATACCATCACAGTAACATCATGGAAAGGGACAATTATGCTGGTGGAGGACTGATGCTTTGGGCAGGGTCATGCAAGATACCCGCACACCGCTCCATGTGTTTGATGCTGGTTCCGTGAATGCCCAGAGGTACAGGCAGGAGATCCTACAATCCTACGTGCGTCTTTTCAGGGGTGCTGTTGGCCCTGAATTCGTTTTTATGGACGACAATGCCCGACCACATAGGGTTCGCCTGGTTGAAGAGTATCTGGAAAGCGAGGATATTCATCGAATGGATTGGCCAGCCAAATCTCCTGACCTTAACCCCATTGAACATGCTTGGGAAGGGCTATTGCGAGACGCCAACCCCCACCCAGAATCATTCCGGAGTTCAAATCTGCTCTGGTGGAAGAGTGGAAGAGTCTTCCACAAGCAATCCTTAACTCACTTATTAACAGCATGCATACTCGTTGTGCATACTGTCTATCTGTCAGAGGTGACCACGCACTCTACTAGAGGTGACCAGACACCATACAAGCCTCACTTTCATTGCCATCTTTCATCATGAATTTCAGTCCACATTGGACTGTTGTCAATAACTCTTGCCCATGAATGGCACTTTAATTTTAGGTAGATTTCGTAAGAAATACTACCTATTGCAATCGCACCAGTTTATATATATATATATATATATATATATATATATATATATATATATATATATATATATCTATATATCTCACTTTTTTATGGACACGATAACTTCTATAATTCTTCACCAATCTCCACCAAACTTGGCCATGAAATCAATGGGGATAAAATCTTGGATGAGTTCGTTAATAGGCAAAATCGGAACAAGGGGGTCGGAATAGGGGGCGTTTTTGTGAAAACCGAAAAAACGCCATAACTTCTTAATTAAAGTAGATATCGAATCGGTTTAAAGTTTATATTACTTCTTAAAAATGGGCCAAAAGTATATATATGACAGATTTTTGATAAATTTAGAAGTGGGCTCAAGGGGCGAAAAAAACAGGGATTTTGAGAGAAAAAAATTCATAACTTCGTCAATTTTCAAGATATCAAGTCCAACTAAATTTTTTATAAATGTTCTTAAAATGATCTAAAACTTTTGTATTTACAAGTTTTTGATAGGACCAACTTTTACCGATGAAAAAAATTAAAAACGAAAAGAAAAAGGGCGCTGAAAAAAGAGAAAAATCCATAACTCCGTCAATTTTTAAGATATCAAATCTGATTAAATTTATTTTACATCTTCTCAAAAATATCTACAACTTTTATATCGACAAGTTTTTCATAGGACCAATTCGTATAGCAAAAAGAAATTAAACAAAAATAGGAGTTGGAGAAAAAAACCTCAAATCCAAACGGCTTATATTCTGACTCATTTTTAAATTCATTTTTGATTTTAAACGCATCCAAATGGTAGATCCTCTTATTTAGAAACTGTATAAAGTGAGGCATTGGTCAATTTTCTGATAAAGACAGAATAAATTTAAAAAAAAGGCTACCAAAAAGGGTATTTTGAACAGAATTTTCAGAAATCATCGAGACTGAAAATTTAAGGAAGTGTTCAAATAAGAAATTGCGTTTTTTTCTGACTCGTTTTTAAATCCATTTTTGCTCTCAAATGCATCCAATTTACAGATCCTTTTATTCAGGAACTATATAATGTGATGCATTGATCGGTTTTTTGAAAAAGACAGAATATATTTTGAAAAAGGCTACCAAAAAGGGTATTTTGAACAGAATTTCCCGAAGTCTTCGAGATTTGAAAATTTAAGGAAGTTTTCACATAGCAAATTGCGTTTTTTATGACTCGTTTTAAAATCCATTTTCGCTCTCAAATGCATCCAATTTACAGATCCTCTTATTTAGAAACTATATACTGTGACGCATTGACCAGTTTTTTGATAAAGATAGAATATATTTTTAAAAATGCTGTCAAAGTGAATATTTCGCACAAAATTTTCCGAAGCAATCATGATTAAAGAATTAAGGATGTATTCAAACAACAAACCGGTTATTTTATGACTCATTTTTAAATTCAATTTTTTTTCTCGAATGCTTTCAACTGACAGTTTTTTGTTATTTAGGAACTGTACTAGCAGGGGAGACCGAGCTTAGCTCTGTCAAAATTAACTTTGTGTTCAACTAGATATAGTATTTTCACTGTATCATTAACTCTGTATTATTACTGTAAAACATATTTATAATATTATTATTTAGAAAAACAATCAATAAGAAAACTATGTTTTTATGCGCATGTTTATTTTACTTTATTTTAAAATTTACAATGAACGGACATCGATCTAAATCACTTTTTTAGCTCGACTCTGATTGGTTTAACCATGCATCTCGAATCCTCTTAAGAATGTATAAAAGAATTCTTTATATTCTGAAAGACAATATTTTTTGCTAGATATAGCCAAATTTGGAGGCATTCTTTCATTTGGCTCCAAATACATGTTTTGGTTTTCGTAATTTTTATAGTCGATTTTTTGGCCATATGTCGCCAATATTTTGTCAAAAATCACCAAGTTATTGGCTTTTGCCATATTCTCGTGTCCCTGACCCGTATTACCCAAAATGAGCCACTAATCAAATTTGATCAATCATGTGACATAGATCAATCGTCTTCAGGTAATCAAAAACAGTAGAATATAAAATTGAATCAAAATCGTTTAAGCCATTTTTTAGGTAAAATTAGCTTGGCAGCATTCAGCAATGAAGGGAAATGACCCATTAATATCATTTTGTTTAACATGCGTCTCAGCCCAATAGTCTTCTCGTGACAAAAAACGTTTTGTTTCAAAATTTAGGTAAAATTGATTGAGTCGTTGTTATATATAATTAGAATGACCCTATCTCATTAAGACCCGAAATGACCCACTAATCGAATTTTCGCGAGCATGTGTTCAAGCCAAATGATTTTCTCTTGCTCAAAAACTATACAATACAAAGTATAGTCAAAATGGTGAATACCATTTTCTATATAAAATTAGCATGACCCATCATGAACAACAAATGACCCTTATAATCGAAATTTCTCGAAGGTGTGGCCTAGCTCATTAGTTTTAGCATGCCGAAAAACATTAGATACAAAATTTAGATGAAATCGATTGAGCCTTTTTTAGATATAGTTAGTTTGACCCTGACCCCTTATGATCCAAAATGACCCATTGATAGAATTTTCTCAAAAATCTGTCATAACCCAATGATTTTCTTGTGCCCGAAAACGATAAAATACAAACTTTAGTCGAAATTGCGCGAAACGTTGTCTAGATAAAATTAGAATGACCCAAAAGTGGCCCACTAATCGAAATTTCTGGAACATGTGACCTACCCCAATGATTTTATAATGCCAAATATATGTTGTTTATAAAATTTCGTTAAAATCGACCCACCCATTCTTTAGATATAGCTTGACCTTGACCCATTAAGACCCACAAATGACCCTTATAATCGAAAGCTCTCGAATATGTGACTTAGTCCATTAGTTTTCTCGTTTCTAAAAATTATTACATACAGAATTTCGTTAAAATTGATCCTGCCGTTCTTTAATTATATATAGCTTAACCCAGACCCTTTCTGATCCAAAATGACCCATTAATCGAAATTTTTCGAACATGTAACCTAGTCCAATGATTTTATCGTGCCAAAAAAAATGTTGCATACAAAATTTCATTAAAATCGATCCACCTGTTCTTTGGATATAGCTTGACCATGACCCATTATGACCCATCATGACCCACAAATGACCCTCATAGTCGAAATCTCTCAAACATGTGATTAAACCCATTAGTTTTCTCATGTCAAAAAACTGTTACATACAAAATTTCGTTATAATCCATCACGCCGTTCTTTAAATATAAATAGCTTGACCCAGACTCTTAATGACCCAAAATGACCCATTAATCGAATTTTTTCGAACATTTAACCTAGTCCAATGATTTTATCGTGCCAAAAAATGTTGCATACAAAATTTCATTAAAATCGATCCACCTGTTCTTTAGATATAGCTTGACCATGACCCATTATGACCCATCATGACTCACAAATGACCCTCATAGTCGAAATCTCTCAAACATGTGATTTAGCCCATTAGTTTTCTCATGTCAAAAAACTGTTACATACAAAATTTCGTTATAATCGATCACGTCGTTCTTTAAATATAAATAGCTTGACCCAGACCCTTAATGACCCAATATGACCCATTAAATTTTTTTCTCGAACATGTAACCTAGCCCAATGTTTTTCTTGTGCCCGAAAACCATAGAATGCAATTTTTAGTCAAAATTGCGTCAGAAGATCTCTAGATAAAAATAGCATGACCCACAATGACCCCAAAAATGACCCACTAACCGAATTTTCTCGAACATGTTACCTAACCCAATGGTCTTCTTGTAATCCAAAGCGATACAATATAAAATTTGGTCAAAATCGTTAGAGCCGTTTTTTAGATAAAAATGGCTTGACCCATAATGACCCCAAAATGACCCACTAATCGAAATTTTTCGAACATGTGACCTAGCCCGATAGTTTTCTCGTGCCAAAAAACGATTGGATACAAAATTGCCTTAAAATCCATCCAGCCGTTCTCTAGATATAAATAGCTTGATCCTGACCCATTTTGACCCAAAATGACCCAGTAATCGAATTTTTCCGAACATGGGACCTAGCCCAATGGTCTTCTTGTGCCCGAAAATGTTAAAATCAAAATTTTTGCGTAAATCGTTAGAGCCGTTTTTGAGATAAAATTTACCCACACACACACTTTTTGCTCGCATTATAGTATAAGATAATGTACTGTTTTGGTCGATTTTTTAATAAATTTAGAATCTATTTCAAAATATGTTGTCATAATGGGCATTTGAGCTGAATTTTTCTTAAGATGATTCTGATAAAACCAGTTTTTGCAGGAAAATGAAATTAAAAACTTTTCATAAACGGCCAAATGAAGTTATTAAACTGGGTTTTTTCTCTAATCATATATATTTTTTTGTTGAAATGAGCACTCTTCGAAATCTACCTCCGCCTATAGGCCCAGCCGACAGGGATTTTTTGCTTTGCACATATTATTGTCATACTATAAGTTATATCCATACCAATTTTCATTTATTTTTATCCAGTATTTCTCGAGATATTTGGGAAAATGCCTCCCATCTCTTAATTTTGTCCACCAGTGTAATATTATATAGTCCAAATGCTTTAAAAAAATTTTTCTTGAATTTTTATCTCGCTGGGCACCTCATGTGTCCTGTCCACATGTTATACCTGTGTAATTACTAGTAATAATTACTCTTGACTCTTTTGTATAAACCAATGCAATTTTAATCTTGGTTATGCAGAGATTCTATGTATATACAGGGTGTTTCGCTACCAGACCGACAAACTTTGAGGGGTATTAGTAGACATAAAGACAAACATTATTAGGAAACCATGGGGCGCAAATGTCTTCTGTAGGAGCTAGGGGCCATTAAAGTTTAAGGTCCAAAACTTCAAACGGTGATAAAAAACAGAAAAAAATGTCGATTCGTTTGCGGTTTTCGCTAAAATCATTCTTTATATCACAATTTGTTTGTAAAAAAATTTTAAAAGTTACGTTCAAAAATTGTCGATAGAGGGCGCTTTAGACTTTAGAGCAACGAACAATTACTTTATACCGCTTTTTTGTGCTTGGGGTTGAAATTATTTTAAAGTTTAGATTTTATCTTGAATTTTAATTCCAAAATCGGAAACATTGGGATCGGGTAACTAGCGAAAATTGAACTGTAAACAGAGGGAGGGATTTTAAACGCTCATAAACATTGGACAAACTAATAGATTTTATTGCGGTTTGCGTGTAATTCATTCCCTTGGTAATTATGTTATTCCAAATGACGTGCAGGTTTGGTGTCCTCATTTTTTTATAGAGGTCGCTTCCGTCACATCTCCGACATTTCAATGGCATTATTCCTTTGTATTTTACTAATAGACCAACATACTTCCTGAAGGTGTTAGGGATGCAAAGACGACTTGGAATGATAGAGGAATGTAACGTTGGAAATGCCTTTTTTGCGAGTTACGGTTAAAGGAAGCAGAGAAAAAAAGCAGGAGAAACAGCAGAGAAAGAGCAACACGTTAATGTGAAAGAAAACAGTTTATTCAAATGTTTTACTAGAAAAGGTGTTCGAAATTACGACCAGAAGTAGTCCGGCATGCTTGATAGCGGCGTCGCATGGAATTCCTTGCATTTTGAAAGATTCCTAGCATCTCAGAAAGTTTTCTGGAAGCTACAGAAATATCAGCTGTGATGTCTTCAACTGACGGTACGGAAGTCACACAGACCCAACTTTTCACTTGACCCCAGCAGAAGAAGTCCATACATGATCGGTCCGGCGATCTGGCAGGCCAATGAACCAGGCCAACACGACCTAGCCACCGTTGCCCATATGTTACTTTGAAGTGCCAGCAAACGTCATTGGTAAAATGTAGAGGAGTCCCATCGTGCTGTTCATCGTTCAAATACTTCATTCTGATATTTTTGGAACCGGTTCGCGAATGATAGCTTCAAAATGATCGCTGTTCACGCGCATCGCGCATTACCGTTTAGCGCCATCTACCGTCACTGTCAAACTTGTCGGACTATTTCTGGTCGTAATTTTGAACACCTTTTCTAGTAAAACCTTTAAATTTACTGTTTTCTTTCACATTAATGCATTGCTATTTCTCTGCTGTTTCTGTTGCTTTTTCTTTGCTTCCTTTAACCGTAACTCCCCAAAAAGGCATTTCCAAAGTTACATTCCTATTTGATTCCGAGTCGTCTTTGCATCCCTAACACATCCTGGAAGTATGTTGTTCTGGTAGTAAAGCACCCAGGAGTAATGCCATTGAAATGTCGAGATGTGTCGGAAGCGCCCTCTATCAAAAATTGAGGACACCAAAGCTGTACGTCATTTTGAATAAAATAATTACCAAGGGAATGACTTACACGCAAACTGCAACAAAATCGATTAGTTTGTCTAATGTTTATCAGCGTTTAAAATTCTCCCTTCTGTTCGCAGTTCAATTTTCACTAGTTACCCGATTCGAATGTTTCCGATTTTGGGCTTCAAATTTAAGTTAAAGTCTAAACTTTAGTATAACTTGAACCCCATGCACAAAATAACGGAAAAAAAGGTTGTTCGCTACTCTGAAGTCTAAAGCGCCCTCTATCGACAATTTTTGAACGTAACCTTTAAAATTTGTTTACAAACAAATTGTGATATAAAGAATGATTTTAGTGAAAACCGCAAACGAATCGACCCTTTTCTCCGTTTTTTATCGTCATTTGAAGTTTTGGACCTCAAATTGTAATGGCCCCTAGCTCCTACAGAAGACGTTTGCGCCCCATGGTTTCTCATTAAAAAATGTTTGTCTTCATGTCTACTATCACCCCTCAAAATTTGTCGATCTGGTAGTGAAACACCCTGTATTTAAAGTAATTTAAAAAAACTAATTGAACCGTCAGGTATTTCCCAGACTGTCAAAGGAATTAATACGAAATGCGAAAAAACTCGAAAAATAATTATGAAATATTCCGAAAAATTGAAAAACCACTGCACGTATTTCGAATAGACCTTAACTGACTAAAAAGGGGGGAAAATATATACTGGGCAAGAAGACTAAATCGCAATTCTTTTTACCAATGTGAAAAATTCTCAAGAAATAGTGAAAAATCATTAAAATAGCAAACATAGAAGAGG
Source organism: Maratus speculifer (assembly GCA_964019185.1). Lineage (NCBI taxonomy): Eukaryota > Metazoa > Arthropoda > Arachnida > Araneae > Salticidae > Maratus > Maratus speculifer. The sequence continues at coordinate 235,269,292 of OZ025299.1, read as the reverse complement.
ATAAAAATTACTAAGAAATTTTGCTGTGTCATATATTTTTAACTTCATGAAATCAATCATAGAGTGAAACACAAAGAAAATCAATTTTACTTAAATTTGATTACCCCTTTTCCCCCCACGTTATAAATACCAAGAGAAAACATGTATAATTTCTAAATGATAAAACATAAAAATCCAAAATTCCTTTTAAAATGTTACTTATACAGATTTTGCTAGGGGCGGTACCTGTGTAAAATACCTATCATTTGAAATATTTTATCAAAATGCAAATTTGATCGTGGTAGAAGCTTATTCTTAACCCTTCACTGCACTTAAGATTTATATAAAGAAACGTAAAAATTAAATTATTTGAAATTTAGTTACTGCAGTTCCTGTCAAGAGACGCGAAAGCGAAAAAGAAAAAAAAAATCTTTGAATCTATATGCTACTTATTTTTATCTTGGGGAACCACGCCTAAGTGAATTAATGAAAAAAAACTAAGTAAGCGGCAATCGAAAGAGCATAATGAAACGTACTTTTTGACGCATAAATAATTTGCTCTCGTCTACCCGTTATTGAGATATAAAGTTTTAAATTTTACTAATTTATTTATTTAATTTAGGTGAGAAAAGTCGTGGTTCTGATTTAGATATTTTAATAATCCGATTAATATAAAATACAAAATATATTTTGATGTAGTAACATAAAAATGAAAGAAGCCTGCTTAGAGAGAATGCTATTGACAAACATGGTACAGAAACAGAAAAAAATTATTGAAGCATAGAAAATTGTGGCACCAAAAACATTTCATGAACTTAAATCTAGTGCAGTGTTTAGAATGGTTAACCTATTGTGAAAAATAAAGTTATAAGAGCCTTTCAAACGGAAATGGCTGAGATTTCACTAATCTAGACTTGTACCAAGGATAGCAAATCATGACGGAGTTGCACTCAACCGAAAATGGACAAATGAGTGCGGTATGATGATGTTATTACATTGAAAAATATAGAATCGTCTTTCCATCAGTCCCCTTTCGGATATATGTCGAACAAACTGCTTCCAAGATCAGAAAAATATGACATCCAAAGGATGATGAACTTTGGGAGCAGCTCCTGTCGGAATTTTCTTCAATTCAAATTTTGCACTTCAAGGAGCCGCTTTACTGCCGTTGATGTCGCAAATTCATTCTTTATTGAAACTTTGGAATTACTGATAAGAATTTGAAATCACCAGATTTTGTGACTTGGATACGTAAATTATCCGATTTTAATAGTTTTCCTTACATGCAGTCCCAATTCACCAGCGGATATTTATAGTATGACGAGCATTGGTGAGAGCAATCTACTATCGGCACTGATCACTGGTTGAATAGTATGAGTCATATTGCGTTTTGATTGAAGAGCTGCTTCAGTTTTCTTTACTTCGATTGTGTCGAAGGTGATGTTCACTGCTTCTCTTTGAGCTGTGTTATCTGTAGCAATCTTAACAAAGAATTTCGTGATTTTTCGGCTTTTTGAGCAGTGCAGTTGAGAACAGCCTTCACACGATTCGCATAAAAAGAGGTAATTAGAAACTCGTCAAAAAGCAACGAGACAAAATTGTTAAACTAAGTTTAACTCTAATCTTAATTTAGTTTTTTTTCTTTTTTTCTTTTTTTTTTTTTTTTTTTTTTTTTTTTGATGAAATTAGTACTTAACCTCAAAATCTACCTGCGCATGTAGCCGGTGCTGGCTTGGATTTTTTTTTTAACTTGTAGTATGGCTGCTACATAAAAATGCTCAAAATATTTGTCTAAAAATTTCCCACCAGTGGGCGCTAACAGTTTTAAAAAATACTTCTATTTGAAAATTTTTAACAAAAACAAATGACTATACCAGAAAGTTATTTTGAAAATTTATCTAAAAAAAAAAAAAAAACACTAAGCAAGAATTAGTTTACTTAAATTTGGTCACCATATTTTTATGCTAAAGGACGTCAAAAACGTAAAAGGAAATTGCATTGTAAAAATTAAAGACTCAAATTTTGTGTAAGATTTTTGGGTATAGTAGTGTTCCTAAAATGGAACAGTAGTGTTCCCGAAATGGTACAATAGTGTTCTCAAAGTAGTTAATCCAAAATGGTTCAAACAGACCAGATCCTTAATAACATTAAAACAATCAAAATTTCTTAGATACAATGTATATATATGTGACATTTTAAAGTTAGGAGCCAGAATCATCATCGCCAGGGTCCCCGTTCTTTGCACAGAAGTCATGGCCAGCGAGGGAAAAAATAAAAAATAAATAAATGTAGAATATCCAATAAATCACTCATTGGTGGCTGTAAGTTTATTTATTCAACTGTAGTCATTATAGAGGGAAAAACTCCTTTTTGCAAACGATCTTTTACCGAAATGTCCAAAAAATATTCCATCATTTACTTCAACCAGCCGTACTCATCGACGAAAGAACTCCAGAATCTCTCCCCTTCTCATCTCGAGACTTCCACCTTTTAAAACTAAAAAGAAAATTCTAGAACTTTCTGTAATCTCAAACTATCATCCTTTTATGTAAACAGAATTCTTGTCCAGATACGAGGCTATTTTACACAGACGATAAATTTATTTAAAAAAAGATATTATTTAACCAATTTATAATCGACTCATAATTTCTTAGGCAGACGATTTTTATCAATGATTAATTTTAAGAGAAAAAGAAAAGAAATGAATTTATTAATGCACACATCAAAGGTTGACGGCGGAAAAATAAATAAATAGATAAAATAAAATAATGATATTTTTTGAAAGGTATGGTTTTGGAATAAATTTAATAAGATTTTCTTAAAAAGGGTTGATAAAAACATAGAAGAAATCAGTTTTATTTGGAATATTAAGAAATAAAGTTTTAATTAAGAATATTTTTAATTTAGAGCCATCTTTTTAAATTTACGCATACTGGAATAATGTTTTTTAAGCAAATTAAGAATTTATATCGTCTGCATACAGATTAACAGATTAGATCTAGAAACAAGATTTTAATTTAATAATTTGAAGTAAGTACGGAACATTATTATAAGAAAATTAAGGTAGTATAAAGGTTAGTTTTGGCGAAAAAATTTTAAATTTGTAATATATATTATCTAAGATACTTTGATACTTTAAATGTTATTAAGGATCTACCGTTTTCTAAAACCATTTTAAGCCACAAAGTGAACTTTCCAATTTGGAACACTGCTGTACTCAAAAATCTTACAATCCAGTTTGGGTTTTTGTTTTTACAGAATGTGTTAGATATGTGTCAGCTATTTTTTAAAATCTGTATAGCAACTATACTGTGAAACATTTTGGTTATTCTGTTTTCCGCTAGGGGTGTTAAAAACAAAAATACGGATCAACCCCAACTAGACCGGCAAGACTCAAAATCTAAACTAAAATCGACCCGAACCCCCCCCCCTCCCCCCCCAAAAAAAAGAAAGTCAATCTAACCTGAAACGAGAAAATGTAGTGGCAATACTACACTCGACCCGAAACGCTGTTTTTTAGCATGAAGAATACGAACAAGGACTGAAAATGCTTACAAAAAATGTACAATAAAATCTTAGTGTCAGATTTCATTTTTGGGACTGAGAGTCTAAGATTAGTGAATGCTTCATTTTTAATTTTAAAGTATATTTTTTTTAAACTGCACCGCTCAGAAGCATTAATAAAGAGAAGGCAGATTTTTAATTTTTCCCATCATTGCATGGAAAACATGGGTTGTCAATAAAAAAAAGAAAGAAAGAAAGAAAAGGAAGAAAGAAAGAAAAAACAAGTAAAAAAAAGTAAGAAAATTTTTGTATTTATGGAAATTGCACATAAGAGGATTTTGAATGTTTTAAAGAGTTTCACAGAGAGGATGTGTTGCTGAATGAAAATAATTATAAATGATACAAGTCATTTGCTGATTTAATCGATACAGCAATTTTTCTTATTTATATTTCATAATTATTTTCATTACAATCCAAATTCTCTACATGATTGTTTGAAAACATTAATAAACTGCACAAATGATTATTTCAGAATAATGATATCTTTCAAATAGCATAAATGAGATTTACATTAAAAAATATCAAATGTCATAAAGCATATTGTGCATATAAATTAGAGGTCAATATTAAAATAATGAATGCAATGTCTAAGAGATTAATAAAAAAGGTTGAATAACAAAGAACAAATAACAAAATTGTGATATTATAATAAAATATCACGAAGAACATAATTAATTGAACAAATAAATTAATAAAATTAGAAGCCCAATTAAATTTATTTAAATATATTAATTAGTTATATATATACATGTATATAGATATATATATAACTACTAGATTCTTTTAATGAGAAGAAACATTTCAAAATTTTTGAGAAGTATTGCAAAATAGTAAAAACATATTTAACATAAATATGCACTATTATTTTTAAAGTTAATTATTTTTTACCTACTCCCATATAAGGCTTCTACTATAAAAGAGTTCTACTCTCACATGTTTATAAAAGACGTATTTGACATGTGCTTTATAAAAAGGAGAAAAAAAATCTTTCATAGATAAATTTTATGATGCATTTCTATATGATCAGTTTTTATAAACCATATGAAATAAAATAAGTCACAGCATGTTTAACATACAAATTTAGATCTTTTATAAGAATCCTTAGGAATTACTCCCTGCCCTCTCCAAAAAAAAAAAATTAAAAAATACCTGTATACTTGTACACTGGTACGAAAAAATATTTTTAATAATTTTCATACATAAACAGCTTTTAAATGGCTTCCTTTATTTCATTTTATTTTTTAAATAACATGCCATCAAAGGAAAATACATTTATATACTACCAAAATAGTAATAAGAATAAATAACTGATTTTCTTATAATATGGAATGTGCTCACCATGTTGAAATATTCCACGAAATTGTGTTGAAATACGCTACTATCGTCAGATGAAAAGAAAAATATGTTTATGCAAGATTCTAAATATATTTTAAATATGCATTTTATTTTTAACTATGCCTTTTTTCATGTAGTTATAGAGCCCATATAAAAGTCCTTTCAAGTATTTTAAGAAATAATTTTAAAGGATTAAACTGTGCGCTTCCATATTAAATAAAGATGTTATATTGAAATTAATTTATTCCCATTTATTTACTGTTTTCTAAATAATTAACTATTTCTAAAATTCTATTTTAAGTAGATTTCTTTAAAAATCTTTTGAAATGAAGATATTTATAAAGTATTCACCTTTTTTTATATTAACCTCTTCAGAACTAGTGTATCCTATAAGATAATTATTTTTAAATTTTTTCAAGCATATAAATAATGTTTAAAAAGAGTAACTGGTCTGAATGCAACCTAACAGGTAGCAAAACTAACAAAATAGCAATTTGTTTCTTATAGCGCTGTTTTAGTGCTCTACGTGTTATACAGGGTGAGTCATAAATATCGAAACAATAGGCTATCTCCTTAAATATTGCCCCTAGACCGATACTTCCAATTGCAAAGTTTCATAAAAAAAGGTGAATTTTTTGATAAGATAAGTTGCAACTCCATGGGGGGGTCGATTTTAAAAAATACGAAAATTAAATTTTTACACGGCCCCCAGAAGATAAAACATCCAATTAGAAAATTTTTCCTTATTCATTCCTGAACTGAACAAAAAAAAAAAAATATCTTGATATCTTCAAAACTCAGAGAGTTATGACAATTTTAATAAATCGTGAGGTTTCAAGGGATCAGACACAAATTGAAATGCGTGTAATTGAAGAAACAATGTTGCTGTAATGGGTCCAGGAAACATTTATTTTATTTATTTATTTATAAAATTGGAATTTTGAATGTTTTGTGATGATTAACCATATAATTTGTAAGCATTATCACATCATAAGGCTTCTTAATATTTTTTTTTTCAAAAAAAAAAAAAAAAAAAAAAAAAAAAGAGTAAATTAAAATTGTTATAACTCAAAATATTATTTGTCGCGTTGAATTTTTTTCTTTTGATTAAACGAAAATGTCTACTTTTCAATTTTAATTCAGCATTTTAAATAATATGTATTTAAAAAAAATTAAAGTATTTAAAATAGCAATATTAAAAAAAAGTAATTTTTGTAAACAAATCATATTTTTATAAATAAATATTCTGAGCTGAAAAGTTACCTTAACCGACGGTTATTGACGTATGTCAGTTTAAAAATGAGAAATACTGGAATAAAAACATTTGATGCAGTAAAGTACATTTAGTTTTAAGATGGACAAAGATGCTCCTAACGTTTAAATGCTCTATACTTTCGATTTCAGATTTTGTTTAAGTTTTGCCATTTTCACCTTCTTTAATTACTGTTTAAATGCGTCAGTTGATTTAAACTTTATTTTTTTATCACGTCGATTTCAAATTTTTTCATTGTGTTGTGACTCACAGACAGACATTTCATAAAAACATGTTTTTAAGAATCTCTGAGCCCAAAAACGTGTGAATCCATCGAAAACCGGAATTCAAAATTTTCATGAATCCAATACTTTCTTCTTGTAAAAATAGAAGAAAGCAAAAATAGGTTTAAAACCTTCATAAATTTTGAAACTGAATACAGTAAAACCTCTAAATAACGGACACCTCAGGAACGCAGAAATTGTCCGCTATTCGGAGGTGTCCGCTATTGGGAAAATCAAAGATATTCAAAAAGTGCTAAGAAACATTTAACATTTTATTAATTGACTTTTATGTGTCCTAAAACCTCTTTTATATGATTAATCAGAAATTAAAATTATTTTTTAAGCAATGGGGCTAAATAAAACTGTATACACCTTTACCCACTGTTCATTACATGCTTATAAAAAAAACCCTGTTACAAAAGTTAACTTTTGCTTGCGATTACATGTTATCTGTTTTCAAAGTGACATTATTGGACATTATAGAGTTCCGGTGGGGGAGGGGGATTGCACTTTTTGACTGTTAAAAGCATAAAATCTCAATTTTCCGAGGGGATATTTCAATGCTCTGGAAGATGTCCCTCCTTGGCAACCCCTTTAATTCAACTCTGAACGTGTGGGGGGGGGGGGATTTTCCCCAGCTCATTTATCACAAAACTCATAAAATTCCCTGATAAATTTAGAGGCCTTTTTACTTTTTTTTCATTTTTTTGTCCTTAAAAAATACTTTTTCATCCTTTATCGCCTTAAATAGTGTCCACTATTCGGAATGTTCGTTATTCAGAGGTTAAACATACACAAATTTAGGTTTTGAAAATAGGGATCTGAAAATAGTCCGTTAAACAGAGGTGTCTGCTATTCGGGAGTGTCCGTTATAGCGGTTTAACTGTAGTATAAAGTAGATTTTTAAAAATATTTCTATGTAATTTATTAAAATATATTTCTATTGATTCCGCTAATAGAAGAGTCATTTTCGCTATTACTATATTTACTAAACTTATTGCCTGCGCCAATAAGTTTTTAAGACACTTTTAATAAGAGTTTAATTAATATCACTTAATTTGATAAAACTTTTAATAAGTGTTTAATAAGACGGTCCGTTCAATGAGTCGTGCCAGTTACGAAGTCGGCGGCAAGGTCGAAATATTGCAGACATCCAGCATATTTCATCGAAGTTTAAAGCAAAAACCTATACGCTTTTATTTTATATCTAAAAGTTTAAGTTTTGTCTTGGATCGACATTTAACAATACGTAAATTTATGGCCGATCCCTTAATTGTATCTCAAATAAACTGATTTTGCTGCGCTCAGAGGCATGCTTAAGTGGTGTAAGTCAGGAATTTTGGAAAATTTTGGATATTAATATCTTTCGGGGATTTGCAGATATCGAGATTGTTCAATTCAGGAAGGGATAAAGAATTTTTTTCTAATTGGAAGTTTTATCCTCTGGGGGCCGTATAAAAATTTAATTTTCGTATTTTTTAAAACAGACCCCCCATGGAGTTGCAACTTATCTTATCAAAAAATTCATCTTTTTTTATGAATTTTTGCAATTGGAAGTATGGGTCTAGGGGCAATATTTAAGGAGATAGCCTATTGTTTCGATATTTATGACTCACCCTGTATAAAGATGGCTTGCAGCACAAATGTACGGAATGTACAAAAAAGGAAACGTAAATAATTCTACTGTACATTAAGTACCATTTGTAGAGTCCATTAGTAATAAAAATTTTTTAAATATATATCTATTTTATGTTTTGCAATGTTTTTGCAATGCAAAGTTAAAATAAAAAAAATCGCAAGAAACTGTAAAAAGAACATACTTTTTGTGTTCCAATGTATCATCAAATATTAAATTTAATGTTTTTCGCTGTTCAATTTTTCTTAGTTATAATTTTGTTAATACAAACCGTAGCTGAAAATTTAAAAAGTACATAAATAAACTCTGGTGTCTGAAGAGCTCTAGTTTCTCAGGTTGTCAATTAAAATGAATATCATGGAAGACGGTAGTATTCCTGTGACGCAGCCTTAAGCCTAAAGTCGTATCGTAGAATTGTCGAAGGGCGGAACTCATATATACAGCTAGTTTGAGATCAAACACTCTAAATAAAAAAGAGTGACTATTCACTCCGGAGTAGTGAATACTCACTCTATCGCAGACTCAAAATATACCCAACCTCTTTAGAGTGATTATTCACTCTGGGCAAAAGTGGAATTGTTGACTCTGTGAAAGAGTGAATACTCACTCCTGGGAAGTGAATAATCACTGTAAGCAGGAGTGAACACTGACTCATTCGGAGGAGTGACTATTCACTCTTGCTAAAGGAGTGCATTTTTTCGCCCCGGATAGGAATGAATAGTCACTCTTACATAGGAGTAAATGTTATTTTTTATGCAGCAAATTCTTTTTTTTATGTTGCTTTTATGGGCATTAAAAAAAAATCACATCTTTAGAGCATGCAATGAAAATAAATACAAGTGATAAAGATTGGAAAAAAATACTTTATTAATAATATCTATATAATTCATATTTTGTAACATTAATTGAACTTAAAAAAAACTCGATTAAAGTTACATATGAATTAAATTAGATTACTGACAAAAAAAAATATTTTATTACAATCTTATCGTTTGTGTTTGTGTTCATTGCATGCGCTATTAATATATGATAGTTTTGAAATGTCCATAAACACAAGTATAATTAACCGTAATCTTAATCAGATAATATTATTTTTTCCATTTAGATACCCATTAAATATTATTTAGAATTTTTATAATTCCCGTGATGTACGTTATGAGCTTATTTTTTTTTCATACATAATTTAACTTTTAAATATTTAGATAATTGTATTCTTTGCTATTAAATTTGAATGTGTAAAGTTTTTATGTGTTATGATTTATCACTGTTTCATTAAAATAAACGTGGAGCCAAGGATTTTTTTTTTTTTTTTTGTCCTGTGGAATATGTATATATGTACATTGTACATATATACAGGGTGATTCATAAAAAATAGGCAGTACTTTAAAGGGTTATAGTACACTTAAAGACAAATAATATTAAATAGGAGACTAAGGGTCCCAGACGTATTCCCAAGGAGATAAGGGGCATTAAAGTTTAGGGTCCGAAATTTCAAATGATTATAAAAAATGGAAAAATTGGTCGATTCGTTTGCGGTTTTTGCAAAAAATTTTCTTTATGCCAGTATTTTCTTGAAATAAAATTTTAAAGTTCAATTTAAAAAATTGCCGATAGGGGGCGCTTTCGACTTTGGAGTAACAAACAACTATTTTTTAACGTCATTTTTTGTATTTCTTTAAATGATTTCGAAAGCTTAGATTAAACTTAAATTTTGATCTAAAAATCTGAGTCCTAACGAGTAGTTAAGTAGCGTAAACTGAAATTTGAAATTTGAAACCATTCTACCCCCAGAACAAAAATCAGTTATTCCCGATCTTTGTGTCGTAGATTAGGCTCTAACTACTGCCGCGTTTTGCTAAAATTATTCTTTATGTCAGTATTTTCTTGAAAATAAATTTTAAAGAAAATTTTCAAAAAATTCCGATAGAGGGCACTTTAGACTTTGGAGTAACGAACAACTATTTTATACCGTTATTTTTTGTGTCTCATTAAATGCTTTCTAAAGCTTAGACTTAAATTTTCAGCCCAAAATCTGAATCGTTAGACATGGTGAAGTTTCTGGGGAGAGGGGTTTGAAATTTCTACTCCTGAGCACAGTTCAGTTTACCATGTCCACACATTGTGTGCTGTGATACGAGGTAAAAAGACACAAATTAGGATTATGTTACCAAAGCATATTTATTAACATGTAATTACAATAAATGTTCAAAATTGTGACCAGCAGAGGTTATGCACGCAGAACAACGGCGAAGAATGGAACGGCGAACATTCGCGAAAACATCAGGCTTTTCGAGCACTTCCCCTACAGCGGCGGAAAGTCTGGCGACCAGTTCCTCGGGGGATTCAATGGGTGTCTTATACATAAGAGCCTTCAATTGTCCCCAAAAAAAGAAATCGAGGGGTGAAAGATCTGGCGAGCGAGCAGGCCAAGCAACAGGACCACCTCGACCAATCCATCTGTTCGGAAATGTGATGTCCAGATAGTTGCGGACGTCTCGTACGTAATGGGCTGGTGCTCCATCGTGCTGGAACCACATGACCCGCCGGATGCGTGGAGGAACAACGTTTAACAGGTCTGGCAGCACATGTTGCAGAAATGTGAGGTATGTTTTACCGTTGAGGCGTTCAGGAAGAAGGTACGGTCCGATTAGGTGGTCTCCGAGGATTCCTGCCCAAACATTGATGGAAAAGCGTCTCTGATGAGCATGTGGATACGTAGCATGTGGATTTACATCCGCCCATACATGTGCATTGCGTGTGTTAAATGTACCTTCACGTGTGAAGGTACATTCATCGGTGAAAAGCACAGTTCGTCCAAAATGTGGATTTAGCGCGTTCTGCTGCAGAAACCAGCGGGCGAATTCAATACGATTTGGATAATCCCCTGGAGACAGTTTCTGGACTCGTTGCACATGAAACGGGAGCAAATGTTCATCCTTCAGTACCCTCCAAGTCATGGACTGTGAGGTATCCACCTGCCTAGCCACTGTTCGTGTACTTGTACTTGGCTGCGCCGCTACTACACTATCTACCAAAAAGTATTTGTACACTTTCAGTTTTTGACATTTTGTCAAATATTTAAAAATATACTGGTCGGATTCTTCTGGAACTTCAGAAATATAAAGATTATGTTTCACTTTATATTTATTTACATTCATTTGTTAAGCGGGTAATTAGAGGGCCGGCAAAAAAACAAAGAATAATAGAAATATTTGGGATCGCCCTGTACATGAAAATGCACGAAACGACTTATCGCTTTAGAATACAAATATATGAATACAGTAGAATATGTACACTAATTTTTGTGAGAATAGCATGTATATTTATGGCGATAGAGCGATTTTTTTGAAAAATTCAAAAAATTCTGGTATGTTTTTTGTTTATATCATGCTGGGTTTTTGACCAAATTTAACGCAAATTTCAGAAAAATTGGCAAAATGCAGTAGAAAAAATGTAGCGCAATTGGAATATAAATATATTAAATATTTTATGAAATATGAGTAGTTGTATAAAATAATTTTTATCTGTGCATGCGCAAACTAGAAAAACATTTTTTTTACATCATTTAATAGTCAATTCTATGGAGTGACTTATAAAAAAAATCCAATCAAATATCGTGAAAATTCAAAAAGATATCATTATTTTAGTGAGATGTTTTTACTCTGCTCTCTAAAAACGGCTGAATCTTAAGGGATTCTCCACAAATTGACATTTTTTAATAACTGACTTTAAAAAAAAACTAGTATTGAATTAATACAATATCTAATACAATATTGCTGCTAATAAGTACTTGACAATTGTGATAGAAAAGAAAAAGAGCTTTATTCACATTCAGGGCCAAAACTAAGAGAGGGTTGGGGGAAAAGGGCATGTGCCCCGGGAGCTAGGATGAAAGTGTCCCAAATGTACATTTTGTTTGGCGATTTTTTCCATGTCTATATTTAGCATGATATTGTCTAAATCGTCCCATTCAAAGCCTTTCTCCTATACCAAAGCATAGAAGAATCTAATGATGATGGCATAAAGATCCCGCATAAAGCAGATTTTTTTTTCGTTTTGATTCGGTTTCACGATTTTAAGGTATCATTTTTTTAAAACAAAGCAGACTACTTTAATCAATATTACATATTTTAAGTTTTAAAATAAGTCGGCTATTAATAAATTAGAAAATTTTTCTTTGCAAATACTTTTGCAGATGCTTTGCAAAGAAGAAAAGGGAGGGGGGGGGGAGTTCACCAAAATTCATTGAAATATAAATATATTAAATATTTTCTAAAATGTTCTATGTCATGCAATAATTTCAACCAAATATAAAGCCACATTCAGAAAAATTCGCAAAATGTAGTAGAAAGAATAAGGTGCTATTGAAATATAAATATATTAAAAGTTTTCTAAAATATGAGTATTTGTATGAAATATTTTTTAATCAGCGTATGCGTGAACGATAAAATTTATCATTTTAATTTAATTTAATATTCAACTCTATGGAGCTACCCATAAAAAAATCCGATCGAATTTCGAGGAAATTCAGAAAGTTATTGATTGTGGATAGGAGTGAACTGATTTTCAATTGGTCTCTGAAAGCAGTTGAATGACGTCAGATTTTACGCAAATTGCCAAATCTCCATTTACGTTTTTTAATGGTGATTTACTTCTTTTCTTAGATAATTACCAGAACAAACCTATTTCAGGATAAAAAATAATTATAAAAAATCGAAACATTTGTGTCAAATCTACCCATTGATACATAACTGATAATGGCTCTTATGCAAATGCCGATATCTGCGATCCTGAAATACGTCAAGTTCTCCACTGTTAAATGTGGTGTCGAAAATAACACTGACATCAATCGCATGCATGATGCCAAGAAGAACAGAGCTGTCTGATTTTGAGAAAGGTGTGATCATCGGGTACCACCGAAATGGCCGATCTTTAATCGACATATCTAGCGAGCTTAATTACCCCAAAACGACTGTGGCTTATGTGATTAGAAAATGGAAGCTGAATGGTGATTGTCAGAATGTGGCCAGAGTAGGCAGACCGACGAAACTGGGAGATAGAGACCGACGGGTTCTGTCTAGAGAAATTCGGAAGAACCGCAACCAACCAATGTTACACATACGCCAAGAATTTCAACAAGCTTCAGGATGTGTTGTTTCCATGAATACCATCCGTAAGGAAGCTCATCTGCTTAATTTTTACGGCCGTGCTGCCGCCCATAAGCCTTTAATCACCAAGTCCAACCGCGGAGCTCGGTTAAGTTGGTGCAAAACACGCCAGCAATGGACTGTACAGCAATGGAAACAGGTTCTCTGGAGTGATGAATCAAGGTTCACCCTCTACCGTTCTGATGGTAGGGTCTGGGTCTGGCGTCTGCCTGGAGAACGCCTCCTACCAGAATGTATTGTGCCCACAGTTAAATTTGGCGGAGGGGGAATTATGTTCTGGGGTTGTTTTTCCTGGTTCCTACTAGGACCCTTGGTCCCAATTCATGGTAAGCTCAATGCCGATGCCTACTGTAATATACTGGACAACAGTGTATTTCCTACGTTGTGGCAATACTATGGATTGGACCCATGTTATTTCCAGGATGACAACACAAGCTGCCATGTAGCGAGATCCAGCATGGATTGGTATGCTGATAATGGAGTGCATCGACTCGAGTGGCCTGCCCAGAGCCCAGACCTGAACCCAATAGAGAACTTCTGGGACGAGTTGGATCGTCGAATTAAGGCGGGTGACACACGCCCAAAATCAGTAAAAGAGCTTACCTGCCTTGTGCAAACAGAGTGGAATAAAATACCATTAAATGTAATACAAGGACTAGTTGAGAGCATGCCCAGGAGAGTCGCAGCTGTAATTGCCTCTCGAGGAGGATCTACAAATTATTAAATGTGAACAGGGCCAAAACCAGTCTTTTTTCCCCGAGGCAAACGTGGATTTTGAAGGTACCCCTTTCCCCCTCCTTCGCAAAGCACATTTACAAAGAAAATTTCTCCAATTTATTAATAGCCGACTTATTTTAAAACTTAAAATATGTAATATAAAATAACGTATTCTGCTTTATTAAAATACTCCAATTTGATACTTTAAACCGAATCAAAAAAATTCTACTTTCAACAGGATCTTTAAGGCCCTTTTCCCTGCTCGCGAAGACACTGCTGAGCTAATGCTATTCCTGTGGGGAGGCATTTTTCTAATAACTCTTTCTCATTTTGAAATTTTCAATTTTTTTTTTTTTTTTGCATTGGATAGCGGAAGTCCCTCTCAAAATCGCTCCTTGACTACTTTTTCGATTTGAGTCATAGATATTTTTTATAAAGTTAGTTTCACTTTCAGAACCTCTTTTGGAAGTGAAAGAAACATTATAAAAATATCTACGCCAAAATTGAAAAAGTAATCACGGAGCGATCTTGAAAAGGACTTCCGCTATCCAATGCAAAACATATTATTTAAAAATGTCCAAATGCAAAAGAGTTAGAAAAATGCATCCCCATAGGAATAGCATTAGCTCGTGAGCATCTTCGCGGGTAGGGGCAGGGACCTTAAGCCATCATCATTAGATTTTTTTATGCTTTAGCATAGCCCAGATATAATAATTTTAACAATATTATGCTAAACATAGACATGGAAAAAATCGCCAAACAAAATGTACATTTGGGACACTTTCATCCTTGCGCCCGGGGCACATGCCCTTTTCCCCCAACCCTCTCTTAGTTTTGGCCCTGAATGTGAATAAAGCTCTTTTTCTTTTCTATCACAATTGTCAAGTACTTAGTAGCAGCAATATTGTATTAGATATTGTATTAATTCAATACTAGTTTTTTTTTTAAAGTCAGTTATTAAAAAATGTCAATTTGTCGAGAATCCCTTAAGATTCAGCCATTTTTAGAGAGCAGAGTAAAAACATCTCACTAAAATAATGATATCTTTTTGAATTTTCACGATATTTGATTGGATTTTTTTTATAAGTCACTCCATAGAATTGACTATTAAATGATGTAAAAAAAAATGTTTTTCTAGTTCGCGCATGCGCAGATAAAAATTATTTTATACAACTACTCATATTTCATAAAATATTTAATATATTTATATTCCAATTGCGCTACATTTTTTCTACTGCATTTTGCCAATTTTTCTGAAATTTGCGTTAAATTTGGTCAAAAACCCAGCATGATATAAACAAAAAACATACCAGAATTTTTTGAATTTTTCAAAAAAATCGCTCTATCGCCATAAATATACATGCTATTCTCACAAAAATTAGTGTACATGTTCTACTGTATTCATATATTTGTATTCTAAAGCGATAAGTCGTTTCGTGCATTTTCATGTACAGGGCGATCCCAAATATTTCTATTATTCTTTGTTTTTTTGCCGGCCCCCTAATTACCCGCTTAACAAATGAATGTATATAAATATAAAGTGAAACATAATCTTTATATTTCTGAAGTTCCAGAAGAATCCGATCAGTATATTTTTAAATATTTGACAAAATGTCAAAAACTGAAAGTGTACAAATACTTTTTGGTAGATAGTGTACATCTAGAATGGCTTCTGCAACAACTACTGATTCGTCCTTTTTTGCACGACCTGCATTCGACCGGGAAGCGAGAAATGATCCCGTCTCACACAACTGTCTGTGCAAGCGCTCGAAAGTTTTGCGGTTAGGCAACCGCCTGTTGGGAAATCGCTCTCCGTACATTCGTTGTGCCTCTGCACCATTTCCATCTGCCGCTCCGTAAATTAAATGCATCTCAGCCTTTTCCTTATTCGTGAAGGGCACCATCTTCCGATTCATTACTACAGCGACTTACACTTGACTCACCGTTCAGTGGTTTTTATGCCTGAATCGTGTCGAAATTTTGCATACGTGTTCTTCTTCTTCCCCATTTGACATTTGCATACTTTCTGTCTCCTTCTTCACCCGGTGACTAGCGTCAGGAATGGAGCTTTAACGTTTGCATGAGCGACGTTTCCAACTGTGCCAGTGCCTTTATGAGTGAATTCCGACTATGCAGTCCTTGACGAAAGTTGTATTTTTGCCTCGTATCACAGCACAGAATCGTTGGGCATGCGTTGGGCATCGTTAAGTAGTGCAAACTGAACTATGTTCAGAAGTTGAAATTTGAACCCCCTCCCCTCGCTACTGAACCACGCTCAGCGATTCAGATTTTGAGCTGAAAATTTAAGTTTAAGTCTAAGCTTTAGAAAACATTTAATGAGACACAAAAAATAACGGTATAAAATAGTTGTTCGTTACTCCAAAGTCTAAAGCGCCCTCTATCGGAATTTTTTGAAAATTTTCTTTAAAATTTTTTTTCAAGAAAATACTGACATAAAGAATAATTTTAGCAAAACGCGGCAGTAGTTAGAGCCTAATCTACGACACAAAGATCGGGAATAACTGATTTTTGTTCTGGGGGGAGAAGGGTTTCAAATTTCAAATTTCAGTTTACGCTACTTAACTACTCGTTAAGACTCAGATTTTTAGATCAAAATTTAAGTTTAAGTCTAAGCTTTCGAAATCATTTAAAGAAATACAAAAAATAACGTTAAAAAATAGTTGTTTGTTACTCCAAAGTCTAAAGCGCCCCCTATCGGCATTTTTTGAAATTGAACTTTAAAATTTTATTTCAAGAAAATACTGGCATAAAGAAAATTTTTTGCAAAAACCGCAAACGAATCGACCAATTTTTCCATTTTTTATAATCATTTGAAATTTCGGACCCTAAACTTTAATGCCCCCTATCTCCTTGGGAATACGTCTGGGACCCTTAGTCTCCCATTTAATATTATTTGTCTTTAAGTGTACTATAACCCCTTAAAGTTCTGCCCATCTTTTATGAATCACCCTGTATAAACATATTCCTTATGTTTAAATTTTCACTAGCTATTGCCTGAAAAGTGGATTTTAGTACTATGGTTACAACATATATCTGCAGGATATA
Organism: Maratus speculifer; assembly: GCA_964019185.1. Classification (NCBI taxonomy): domain Eukaryota; kingdom Metazoa; phylum Arthropoda; class Arachnida; order Araneae; family Salticidae; genus Maratus; species Maratus speculifer. The sequence goes on along the minus strand of OZ025299.1, from coordinate 235,252,291 downwards.
AGTCATATTTAATTTCTTTATGCCAGTAAATTTTATATCTTATGAATAAGAGCTAGACAATTTTTACATAATTTAATAAAAAAAAGAAAGATTTAGAAAACAGAAAAAAGAAGAAAAAGGAAAGAAATGACATATCTATTGTTTTTAATTGCTTTAAAAATACTTTGAATATAAAAAAATAGTTATTAATCACTAAAAAATATATTCAAACTTGTATTACATAAGTAAATATGAACTTTTAAAAATATATACTAAGGCAATTTTATTTATAAACTTCACGTCAAGAATAAACAACTTTTTATTTATGCCTAATTTATCATATTTAATTTTTTACTGCTAATAATTACTTGTACCAGAAACGATTGCAATAAAAGGAAAAATAATAACTGTTTTCTGATATTACTCAATTTTTAAAATTTAAAGTCGTTAACAAAATATAGAAAACCAATGCTTTCGTATAAATTAAAATAATTAATACATCAATTTAAAAAACTCAAAATATATTAATCAATACTTTTTGAATATACCGTTAAACAACCAAAATAAACTGCCATACATGAATAAAATGTTTCTCCGTTTGTTTAATTTTCAAAAATCTTACGGTAGTATACAAAAAATTCCTATGATATTTTTAGAAATTTGGTAAATGTTAAATCTGAAGCGTTGGATATCATAATTTATGATTTTCAATAGTAAATTAAAAAAACAATAAGAATAAATCTTTCACAAACTTCCTTTATGGTAACATCTAAAGAAAATTTTTACAATATTAAAGATATTTTTTCAATCTAAAAACTTTTCCAAAATCAAAATCATATATGAATATCATTTTTATCTCCGGAATAATTCCAAATAAAAAAATAAAATAAAATAAAATAAAATAATTATTGATGCATATAGCTGCAAGTGTTTAATAGTAAAAACAGAAGAAATACAACATAAAATAAATACGGTATCAAACGGTTTCAATTTTATGTTTTTATCTCTTTAACCATGAATCACTGAATCATGAGGTGGAAAAAAAATCATTCAGGTTTTCCGAAGTACGTATGTAAGCAAATTTTGTTTTTGAACGAGAACGAATTCATCATTTCACAGTTTCGCAGAGGAAGATTAAACTAGTTATCACTCATTGGTTTATTCTTAAAAATTAAGCTAATTGAATTAAAAAATGCAATTTAAATATTAAACAGCTACAAGTTACACCGGTTACATAAAGAAAACATAACGAACAATAGCTTGACAAAAAAAGTTTAACATTATACTACAATCAATCTTCATATCATAAAATCAATCTTTAAAGCTATTTACTCTTATTCATAGATAAAATCCACTGGAATAACATGTTAAAATAAAATATGACTCCCCTTTTATTCTAAAGTTATCCATAATAAGAGTATAATCCATTTTTTAACTGAACTAATGGCGTACAAAGCTAGCTTCCCGCTCTTCTTCATTTCTCATAAATTACGTCATATCAGTACGTCATGCGCAGAAATCTGAATCTGGTTTGCAATTCGCATAGTAGAAATGTTGAACGTCGTTATAAAATAAAACGCTTCCTAGATAATTCTAACATATTTCTTGGTTCGTTTATACCATGATCATATTAAGACGATTATGTATCTAAAAAATAAGACATTCATTAAGTCTGAATTTTCAGATTAAAGACATTAACTGACTGAAATTCTTTTTCAGCAATATTTAATTCACGGGGTGGCTCGGGGTGTGGGGACCTCCCGCCGGGTCAGTAAGATGCCCCCCCCGAAAATTTTGATATTTTGTGTTTTTAATGGTCAGAAAGTGCAATACCTCCCCGGACCTCCATAATGACCCCCCCACCCCCGGAGCCACAGAAATCCCTCCCAGAGAAAAGTGTCTAAATTCAACACTTCTTTACATTCACATATGCAGATAAAATTCTAGTGTTAAACAATGTTGAATTCAGACACTTTTCTCCGGTAGCGACTTCTGTAATCAATTAAAGAGATTCGGGAGGGGGAATTGCATTTTTGACCATTGAAAACACAAACCGGGGGGGGGGGGAATTCATTGTTCAGTGCCTTGAATTCAACACTTGTGCGAAATTCACATTGTGTTAAATAATTAAATTAACGTAAAAAGTACAAATAAATGAACTGAAATTACTTTCAGATACATACATATAATATAAATTTATTTAAAATAGATTATAAAAAAAATCTTAAAGTTCATTAAAAACATTAAAAAACTATAAAGGCCGTGAAATGGTTGAAAAAATCTTAAGTTTTTGTGATGGTTTAATGTATTTTAAGATATTTTATATCTATTTTAAATAAATTTATGTTATATGTATGCCTGTGAAAGTAATTTCAGTACATTTATTCGTATTTTTTGCATGAATTTAAATGAGAAGTGACATATTTTAGTGTTTTTCATTCTTTTACTCCATATGTTAATTCAAAGTTGAACGGAAAATTTTAAAACTGTAAAATTGCAGGCTTTCACACTCCTTAGCGGAGTGAGATGTTTCACTCTCCACAGCAGAGAGGCATGTCTCACTCTCGACAATGGAGCGAAATATTTCACTCTTTCCTAGGGAGTGAAAAATTCCACTTTTTAAGGAGTGTATTTCTTTTAAATTCACTCCGAAAAGAGTGAGAAAGCCTGTCACTCTTTCAAAAAGTTAGCATTTCACTCCTTCCACTTTTAGAGTGAAGGAAATGCGGAAAGCCGCCTTTTAATAACTCAGCAAATATAGCTCACATTGTTCTGATTTTTTAAAAAGAGTCTTATATCTGCAGTCTAATTCTATTTAGAATTTTTTACATTTCTACGTTCTTTATCTTTTAAGATCTCGATACCCATTTTTAAACCGAAATCGATGGGGTTTGTTCCTGATAATGAAATCTAGAAAACGGCCTGGGCGATTTTATTAAAACTTATACATAATATGAATCTGTTTAAGATAGAGTGAATAAGACATGCCTAGTTCCTAGAAAAACTCTTGTTTGTTATATATTGGTCTTGAAAAATTGGACTATATTTTTCGCATTTCTATGGGAATCTCAATGCAAATGCTTGATAAACCATTTACTATATTCATATGAGTGTTTCTTTTTTCTTTACTTACCTTTTTCTCCACATTACTGCGTACTTGCTTGCTCAATCGGCATGTCGTTGGGATTAAGATCTGAACATCGCGTGTTCTGTCCCGTTCGAGGCATTACGTTTTATTTTTGTTTTGATCTTTTTTAAGCCAGTTAATAAAATAAAGTTGACTTTTATTATCCGTTCCTTTGTATTTTTTTTATTGTCAATGAGACCATTAAATGAAATTTTAATTAAAAAAATTGTAATAAGTTAAATAAAATTACATTACAATTACAACTGATTTAAATGAAATAAAACTTCACTTTAAATAAATTTCAATAATTCAATTTTAAAATTAAATTTAAGTAAGATATATTTTTAATTATTAAAATAGACATTCATTATAAATTATAAAATGAAATGAATACTTACTTTTACAAAATCAAATATTTTATTATGAATGAGTCTAACGAAGCATAAATTTCTGGATTTTGTCGGCACTTACATTAAAACTTCAAGCGTATCATCTTCAGATACAAAATTTTAGCTGACAAACATTGATTTTGGGACCACATTCATCAATAATGTATGGTTCAAAAATGTTTTAAAAATACAAAATATGAATGCGAAAGTATGCGACATTATAAATGATACTGTTTTTAGATTTTGTTGGGGGAAAAATATGATTGTGTCCAGTAGCACAGTTTAATTTTTTATTACGTAATCCAAAAACTTCATAATTTATATTCTAAATTGCATGTCATTAGGATTCAATGTACTGGGAAAAAAATGTAATTTTTCAAGAATTTGGAAAGTTGAAACTAAACTTTAGTTGTAAATTGTAGTTTAAGCCATTTTTTCCCACAGATATTATGTCAAAATTCCATACAGATTTTTTTTTCAAATGAATTGATAGTAAACAAGGAAATACTTAGTAGGTCTTAAAGCCAATATATGGCAGCACTAAAGCTCTGTGTGAGAGGCAGTTTTGAATTTTGATTGCAGTCATTCGTTGTTGCATTTCATTCCTAGATGGTTCCCTTGCTGAAGTTGAATCATGCATTGTCAGAATTGAGATTTGTTTTGAAATTTTTTTCTAGGCGAAATTTATTTTCGATCTTACTGCCAATATCCCTGTGACGCATCGTACGCATGTTGTTGTCGATAGACTGTAAGTGCAAAATGGCAGAAGATTTGAAAATGCTAGAAATTTTAATTTTTCTATTATCATTTAAATTGTAGAAAAAAAAATGTTTGAATAAAAAAAATGCAAAGATTTTAGTTTTAAAAATTAAATTGGAAAAATCCCTTTAATAATAAAAAAAAAGCATTGTAATTTAAAAATATTTTTTATAATCGTTGAGCATTCACAATAATAACAAACATGATTTACAATTTGAATAAACATTTTTTTCAATTGCAAACAATAATTTGAATGAACAAATACAAAGTTTGTATGTTTTAAATTTTAATTTAGTTTAAAAAATGATTTTAGTGATTAAAACTTTAAAAAATCATTGTACAATTATTATAATTATTCATAAGTTACTTTTTAAATTGCAAAAAAAAATAAAAAAAATAAAAAAAATAAAAAAAAGAGAGAAAGAGAGAGAGAGAGAGAGAGCTCTTGAAGATTTTATTTTTAAAAAAATCTGTTAAAAAAGTCATTTTAATTTTTAAAAATATTTAAAAGAGAAAACTGAGTGCAGAAGTATCGTGTACTTTCTAGCAATATGATCCGAAGATTTGGATGAGCGAGGAACTTTGTTGCAGATGATATAATTTTTTTTTATCAAATCCTATTAACAAACGAAATAATGCATAATTTCTGTTCAAAGAAATATATGTGTGAGAAAAGAAGTATATGTGTTCCAATATTTATGCTAGAATCATATTTTGAAATGATTTAAAGTATAAATGAAAGATACAAAATTATTTTTTAATAATAATAATAATTCAAGTATAAACATTAATACAAAAACATTATGCTGTGATTTAAAAACATAAAAAATAAATGAAAAGTACAAAATTATTTTTTTAAATATAGCCTTTTGATTCCAATTATTATATGGCATTAAAAATTGAATTTAATAGAATATTTTAGTAAGTTCTCATAAAATAATATGCAAAAATAATGAATTCTGTAAAAATATATCTCCACTTCGGCGCATCACCCCAATTAAAAACTGAACTTTCTCACTTTTCGTCCATGACTTTTCCACCACATGGAATAATCATTGTCTTATACTTTGTTGCTATATGTCTTTTTATAGTTGCAACTATTAGTTTGTGACTTAAAAAGGCCATTTTACAATACCTAAAAATAAGAATTACTCGAATGTTCAATATACATTTTCAATCTCATTTTTGTTTCTAACTTAATTGTTTTTAATATTTTGTAAATTCAACAATATGACTTTTATAAATAAACAGTTAAGTTAAATATAAAAATCCTATGCTTGTTGAAAAAAAATCTAATTATTTTAATGTTGCTCTAAGGTAAGGACAGGACACTGTGACTCAGGAGGGATGGGGCATGTCCCATCCGTGCCAAATGATATCTCTATTAAAATAATTATGCTTAATAACATATGATGGCAGAGTCATGACCTAGTTAGGGAGTAACACCCTCGCCCCAGACCTACCTACTAACGGACACCTCTTAGGATGCACTCGCTACGTATCGCCCAAAAACTCAGACGAGGTGCCTCTGGTGGAACCCGGCGAATTGAGAAAAAGTTCCGCTTGACGACAGAAACATCGCCTTACTCGGGTCGAAGTCCTTCCTTCCACAGTATACCGTCTTACGACCAACACTCAGGGAGTACCATATAAGTGCCACAGCTTCAGGTCGATCGAGCAGCCTCTAGCCGAACCCGAAGAGCTGAGGAAAGACTCTTCTGACGACATAGACATTGCCTCGAATTATTTTTCGTCCACACCTACTTGCGCAGGGGGTTCGAGATTGTGGACTAGGTACCGGTAGGGACTCCAGGTGGGCTCGAAAAATTCCACCTAAACGGCGTAGATACCACCTCGCTAGGGGGTTAGAGCGTACGGAATCCCGCGCACCCCGCTCCGTCCCCCCACCCTCCGGCCGGGGGACCGCGCGAGGTCCAACGTCACCGTCAACGCTCTACCGTTGCCTCGGAACGCTCGTGGTTCACAGGCACGAATACTCTTTCCCCCTGCTATGAGAACTCCTGCCACAAGGAGAAAAGTACGTCTGGCCAAACCCTAGAGGACAAGAAGTACTCCTCTACAGGCGTTCGAAGCGACGCCCGGATCGGGTATTAGTAGTGGAAAAATTATTGTTATGTATTATTACTGCTAGGTCATAATCACTGGACACATAAAACTCCAGTCACACAAAAGACGCGCCGGACCCCCGAATCAGACCGAGAGTTCCTCTGAGAAGTGATGCACTACTGCATTAACAGGCGAGCGTCTGGCCGAAATCTTTGCGGAAGACGATCCTGGAAGCGAACCCACCGGTAGACCACCTCCCAGGGCGGAGGGCCACAAGAGGTAACCAGCTCCATGCTAGCTTTCCGTCATGACCGCTACCTAGCCGAGCGGGTGCACCCCCATTAGGAGCCAACTCATACCCAGGAATTGGCACACCACTGCCTGAGCTGCAGAGAACGTAGGGCCTGAGTTTTCTGGCGAAAGGAAGTCACGCCAAGCACTGGCCTGGATTCTCTCAACTGAAGCTCCGGGAGTCGCTGCATGTCCTACCTGGGACTTCTGCCGACATTACAGAGTCCCTACGCCTTAAACAACAAGGCCCGTGCTCTCAACTCAGGCTCCCTCTGAGTCAATTGCTGGTCAAGGCTATGTTGGCTATCTTCTTAGATAGCCTTTACTTAAAATCACCGTGCAACACTCTAAGACCAAAGTTCTGGAGGCTACCTCTGGGATCAGTCCGCGAATGCTACTCTCCAAGTTACTAGGGATCAGGGATCAACGATCGAGACGCCAACCACAAAATGGCTTATGGAATTCAATGTCCCGGCGGAAAAGAATCCCCATTACCACTCAGAGAAAGCCTTTGTAGAAAACACCCGGAATCAGCGGGCATAAATGTAAAATAATAAAAAACAACAACAAATAGTCAGGCTTGACCATAGAAAAAACAATGTCAGTAAACGGCACCAATGCCTATTGAAGTACCATCACATACAAGTCAAATAAATAGAAACTAAAATAACTATTAAAGAAATTAGCACCAAAAATAAAACAACACACTATCCCCAAAAATATATAAAACGAAGCTTAAATAAAAGAACAGACCTTATACATTGAAGGATGTGCTAACTAAAATTTTCAAAATTAACAATCAATATACAAATGATATAATAATGAAAACTGAAGAATCGATATGACGTGTAGTAAACAATAACTGGAAATGTTCATAAACAAAGCTCTAAAGCTCTACGTGATGTTAAAGTTCATCACAAAATAACAGACTTCTTTTTTTTTCCTTTTTAGCAAAGTCCAGGTAAATGTCTTCAAAGAAATATTATTATGCGTATGATGTCCATCAGATCGTGGTAGGTTTCAGCAGGATAGTACATAACCATTAAAAGTTTTTGGAAAGTAAGGAATTTAAATCGCCTAAAGCAAAGTACAAAACTTCTACATGATAGTATAGTTCATCACAAAATAACAGACCAATATGTTCACAGCCCAAATCCGGATTAATATCTATGTAGATATATTAAGTCTATTATCACTGGGAAGCCAAAAGTAATGTCCGCAGATTAGCACAAATGCAATAGTAGTTCTAGAGAGCTCACTTTCTGAAATACCGGGGACACTGATTTATCACAAAATCAAGGAAAGTTCATAAAATAGATAATCATATTAACACAATAAGTAAATGTCTTTTGCAGTAGATTCAGAAGATTTCAGATAACACTAATCTTTTCAAAATAATCATAAGATGACTGCTGAATTCATTAATCTATGTATGTCCAGAGAGATATCCGAGGTAGGGGCAAAATTGCAATAAAATTAAATCAAAATCTATATTTAATAAACGAAAATAGTTCATTTAATATGGTATAATTATCTATTAAGTTACTGTAATTAGCTCCAGAAAACGGGATTACTTTTAAGTTTTTCGCAGTGTGAGGGCCGGATTAAAACTGAAATGGCGTTTCATTTTAGGGAAACGTCCAAAAGTATAGTGTTTTTAATATTAACATCACTAACAATACACTAACACTACACTAACGTAACACTAGAAATAACATTACCAGTTCTTCCACAAACGCACTTGTCCGTTAGTCTTTTTTTTAAATTTTGCATAAGAAGGATGGGAAACTTCCATGGCTGCTACAACAGTACTGAATCACTTGGCTACTGCATGTGTAATCATTACTCACTTTATTTAAGGGTTTCAAGACTCTTAAAGCTCCCAAATTTTCAAAATTTCATTTGTTTAGCATTAAATTGCTATCTTTTCTGAACATTTTAATATAATTATTTTCTCGAAATTATCACTAGAACAAAAATTATGGGTTTTAGAATTTTACCCGCTTAGCAGCTGAAGCCGTGGCGTTTCCGAAACTTTGATGTGATTTTTCTCCAAATGACATTTTTTTTCCATAGCGTGCACGATATCTCAAAATATTTTAAGTATTTTCACATAAAATTTACAAAATATATGTTTCATGTTAATCTGTATAAACTGAACATAAAATTTTCTTTTTATTTTTCAAAAAAGTTTATTTCTTAGGTGATTATATTGTTGAAACTTTCAAAAATTTGTATTAATTAAATACAACTTTGTATTCAAAAGATAAAAATACTTTAAATATAAATTTACTTAGGTTCAAGGTACCTATTTCAATCTGATGTATAAGTCTGCCCCAAAGTTTCCATTCTAGTTGCCATATTTATTTTGTAATCGTGCGCGTAAGCTATTATATAATTTTTCTGCTCGTCAGATATCTGACAGTTTGGAGTACCCTTTAAATGCTGTATTTTGATATCATAAAAATTTTAAGATATAAAATGTTGAAGATGGTCTCATTTTTAAAATGTTTCCTATTTTAAGAGTCCTGAGACCCCTTAAAATCATAAATGTGTCCCTACCATTAGTTGAATTCAACCAGTACACTGAGAAACATTTGTGGAAACGTTACTCCGTAAAATTGGTGGGAGCATTGCTGCCTCCAATTTTATGGAGCATTTTAACCGTTAAAACCGGTGTAACATTGTCATGTTACACCAGTAATATATGTTTAGATTACACCATTGCATATGTGAAAACAATTACTCCATGAAAGTGGAGGCAGCATTTGCCACCATTTTTACACCAATTGTATGGAGTAACGTTTCCACAAATGTTTTACAGTGTAGTCCTGCCGGGTCAATCCATTTCAAGTGGTCCAGAAAATATTTTTATAGTCGCTCAACCATTTTTAAAAAATCTGAAATTTTTTGTGCAGCAACCCTAACATGGCGGAAGTTAAAAAAAAACGCTTATTTTAATTTTACTATTTTTTGTTTGTGCATGGCGGCCATCTTTGTTTCTTCGTGTTCAGCGATTTTCTCAGATACTAGGATACACAAAATTGTAAATATCTCGTCTTTTATTTTTCCGATTGAAATGCGTTTTGCAGCATTTTGTTCAGAATGAAATAGGCTAAATGTACGGTCGTAGAATAATTTTGAAAAATAAATTTTTACAGATGAAATTTTAGCACAAAATTTAAGATTTTTTCCAAAATCTAACCGTTTGCAAAAGGAAATTTTTCATATAAGGAAAACTGTCAACCTTACACAATTTTTTCTACAAATAGGTCAAAAGAGCGTGTACTCACACACCAAGTTCCAGATCTGGGAGGTGATTTTTCTTTGCGAAAAAAATTCCGAAATTCGTCAAAAATTTCAAAAATCGCACTTTTTAGGCTTTGATATCTCTGGTGGGGCACGCGATAAAAATCTGAAATTCTGGCCTTTGATAGTACAGTGTAGTAATGTTATGTACAAAAAAATTCAAGAAGGAGATTTGGCTACAAGCTGAGATATGACATGGACAATATGTGAAAACAATACTGCCAAACTATTGTAACCTACTATGTAATTGTTCAATAAGACCTTACACATTTTTTTCTACAAATAGGTCAAAAGTGCGTGTACTCATACACCATGTCCCAGATCTGAGAGCTGATTTCTCTTTGCGAAAAAATTCCGAAATTCGTCAAAAATTTCAAAAATCGCAATTTTTAGGCTTTGATATCCCTGGTGGAGCAAGAGATAAAAATTTGAAATTCTGGCCTTTGATAGTATTGTGTAGTAGTGTTATGTACAAAAAATTTCAAGAAGGAGATTTGACTACAATCTGAGTTATGATATAGTCAATATGTAAAAACAATACTTCTAAACTATTGTAACCTGCTATGTGTTTCTTCATACCTACAAAATATTAAACTAATGGTTGATGATGCAAAGTTACAAAGATCATCTTCAAATTCTGTTTAAATAATGATTTAAATAATTCAGATTGTATGCTAAGCCAATGCACTATTTGTCTAGATGAACGAAACATACTGGAAATGCTATTCGTCCATTTCAATGGCCCCGAAAATATTTTGTTTGATTGGCCATTTTAGGCCAGTCAAATTGTCAGAAAAAAGGGTCGATAGATGCAAAAATTCTGCTAGAAGATTTTATGTTTTTAAACTGTTTATGGGGATGCTAGTAACAACAATGAATGGTTTTCCAACAAAATATCTCGAGGCTAAACTTTGTGGAGCCAAAAAACCACAAAATTTTTCAGTATTTTGCCTTTAACTCAAAAAGTATAAAATTTTTGCGTACCATACTCAATTACAAAAAGAAAGAGCATTAAATTCTCTACAAATTTTATTTTAAAACTGTTTCTCTAAAGCCATTATTAAGCGCGCTACAGCTTTCTAAAAGTGACTCTTTTTTCTAGCTTTGTGGAAAAATTGCAAAAACGAGAATTTGGCACAATTTTTTATTATTTTATTCTCTTTAATGTAACTTATGTAACTTACAGGTATTTGCATGATAACAATTATGATGAATTACAATGGTAACATTGTAAAAAAATAAGAACATTTTAACTTTTTTTGTATTTAGAGCTTTAGTGGAGAACATTAATATTAGGTATTTAATTGAATGTAAGTAAAAAATGTTTTCAGTTTTTTGCCTATCACTCGAAAATTATAAACTTTTTGCGTAATATGCTTCATTACAAAAAGAAAGAGCATTAAATTATCTATAAATTTTGTAATAAAAACGTTTTTCTAAACCTATTACTGAGCGCATTATGTTTTTTGTACAATGTCACTTTTTTAAAAAACTTTGCAGAGAGTGACCTATTTTTCGCCTCCCAGCCCAAAAAAAATTTTTTTTCATCACTAACAATAAAAATTAAATACACCTGTTAATGGATGAGAAATGAAAGTTTTAAGGAAGGCAGGCAGAAGAAGCACAAATTCTAGAAACCATATAAGAAAAACAATTACAAAGGGAGGAAGGGCCGGGGATAAGAAAAAGGGAATGCAGATGGAAGATTGTGGCCATGTGAAGTTTCCGAGCCGTTTTCGTTCAAATGCAAGTGTCTTTTATAAAGACGTACTCTTCTAATATGCTGCTATTAAGTTATTGTGTCTCTTCTCGTGCAGTAATGAAAGATGAGTGAGCTCGACCCAAAATTGTTTTTCATTTGCCAAACGGCTTGAAATAGTGATACTCATGTTGTGAGCCAGAAAGGACTTGCCAAGCACTTTGAACATAGCGTTTAGCGTCAATGTAATATTCATCAGTTTTTTGAAAAGTAGCAAGGAAGTTAGAATACAGGATGATTGCCGAAAAACATATGCGAATGAGAGAATGATAGCAGCATATGTTCGTCGGGGTTAAGATTCTATACAGACTATAGTTTGTCCCTCAGATCAAGCACTTCTTTCAAGCTTCAAGATAATTGCTTCTTATGTGACAAAGGTCATCCCGATGACTTACATGAAAAACAATAAAAAATCCCTACGCAAAGAGAAATTTGATTCACAAAGTAATGAAATTAGAAGCGAAAATTACAATTTTGAAAGCTGCTGAAAAACGTGGGGATGAAGGGTCCCAGAATGTAATCGAGCGTATTGAGCACGAACCTGATTTGCAGATGCATAGTATTATAGTTTTTGTCGCGTAAAACTAGATCAATCTGTAACAAGTGGAGAGAAAAGAGTGTGTCGACCCGCATCATCCATTGTCGAAGCCGATGACAAAAACAAGAGCCGCTTCATATCATTGCTAAAAGCAAATTAAAAATTTCAAAATAACAGAATTCAAGTTGAGCAAGCAAATGAAGAAGCTGATGTCATGATAGTTACCTCAGCCATTTCAAGAGCCGAATCTTTTGAAAGCATCGTAATTGTCGGAGAAGATATTGACCTTCTCGTGATGATGACGAGCTTAGGCTATCAGCACAAAAAACTGTTTTTCTAAAAGCCAGGAAGAGGTAACATCGAAACCAAGTGGTTTTCAACCATGTAGTTCAAATACAATTACAATGTTCTTTTCACTCATGCAATCAGCAAATGAGATACAACATCCGCTCTTTTCGGGCAAAGAAAGTCAAAGTTTTGTAACACTTTGAAAAAACCTGAACAGCTTGGAGAAATAGCCTGCGTATTCAATAAAATAGGTTCTAATTTCAAGAAATCATCAAAGTTGGAAAAAAATTCCATATTGCACTATACAGTGGATGCATAGCTACCACACAGAATTTGAGCACCTTGAGGTTCCAGTTATTTGCTAAATTTACCACAAAAAGCAAGACTCATCTTGCAAAACTACCACCAACACAAGAGGCTGTACAGCATCATTTTCTCCGATGTTATCACCATGTACAAGATAGGATAAAAAGCAATATCCCTCCTGAAGGATGGACGTGGGCTCACAGGATCTTTTTCAAAGAGTTCAAATGTGCCAAGACCCGGCAGTTGAATCCTTGCTCCATGTTGTGTCATGTAGTTGTACAAAAGATGTGTCGCAAAGCATGTTGTTTTCATAAATTAAGACTAAAATGTTCGGCAATTTGTAAAAAATGTAATGGGAGCAACTACAAAAATGTCGACGACATTATTTACATAGAAGAAGGGAAGGTAAATATGCCACCGTAAGTATTTTTTACTTACATTCAGTTAATTGCCTAATATTAATGTTCTCCACTAAAGATCTAAATACAAAAAAATTTCAATGTTCTTAATTTTTTTTATAATGTTATCGTTGTAATTAATCATGATTGTTATTAAGCAAATACCTGTAATTTAAATAAGTTACATTAAAGAGGATAAAATAATGAAAAATTGTGTCAAATTTTCGTTTTTGCAATTTTTTCACAAAATTAGAAAAAAAGGATGATTTTCAGAAATCTGTAGTGCTCTTAATAATGGCTTTAGAAAAAGAGTTTTAAAATAAAATTTGCAGAGAATTTAATGCTCTTTCTTTTTGTAATTGAGTATTGTACGCAAAAATTTTATAATTTTTGAGTTATAGGAAAAAAACTGAAAAAAAGGTACGAAAATTTTGTGGTTTTTTGGCTCTACAAAATTTAGCCTCGAGATATTTTGTTGGAAAACCATTAATTCTTGTTACTAGCATCCTCATAAACAGTTTAAAAGCATAAAATCTTCTAGCAGAATTTTTGTATCCATTTATGACAATTTGACTGGCTTATTTTTAAAAAATCTGAACTTTTTTTGTACAACAACCTTAATATGAGGGAAGTTCAAAAAGACTATTATTTTAATTTTAATATTTTTCGTTTGATGGTGGCTATCTCTATTTCATCGTGCGCATCTATTTCCTCACATTGAAGTTTGATATCTCTTGCTTGGCGCGAGATAAAAATCTGGAATTCTGGCTTTTGATAGTATTTTATGGTAGTGTTATGCGCAAAAAATTTCAAGAAGGAGATTTGAGCTTTAAGCTTAAGCTTTGAGCTTTAAGATTTAAGCTGGGATACGGTGATTAAAAAAATATTAAGAAATACTATTACGAGTACATTAGGAAAAATGATATTTGTCTCTTTTATTACAATATTTACACAGAAAATATCGTTTGTTGAAAACAGTTAAATAATAAACATTTAATTTACAAAGATACTATATATGCTCAACAAAGAGCTTAACACTATTTATGAGAGATGTTATGAGTTCGAATAGTTACTGTTGTCAGTCTATTAGGCTGTTCTTTCTCAAAATTTTATTTGAAGCCACCCAAGTCTTGTCATCCCTTGTTAACTTGAATGAAATTCTCTAGGTTTAATAATTGAAACCATGTCAACTCGATCAGTTGCAACCCATTGTCTGTAATTTACTTTTCCTGAAATGTGTTCCGAGCAAAATTGTTGCAAAAGCATTTCTGATAGGTTTGTGGTGTATGGTGTATTTTTGTCGGCCGATTATCTACGCTATGGGATATAGGCCCTATGGGGTGGGTTGCCCTCCGTGGGGGTCTTTCTAAGGGAGCCTAACCCGTATTTACGCAAGGTTCGAAGAAAACCACGGAATACTTCGAACGGTTAGGCGGACGGTCGCGGTTGGGTTCGAACCCAGCACCTACCGTCTACCAGTTTGGAGGTCAGAACCTCGCGGCCACTGGTGGGGCCTAGTAGGTTTGTGCATCTGGACAAATAGTGTATTGGCTTAGCATACATTCTGAATTGTTTAAATCACACAGAAGCATTTGAAGAAGATATTTGTAATTAACATTTAACTTTGTACCATAAATAATTAATTAAAAATTTTAGAGGTATGAACAATTACATAGTAGGTTACAATAGTTTGGCAGTATTGTTTTCACATATTGTCCATGTCATATCTCAGCTTGTAGTCAAATCTCCTTCTTGAAATTTTTTGTACATAACACTACTACACTATACTATCAAAGGCCAGAATTTCAGATTTTTATCTCGTGCTCCACCAGAGATATCAAAACCTAAAAAGTGCAATTTTTTAAATTTTCGACGAATTTCGGAATTTTTTTCGCAAAGAGAAATCAGCTCCCAGATCTGGGACTTGGTATATGAGTACACGCACTTTTGACCTATTTGTATAAAAAATTGGGTAAGGTTGGCAGTCTTGTTGAACAATTACATAATAGGTTACAATAGTTTGGCAGTATTGTTTTCACATATTGTCCATGTCATATCTCAGCTTGTAGCCAAATCTCCTTCTTGAAATTTTTTGTACATAACACTACTACACAATACTATCAATTCCAGAATTTCAGATTTTTATCTCGTGCCCCACCAGAGATATCAAAAGTGCGATTTTTGAAATTTTTGACGAATTTCGCGATTTTTTTCGCAAAGAGGAATCAACTCCCAAATCTGGGAGTTGGTGTATGAATACAAGCGCTTTTGACCTATTTGTAGAAAAAATTGTGTAAGGTTGACAGTTTCCCTTGTATGAAAAATTTCCTCGTGCAAACGGATAGATTTTGGATAAAATCTTAAATTTTGTGCTAAACTTTCACCGCTAAAAATTTATTTGTCAAAATTTTTCTACCACTGTATATTTAGCCTATTTTATTCTGAACAAAATGCTTCAAACCCCATTTCAATCGGAAAAATAAAAGACGAGATATTTACAATTTTGTGTATCCTAGTATCTGAGAAAATCGCTTCACACGATGAAACAAAGATGGCCGCCATGCACAAACAAAAAATAGTAAAATTAAAATAACGGTCATTTTGAACTTCCATCATGTTAGGGTTGTTGTACAAAAAATTTCAGATTTTTTAAAAATAGTCGAGCGACCAGTGCTGGACTACTTGAAATGGATTGACCCTGCCATAATTTTTTGATACGGTTTTTACAAAATGTTTTTAACAAAGAAATAGGATATGGAATCTTATTATCACACTGTACATCTATATTAACAACTCTGTATTTCCAAGTTACCACGAGAACTGTGGCTTTGGAGGACCGCACAAGGACGATTACGAACCAGCTATGGCCCATAATGTAACGTCCATTTATCAGTGGCCGCCGGACACGCAATCAAAGACCCGGACAATAGAAGGCGGGGAATCGTCCTCGACCGGCTTCCGTCAAACATCGTGTACTACGAGCGCAGCCGGGCTCTCGGTCACCTGTCCCATTCAAGAGGTCGGTTCGACGCCATCTGAAGGAGAGGCCACAACTTAATCATAACATAACTGTAATCTAACCGGAATTTAAATACAGCTTAAGACTAACCTAACCGTAACCTTATTGTAACCGAACTGTAACGAAATGTTACCGAATTGTTACCTAACCGTAACCAAATTCTAACTTAAATCTAACTATCCTAACCGTGCACGTGCTCCAAAGTACTTTGGCGGATGGGTGGCGGAATGTTTTCCTCGAACATCCGACCACCGTCACCAGCGGCTGGGTATAGCAGGCATTCTACGCACGCTTTGCTGAATGTTTCGTTTCACAAACCCTCACCAGGATGAGCACTCTTTCAAAAAAAAGAAAACCCTAAATCTGAACGATACTCCGTTTTTTAACCTACCTGTAGATATAATCAATGTACTCATAGACCCGACGGGTTTGCGGGTACAATTTAAAATATTTGCTGAATTTTCTATTCGGAAATAATGGTAACTACTACTCAATTAAGAGACCAATATTGATCTACAAAACCCCCCGACATTGCTCGCTGCTGCATGCTTCACTAAATAGCAGGAAATCTGCGAATGTTCCGTATCAGCCTCCAAGATCCTGCTCCGGGATCTTTCTCTGAGCTCACTAGCCGAACTCCTCACTCTCTGAGAACTCTTAAAAACTGCTTCCGCACTCTCTCCTCTCGTCCTTCTCTGGTTTTCCCTAGTCCCCCTAGAGATCACAAACCAATCACGATCATTGATGACTTTTCTCTCATTAATGAGTTGCTAAGTCGCACCCCTATTGGTACGTGTGCGCCATTCCGGAACGCCTCGTTTTTGGCGCCTCAAAGTCTGGTCTGCCTACCGTCTAGCATTTTCACTTCGAGCCGGCGTTTCATCAAAGGATATTTCGGGTGCTTGCCTTATTCATCCGACTGTCATTGACCTGTTAGTTTCCTTGATGGATAGTGATGTAGCGATTTCTTTATATTTTTGCCGATATTTTCACTTTTGAGAATGGTATCACTATGAGTTTACAGGTTTACGGCGAAGCCTATCTCAGAAATAAATGCATATTTCTACTGTTTCGCTCTAAAAACTTGTGATAATTCTGATTTCTCACACCAGACAGAATTGGGACTACGTCTGTAAATAGTACTTGGCTCCAATCATGTTGCTGTCAATCTCGGTGTTCAGCAGTCCATTTTCTTCGGCTTGAGGTCAACGGAATGCAGGTCATTGGCCTACGTACATAGAGACCTCCCTGACGAAGCCTATTACGTACTGTTTGGCTGTACACCCTTCGCCCTTTTCCCAAGAGCAACTGTCTTTCTTTCTTTCTTTCTAACCGATGACCAGGCCCCTACCTGCCGAGTTACCTCAGCTTAACGGGTTAGATACTTGGAATCGGGCCTAATTGCCGCGTAGCGGCAAAAAACATGATTCCCTCGCTTCGCGCGTCATAACATCTGAGTACTTGCTTCTCAGTCTAGCATACTTTGTTTTGACGGCTGCTTAACGTTATATCCTGTTGTTTGTATTGCAAGCGGCTACTCAATTTGGTCTCGTAATTTAGAACCTTGATCAGATGACGAGACCATCACCTGGCAAGGTGATGGTATAATTCCAGAGGTATAATTCACAGGTAACTTGGAGGACTTTGCACCCACGACGGATTTTACATGCACCAGGCGCTATTAGCGTACATGACGGAATTTTAGCCGGCAGATAGCCTGAGTCCTGTAACCAAATGCTATGAGTAAAATGTTCTGCCAACTTGGACACTGTTGCCCAACCTACTTGGGAGTCTGGAGCCTAATAGATGATGCGTACTTGTCAAATGAAAATGGTAATTTAGAGGGGAGGGGGGGGGGAGAAAAAACAAAAGAGGGGACTCCGCAAATAGACAATTAGCACCGTAATTAATTTTGAGCTGAACTGAAAGGCAAACTTAACTTTGCAAGGGGGATGAGACTCCGCCATTCTACCGTGCCAAACCGGGTGAAAAAAAATTAACTGACTCCGTGGGCTCTCCCATTGGAGCTGGTCCGGTAGCTCGTACAGAAAGCACATATATAAAGAGAGGCGGTTGTCAAAGAGAAGATATAAAATAATTTAACCCTAATAAAAAGATATTTTTTAAAAAAAGAGAAATAATAATTAGAAATAAAAAGACATAACATTAATTAACAATGCTTTATAAATTAGAAAACTTAGGACAAAAAAATTTTTTTTTAGGCGCTGGGGGATGCCTAGGCCTTTTTATATTTAAAAAAAAAATTGTATTTTGTTTTTATTACACATCACAGTGAACGGACAAGCAGTGTCGGAGGCGGTTGAAGTTTCTTACTATGTCATAATGCACAACTTGCTGAACCGATTGTGAAATTTTTTTGTGCTTGCAATTCGTATGTTGTGGGCCATGGTTACAGCTGATATTGTGCGACTACCGCACACTACTGGATGAGATAATACAAACACAGACAGATTTATTTTTTTTTAACATACAACATTTAACCTTTAAAATTTAACATATGACAATTCCTGAAAATAAGATGGGGTGGTGTGTTTTTAACTTTATTCGTTTGTCATTGTGATATTGTATCTATGTTTTCTGTTAACCATCTTATGACTACTTTGCTTTTGTTTTGTATGTATTTATTGTTTGCTAGTTGCTTATGCCAGAGTTCTTTATTGTTTGGTGTGATTTTTGCCAGATGGTATGTTTGTGTTAGCGGGCAGGCCGTTAGGTAGTGTTTTGAGGTTCCCAATTCTCCGCATGCACAATATGGCGTGTTTTTGCACTTGAATCTTTTTAACTATTTTGGGAAAGCTCCGTGTCCTGTATAAATCTGACTCAGAAGTTTGCAGCTAACTAATCTATCTGTACTTACTTTTGGGAAGTATTTATGAGTAGTCCTGCCCGTGTCCCCGTAATCCCATTCGAACTGCCACAGTTTTATTATTAGCTCTTTGATTGTTCTTTTAAGATTTGATATCGGCCTTACCAGATCGTATGGTATTTGTTTTATTTTGTTTTCTGCTGCTTGTTTGGCTAATTCGTCGGCATCCTCATTGCCTCGGATGCCCACATGAGCTTTAATCCAGCTAATCTTAAATTTGTTGTCTGAGAGTTTAATTATTTCTAGTATATCATTTACTAATTGTATTGTGTTGATTGGTTTACTCAGTGCTTGAATTGCTGACATGCAGTCCGAACGGATGCTATAATCCAACTCTGTACTGTTACCCCATTTTGCTGCTTCCAATATAGCCAGCTGTTCGGCTTGAAAGACACTGTTGAACTTCCTTAGAGGTGCTGACCATGTATTAATTTTTTTGCCATTTCAAAAAGCTACGAATGCCGAACCCGTAGCGCCTGATTCCAATATTGAGCCATCTGTGTAGATATTTATGTCTTTTGGGTTATGTCCTAATCTTGGTTCAACTGTGTCTGCTGGGTTTGTGGTCCACGCGTTTATTTTTTTTCGTAGTCTGTGTGGTTGATTATTGACCCGTGTAAGTTAACTGATTCCCTCAGTCTTGATACTGTACCATATGTGGCCTCGTATTTTACTTGTAGATGGAATGGAATCAGGCCCGCTAGTACCTGAAGGGCCGCGGTGGGGGCTGATTTATATGCCTTAACAATCGGCAGCAGGAAGTGTCTTTGGCAAGAGGACAGCACCTCCTTGCTCCTTGTGTTTAGATTGTGACCTCATATTGGGGCAGCATAAGTTAGTGTCTTTTCAACTACTGTCCTATACCAAATCTTGATAATTTCTGGTTTAAGCCCCCAGCTCCTCGAGGCCATTTGTCCCATTAAGTTAAATGATTTTCTTATTTTAGTTGCTTGTGATTGACAGTGTGCTAGCCAATTTAGATTTTTATGCATTATGAGTCCTAGATATTTTATTTGCTCTTTTCCTTCTAGTTCTTTTTCGTTAATTTTTATTCCTTCTATTTTATAAGAGTCCTCTGTTGGTAGGTTCCTAGTGTGTGTTCTGTTTAAATACAGAAGCTCTGTCTTGTCCCAGTTGAGTGATAGTTTGTTTTCTGTGATCCAGTTGTTAAATACTTTGATGATCTTATTGGCTAATTTAATAAGTTTGGTTTTAGTTAGAGCTCTTAATATTATGATGAAGTCGTCCGCAAATGCCTGTATTCTTACATTTTTACCCCATTCTTTTTTTAGTGCTGTGTCTGCTATTATGAGCCATAGCAAGGATCCGAGGCAGCTTCCTTGTGGACAGCCACTGAATGTTTGTTTAGTTGTATTTATACCGTTTTCTTCTATTGTAACATACCTATCAGAAAGAAAACTCAATATCCAGTTCGTTAAATATGTGGGATTTGGTAACCGCTTTAAGTTTTCTGAGATTATTGGCCATCTGATGTTGTCAAATGCACCCTTGATGTCCATAGATATTAGTAAAGTTTGGTACCCATCTATTTTATCCTGTTTTATTGTTTTTATGAGATTATTTAGAGCATGTTCACATGATATTCCTTTTTTGAAACCATATTGTTTATCGCTCCAGTATTTATTGACAGTTAAATGGTGAGATATTCTTTCTAAGATTTTACTAAACGCTGGAAGTAAGCTAATTGGCGTATAATTTTTAGGATCTCTAGGGTCTTTACCCTCTTTGTGGAACAGAACCACTGTACCGATTTTGAATGATTTTGGAAAATAGTTATAATTCAGGCAGGTGTTGTATAATGTTAATAGAAGTTGTGGGGCTGCATTGTGGATTCTTTTTAACCGACTTCCATAAGGAGAGGAGGTTATCAATTCGACGCGTATGTATTTTTTTTTATGTATGTTCACCGATTACTCCGAAACTATTCAACCAATTTCTGTTATTTTTGTTTTAAATGAAAGACGATGCTCTCGAATTAGTACCACTTCCGTTTCATAGAAATTGGTTCAGTACTTTTTTAGTAATTAGGCAAAAACTAATAAAATTAGTGATTTTTCGCTAATTAAAAGTGTTGAATACGTTCGCTGAATGCAGTGTAGACAGCATGGCCGAGCGGTCAAAGGCGTCCGATTGAAGTTCTGTTTCTCGAAAGAGAGCGTGGGTTCGAACCCCACCCCTGACATAATTTACATCCATGTAAAATTTACAATATTTTTTCCGTATTACAATTTTCATTATTAACCAGCTTCAGAAAAGGAAGAGAAAGTTGTCAATTCGACGCGTATGTATTTTTTTAACTGACTTCCAAAAAGGAGAAGACGTTATCAATTCAACGCCTATGTATATATTTTTTATGTATGTTCACCGATTACTCCGAAACTATTTAATCGATTTCTGCTATTTTTGTTTTAAATGAAAGACGATACTCTCGAATTGCTACTACTTCCGTTTCATCGAAATTGGTTCAGTACTCTTTTAGTAATTAGGCAAAAACTAATAAAATTAGTGATTTTTCGCTAATTAAAAGTGTTGAATACGTTCGTCGAATGGAGTGTAGACAGCATGGCTGAGCGGTCTAAGGTGTTACATTGAAGCTGGGTTTCTCGAAAGAGAGCGTGGGTTCGAACCCCACTTCCGACATAATTTACATCCATGTAAAATTTACAATTTTTTTTCCGTATTACAATTTTTATTATTAACCGGCTTTAGAAAAGGAAGAGAAAGTTATCAATTCGACGCTTATGTATTTTTTTTCTATGTATGTTAACCGATTACTCTGAAACTATCCAACCGATTAGTTTGATTTTTGTGTTAAATAAAAGAGGCTACTCTCGAATTGGTAACATTTCCATTTCATTGAAATTGGTTCAGTATTTTTTTTTTTAGTAATTAGGCAAATTTTAATAAAATTGGTGATTTTTCACAGATTAAAAATAACATGGACTTTGAATAAGCTCGCCGATTGGAGCGCAGTCAGGATGACCCAGCGATTTAAGAAGCCAGATTTAAGCTTTGGTGCTGGAAAGAGAGCATGCGTTCGAACCCCACTCCTGACAAAATTTACATCCATGGATAATTTACAATATTTTTTTCCGTATTATAATTTTTATTAACTGACTTCAAAAAATCGTTAACTTTTAACTAAAAAGAGAAAAATAAACTTTTCTACCAAAAATTGAACCGACTTTAAAAACTACTACAAAGTGAAAAATAATTTTTTTACATAATAGTAATAAGAAATTAAATTAAGAGCATGTATTTACCATGCGTATTATTATATTTATGTACATTAATTTGATTTTTTGGAGTCGGTGCCAGCCAAGCCAATTTCAAAAATTAAATTAAGTATCCAATGCAAATCCTAAAAGAATAAAGGCTTGGCTGGCACCGACTCCAAAAAATCAAATTTATGTACATAAATATAATAATACGAATGGTAAATACTATGCTCTTAATTTAATTTCTTATTACTATTATGTAAAAAAATTATTTTTCACTTTGTAGTAGTTTTTGAAGTCGGTTCAATTTTTGGTAGAAAAGTTTATTTTAAAATTATAATCAATGTAGTCAAAACCCGGCGCTTTGTTTTGTTTTATGTTTTTAATTATTCTATTTAATTCTTGTTTCGTTATTGGAGGTGGGAATTCTTCCTTTTCTTTTGTCTTTACCGGTATTAGTTTGTGTTCTATTGTTGCGTCTGTTAGGTAGAGATTGTCAATAAAATGGTTTAGTGCGTTTTTGATTGTGACCTCTTTGTCATCTGGCATGATATTGACTAGCCTTGAAGGGCTTGTTTTTTTTTCCTGAAGCTATCTTGTATTCTAAGCCGTAAGTGTCATTGATTTCGTTGCAGAATGTTTTCCAAGGATCTCGTTTTGCTTTTTGTACTATTTTTTTAAGTTTTGCCCTTTCTTTTTTATATTCTATGTGTAATTTCTGTTTTGTTTCCCCGTCTTTTTGTTTTTGGAATCTTCTCCTGAACGCTCTCACCCTGTTCCTTGCTATTTTAATCTCTTGAGTCCACCATTGTGGTGCAGTTATAACCGGTGTTTTTCTTTGTAACATTTATAAGCGATTGTTTCAATTTCGTTTATGAGTCGTAAAGTTATGCTATCTAGCTGGTCTGTGTTGGTTATTCTTTTAAGTTCTTTAATGTATTTGTTTTTTAACTTAATTTTTTACTTAATTATTTACTTTTAATCTGTTTGTTTTATTGCTTTCTCAAATTTTGCATGTTTTCCATAAGTGGTTTCTAGTCTGTGTCTTTGGTAGTGGGTGTTGTCGTATTTAATTTTAAATTTAATAAATTTATGGTCGCTGCCCGATTCATCATCACTCACTTCCCAGTCCGTTATTTTAGATCCTAACTCTGTTGTTGCTATCGTTAAATCAGGCCATCCTTCTATTTTCTTTTTATTTCTTATTGTGCTGAATGATGCTGG
Source organism: Maratus speculifer (assembly GCA_964019185.1). NCBI lineage: Eukaryota > Metazoa > Arthropoda > Arachnida > Araneae > Salticidae > Maratus > Maratus speculifer. Next base: position 235,228,712 of record OZ025299.1, on the reverse strand, counting down.
TGCCCCTGGTGGATTCTGGATGAATAGCGAGTTTAGGAAAAGAAAGTCTAAATTTTTGCCCTCTGTCATCTATGTTCGCATATCCCCATTGTTGTGAATGTGCGTTGAAGTCTCCCGCCAGTAGAATTTCGCCCTTTGCTAATTTCAGGACATCTTCCACTTCCTGAAGTACTATTGCGAAATCTGCTGAGGGGGGGAGCGTATACATTTATGATTGTTATTGTTTCTTTTTTGTCTTCTAATTTTATTGCTGTTGTAAATTCTTTTTCTGCTATTGTTATTGGGTTTGTACCTATGTTTGTTATTATTGCTGATCTATTGTTTTTTGTTTTAGTTACTTTCCATGTGCTATTTTTGTTACTGAATGCTGTTATTTTGCCTGTTCTTTTATTTTGGTAAAAATCTTGAATTAGTGCTATATTAATCTTATTTTCACCCATATAACCTTTTAGTGAGTTTGTGGCGTTACAACTATTGTGTAAGTTAATTTGTATTAGACTGATGTTTGTTTTCTCTTGCACGTTTTCTTTTACATTAGTGATTGCTGAGTGTATTTTTCTATTTTTACTGTTTTGTGTGTTTGATACTTGGGTGCTTGTTTGGCACATATCTTTTTTAGTGTCGATTTGGAACATATTGTACTCTATTTAATTCGCGTACTCTTCGTTCTTGTTCCCTTATATCTGCTTTACTACGCCTATACACCCGTTGGACACCTCTGTACGTGTTGATAGTTACTATATCTTTTAGTACTTCGTCCCCTGTTGTGAGCTTTGTTTTTCCGGATTCTAATTCTAACTGCCTGATTGTCATTAGCTTTCTGTAGATCCTGCACCGCCCGTCGTGAGCCGTGTGGTCCACTGGAATGTACGCTGTCAAGTGAGCTTTGTTCCACGCATTGTATGTTGCACACATAATGCACCGCTTGGTTCTCTTAGGGCAATCTTCATATTTGTGATTGCCGGAACAGGTTGGGCAAAACTCGTCTTCTTGTGTGCACTGGCTAGCTAGGTTATCAAATCCCTGACATCGATGACAGCGTATGATTGTAACGTAATGTTTTATTGGGCACTCCCTGATCCCCAAGCATATTGCTCTTTCTTTGAGCATGTGATTTGCCAGAGGCTCGGGGAGTGATACTGGTATGTGTATTTGCCCCGCTGCTGCTCGTAGATGCCTGAGTATCCGAATCCTGTCCACGTTTGCTTCTGGATCAATGCCTAACTTCTTACATATCTTTGTTTTCACAGTTACTTCATCAATTTCTTCAGGTGCATGGAATATTATTATTCGTTTCATCTTCATGTTGGCGGTCTTGATTTTTAGACTACTACTGTTTTCCTCTTCTTCTGTTAGTGCTTCTTTTATTTATAAATATTTTATAAATATTTGCCAGGAAGATTTTATAAATATTTGCCAGGCACTTGAGATTGAAAGAAAACGCTTACTTAAATAATAAATTACATGCAGCTGAAAGTTCTAAAATAAATCTCTGGTAAGCTAGTTCATAGGAGATGACCTTTATTTGCTTTAAAGGGGGTGTTTATGGAATCTAAAGCTTGGACTGGGGTGAGTACAATATATACAAAGAAACGGATTAAGGCTTCTTAACTATTCACTACTTAGCACAATCGAACTGACGGATGACTGACGCACCCTTTTTGTAGAATTCCTGGTTCTTATCTCTAAGCAAATAGTATGTTAAACTAGTTGCTTGCTATGTTAGTGGTAAAATGGAGTTAAAAGTTTATTATAACATATTAAATCTTTGGCGAATTAATTTAAAGAAGCAAATAAAAATCTAATAGTAAGAGGGATGGATGAGGTGTTAAAAAGAAAGCTGTTATTTAATACTGCATTGATTTATTTTAATTAAAAATAAATAAATAAATAGTTTTTTGTGTGTGTGTATTAAGGAAAAGATGTTGATAATTTGTAATGGTCAAATTAAAAAGGATGAGTTAAATTGAATAGGGAATTAATTAAAACTGCAGTAAGTACAAGTATGAATATAATAAATGAAACTGTGTTAAACGAGATATATACGGACAGACAGTTAACCTCACTGTCACTGCTCACAAAAAGAAATTGTTTTAATTTGGAATTTACTTACCCATAATTTCTCCCTTCCAGTACTGATGATTCATCTAGTTGATATTTGTACTACAAAATGACGTCCTTCTGTTGCTTCTGGATAGCCGGAGTTGGAGAAAATGGCACTTGGGGGGAGCTAAGTTCTTGAACAAGGCAGGCGCCTTGCAGGGAGGGGGTTCTTTTTTGGCCGGAGATTTTCTTTTTTCTACCGGTTCTAACTTGTGGCGTCTTACCGCTGACTACTTGTTTCTTCCTCGGTATTTCGTACGTGGTCCCTGTTAATTGCAAATTAGTACATGGCTAATTTACCGTGCTTAATTTGCTTAATGGTATCTTCGTGATCCTCTAATTAAGGACTATCCCAGGATACAAAATGTTCTGATGTGGATCAAGAATTTCCGCTGCTAAAAACAAAATTGCGGAGCCCTAAAAAAACGCGTCGATCTATCCAAAACGCGCTTCCCGTCCGAAGAGCTACCGTCTTTGCAGCTGACGAACATTGTCTATTCTGTTTCGACGAGACGTTAGCAGTAAATACCGGTCATCAATTGCTGTAGGGGTGCATGGTCGACCTTCACCTGATCGTCGCCTAACATTCTCTGTTTCTTGTAATCGATTCCACAGCCTCGCAAGGACACTTCTGACGACCCCGACAGTATTCGCGACAATTGGTTGTGTTTGCCAGGATTCAAGTTATGCCTATATTACGCCATGCCATGGATTCTGGTAAATTACGTTGTTCTGATAAATTACACTAGTTTACAGTACATCTGTTGCCGAAAATATTTTAGCTGTTGCTGACTGCATATGATATGCTATTTTCAAAAATATAATTACAATATTTTAGTCAGCTCTAGTTTCCGAGTTTCAGCTATGTAGGTATTAAACAGAAAATACATGTATTTACGAAGAAAAACTTTACTAAAAAACAACAATTAATCATTGAGTTCTAAAAAACTTCATTTTAAAGATCTTCTCCGATGTGTAGACTTTAGAAAATGACGTATCAGAGAGCAACAATAGTCAGACATCATATTCGTATCCCAGAAACCCTAATAGAACTCTTCAATGACGCGTAAGCCCTGATGCATACGGTTTCCCTGCTCTTCCTCACATCTCCTAAATTTTTTGGAAACCTGTCCAGGTGACTACGGAGGAAGTGGAATTTTATGCTCATATTGCACCCCATATTTTTTAATTGTAGCAGAAAGTCTTCTATAAGTTGTCGAAAATGTGTGTAAATTAAAATAAAATATAGATGTCGCTCCAAGTTTTGGCACTTCCCATTTCTGAAGTGAAGTGAAATCACTTAGATATAATTTTGTGTGAACCATCGTATGTGTATGAAAATGTAAGCTTAAAGAATGAAGCTTAAAAATAATATGTTCTATCTATAAAATGTAGGAGAGATCCTTAAAATATCTTGCAATGTGATGTCAAAAAATAAGAATAAAAAGTGTTCACCATTTGAAGCAGCTTACTGGAAATAAAATATCATCAGAATATTTAATTGTATCGGGCATGGCGCGAATCCAAAAGGGATTGCGAAATAAGTTCAATATAATTTTCAGATTTTTTATTTCCGAAAAACTTATTTTAATATCCGAGGAAAGCATTTTTTTTCTTTTAGTCTTGATGCTAACAATTCTGAAGCTCGTTTAGATAGATTTAAATCTCTTACAAGATCATCTAACTCATTTTGGGAAAAGCATTTTAGCTCATTTGAAATACCTTCAAAATCCGCATCATTTTGTGATGAGCTTGGTCCTTTAGTATCTTGTTCTAATGGTTCAGATATATTTTTAGACTCTGAAGAGTCAGGTAAACGCTGCACTGGACTTTGAACATAACTAGTACTTGGGTACTGTAATTGAGCTCGATTTTTAGTATTTATGTTCACGCTACGAAAATAACAGTCTTCGAGATGACTTCGTGGTTCTCGCCAAATAGTCGGTGTTCCAAATTTAAAGGCACTTCTTTTACCATTTTTCCATAATCTTAAATATTCCACACACGATTTACAAACACAATTGGGAGCCCAAGACTTCTCATTTTTATCCAAGAGCATCCCAAAATACTCAAAATAGTTATTTTTCACCAACTCTGATATATCTTTTCTACAATTGTTAAACACTTATTCTCTGCATATAAGGCAAGAATGATCTGGATTGTTTAAACAACGTTTCCTTGAACTACTCATGACGCAAAAACTTGAGAAACTAATCTTAATACAGTAAAATATGCCTGTTATCGATCAATATATGTACTTAAATGATAAAAATAAAAAACAAAATAATTCGAGCTGCTCAAAAGATTTTTCGGTTAGATTTGACAAAAACAAATCATAAGTGAACATTATTAACCAGAAAATTCGCGACAACAGACAAAAAGTTTAATTTTGTAAACTAGTGTTATGAGTCATGGTCAAGTTATCCTTTCTCCAAAAAATAATAAATAAGCTGAGTAATCGAAGTCTACAGTTAAGATGCCACTCGAATCACTAAAAAAGACCCGTATGATAAGGTTATTGGTATGGGGGCGTTATTTTCAAATAGCTCGCTTAATTTTTTATATTTGTGCATGATTTTTTTTTTGCATAGGTGAGCTGAGGACGATCTATAACTGGACTAGTTTTTTGCCTTTTGGATTTTGGATATATTTTTGATAATTTTAATACATATTATAAATTATAATAGTTTTAATTTCAGAATCAGTTGTAACCGGTTTCGAAACTTAAAACAATTTTTAAGAAAAGTCTGAAACTAAAATTAAAAAAGTAAAAACTAGCCTCGCTCTCATCTATCCGATGCAAAAAAAAAAAAAAAAAAAAAAAAAACTGCAAAAATATTAAAATTTGAGCGAGATATTTGAAAATAACGCCCCCATAGACTTAACATTATCATCCTTTTTTTTTTTTAAAAAATGCTACTGTGGGCTTTTAATGCAGTAAAAAAACGTTTTTGCAACAACCCGATTTCTGCCCTTATGCTCTTTTTCTGGTTTTTGACGTCATGAGTTTTGATTTGCATATAAAGTTTTCTTCTTCTGTTTTCTGCTAAGCTTTAAATTATGAATGATTTATTTTATGTTACTTATCTCTGTAAGTATTCGCGTCATTTTGTTAAAACCATGTGTTCCATTAATTGCTTTGAGCAGTGTATCAGTCGATGGGATGGGGGAAAGGAAATAAGAATTAATAAATTTAGTGAAATTATCGCTTGGAAATAACCACTACTTATAAATTAAGGGCGAAATATGTTCTGTTTGAATATCCGACACAGATATCCACTACCTTCGGCCTTGTATAGCAGACGTGCAATAAATTCGGATCGATTCCCTGCATTTAAAAAGCAAAAAAGAGCAATGAAAAAAAAATGCTTTTAAAAATATCTTTAAAATAAAAATAAACTTCTGAAAAAAAAAAATATATGTATCACTAATAGCATCAAAAACGAAAAATTAAATTCCATTTAAAATATTACTATTCGTTACAGCAACAGAAATCATTTGAATGCATTATTGTTGCCAAATTTTGGTTTCTAGCGGTAAAAGAGCCTGTAAGAACTGCTGTGATCGTTTACTTAACACTTAAAAACCTTAAGACAGCACATGTCTTGCTATTTAAACAGATCATTTTCAACTACATGCTTTCTGTTTTGCACAAAATTGAAAAAGGTTGTTGGCCAGATAAGGTTAAAGTTAGATTGTTTATTAATAAACAGGGTGTGATTCCACGTTTGATAGGTAGATTAAAGGATCATAAAGAGGGGTATCCTCTACGCCCCATCGTTACAAGATGCCAAGCACCGACTTACTATTTGGAAAAGGCGTTTGTGCTTATTTTGAAAGAGTTACTGCCGCCATCAGAGTATGTTGTGGATTCCACTGCAAGTTTTGTTGAAAGCATAAGGACACTTGAAATTCCTCATAACTGTTTATTAGCTAGTTTGGATGTCAAATCACTTTTTCCGTCGATTGACATTTTTGAAGTTTGTGATGATATTAAAAAGAGGATTGACAAGGCAGAAATATATAATGACAGTATAAAAGGTACTTTAAAAGATGGATTACAGTTGATTGTACAAAGTAATTATTTTGTTTTTGATGGTAAAATTTATAAACAAAACATGGGTGCCCCTATGGGTTCTCCTATTTCAGGTTTTTTAGCTGAGTTTAAAATGAGGCCTTTTGAAGAGAATATTTTCGCAAAGTTCGAGAAAGTTCCTAAATTTTGGAAGAGGTATGTTGACGATGTGTTTTTAATTTGGGAGGGGGGAGTTGAGTCTTTCATTGTTTTTGTAGATGAAGTTAATAAACTGGATAGGAATATTCAATTTACGTTTGAATTGGAAAATGATCGTGTTATTTCATTTTTAGACGTGTGGCTTATTAGAGAGGGTTCTATGTTAAAAAGGAAAGTTTACAGGAAAGATATAGCTAGTCAGCATATTATTCCATTTTCTGCGTATTCACCCTTTGGGTATAAGTTTTCTACATTCCGGTTCATGGTTAATCGTGCGTTTATTATTTGTTCTGATGAATTTTTGTATGAAGAGTTGAATTATATTTTTAATATTGCTAAGTTGAATGGTTACAAAAAGGATAAAATTAATAAATTGGTTAAAAATTATAGGGATAAAAATAATTCTCAGGTTAATTGTAATTTGGTTGATAATGCCTGTGAGAAGGGGGAAGAGATTGGGGTTAAAAGACTATCGTTTCCTTATATAAAGGGTAATTTTGAGAGGCTTAAAGCTAAATTAAAAAAGTTTAAAATAGAATTAATTGCTAAGCCACCTCCTAAGTTAAAACATCTTCTATACAGAGCTTTTGATCCGGTTCCACAAGATGATCTAGCAGGGGTATATGAAATTCCATATGAGAATGAAGAGGGGGATATTAATTTTTATATCGGTATGACAGGTAGAAAGTTTGGAATTAGAAAGAAAGAGCATGAATGTGACATAAAATTTGGTAGGGATAAGACTGCGTTATCAAGATTGTTTTTAAAGAGGGGGGTTAAAATTTGTTTTAAAGATAGTAGATTAGTGTTCATTTCCAGTTTATTCCGAAAATTAATCATCCGTGAATCCATAGAGATATATTCTAGGAGGGATAGAGTTTGTAATGATTCTTATTCTTATGACATTCCGAGTTTGTGGTTAGAATTACTTAATAAATATTTAAAGGATGAGTCTAATAGGAGGAACCGCGATGGCATTGGCTCTTCACGATCATAGAGGGCGCAATATTTTATGTTTTGGGGGTTTTAAATTACCTTTATATCCAGAGTCATTTAGTTTTTCTACTTTTTTAATTTTAATTTTATACATTTTAAATTTAATATATGGTCAAAATTTATTATATTTATATGCCGCGTTGGCAATGGCTATATTCACGATCATAGCGGGCGCAATGTTTTGTTTTGATTTTTAAATTATATTTATATCCAGTGTCATTTAATTTTCTACTGATTTTATATGTTATGAATACGGTTCTTATTAATGAACCGAAACATGTCAACTCTTTAATTTAATTTTTATTTGTGACACCTTCTAAGTAAATAAATATGAAATGTTTTTATACAAGAAAACACCATGTTTTATTTAAATTTAAAAGAGAGAATCTGTTAATAAAATGTATGGAAACCATTTTTATCAAGAGTTTCTTGCAATCTCCATGTAATTGGTTCAATGAAACTGTTAGTAATATCACGGTTTCTTTTGATATTTTCAATAGCATGTAACCGTAGAAAAGGTTCAGGTTAACATAATAGATACTGAACAGTATGTATCGTGAGATACTGAAATAATTTGTACGCTTTGTTTGTATTGTAAGACAAAAATACGCTTTAAGTCCGTCTTAACTGATGCACCGTAATCCCAGCCCAAATGCTTAAAGAACATGGGTAATCTATCTTCTATAGATATATTGCCACGACTATACTTCATTTGGTATGGTATGTGATAACATCACGAAAAGGTCTGTAAAAACAAGGTTCTTACGCAATCTATGATACCGTATGAACTGATAATCGCATTCTAAAATACGAAGCGGAAAACGAATACTGTTTGCGTGTATATGGGAACTTCTGTTTTTCGATGTTATCACACTGAAAAAAAAAAAAAAAATGTTAAATTTACGGAAAAAACTGCCGGCAGCGATGTTGACAGCAGTTTTTGCCAAATTACACCTAATTTTACCGCATTTTTTACGGCAGAAACTGCTGGCAACATTGCTGCCGCCAGCAGTTTTTACCGTAAATGTAACTTTATTATTATTATTATTATTATTATTATAGTGCACATTTACAACAAAAGCGAGCATGTATATTAAAAGTATTATACTTCAGTTATATTCGTAATTCAGTTTTACTGGATACCCGGTTAAGTTAGGATAGAATACTCTGTATTTTTTATTAAATAGGTATTTAAAGAAATCTACGTTCCATTGCTACTTTTCTACATTTCTTTTATTTGACTACTAACACCCTTCTTCCATCCCAAAAATTAGCAACACCCGTATTTCATCAAATTAAACTATGAGATTTTGTTACAGCATTCTGAAAGTGTCCAAAAGTGTTTCATAATGTATGCTTGACGCATGACTTTTCTTTATTGTTCTAAAAAAAAAAAAAAAAAAAAAAAAAAAAAAAAAAAAAAAAGTATCAAGCAAATGGTAATTTTTTATTATGTTTTTGAATATGACATAACATTTTATTTATTTTTTTTCTTAAACTAATTTACTTTTTGGAAATATGCTTTTACATTTACAAAATAAATAAATAAATAAATAAATAAATAAATAAAAAATAAAAAAATAAAATAAATAAATAAAATAAATAAATAAATAAAAGGAAAATAAAAGAAAAAAGGAACAAAAAATTTTAAAAAACGTTGTAGATTGTTGGAGAAGTATGATTTTAAAATGTTCTTAATGTTTTAAAATTGAAGTTTTTGAAATGTACGATACTTTTTTCTTAATTGAGTCATGTTTCTTTCATGAAATCATTTAAAATTATCTCAAACGATATTATAAAGTATTCTATTAAAAGAATGTTCAAAGAGTCTCGAACTCCCTTTAAAAAATAAATAATAAATACCCAATCCGACCACTTTAAAAGGATTTTCTTCCCTTAAAATTTAAAATTTAATAAAATTTTTTGTATGGAAACTCGCGTTTGAAATTCTCTGAAATTTTAATAATATTTCATGTAATTTGGTTCGCAAATTCATTTGGGTGTAATATAATTTTAATCTATCAAATGTTGGAATATATCCTATGAAATCAATCATATATTATTCGTATCTAATAATTATCTACGTGTTTTTCAAATTTCCAATCATAATTTTTGAAACTTTAAATAAAATCTAGCATAAATTGAAGATATTTTGAAATAAACCAAATAATATATTGAGTTCAAATTTTATAACTTGAGTAAAATATATATATCTTCTAATATCGACGCTAACAAGAAGCACTAACTTCTTAAAAGAATTGGTGCTATATAGTCCGTAACATTAAATTTAATAAGGTTATATGTTAAAATTTCTTAAATTAGATTAAATTATTCATCGCTTATGATAAATGTGAGTATTTTAAAAAACTTCTGAGTATTTTAAAAAATATTTTAAAAGAAAGTCGAAATTGAAATCGAATGAATTATTTTTATTCTGAATTACAACTTTTTCCGCTTATCTAAATTAATATTTTAATCTGCGAAATCTTATTTAACCTATAATAATTATTATTTTTTCAATATTATTCTTATTGCATGTTATTCATTAATACTTTTACATCAGTAATTTCTTGAAAAGTAAGTTTAATTGCTCTTTCTTTTTAATAAAATTATTTAGAATTTAAAAACAGTGTATAGTTCCCCCACAATTTTTAAATAAAAATTTTCAGATTGTTTAATCGATGAAAAATATTACGAATGCTGTGATTAAATAAGGCGATTTAAATATCAAATAAAAAATTTCTAATCCGAAACAGTGTTACCATACTCCTTGGAAATTCCCAGGAGTGTATAGCGAACCAAAAATACAGACAAAAATATTACCTTTCTAAATTACATTTTTTAAAGCGGCGAAGTATAACGAAAATCCAAAACTATTTTCTCACATGTAAGCTTTAAAGTCTACTTAAACAAACCTCTTTTTAACATTGTTAAAAGCGATCAGTTGGAAATACCACGAGGTCAGAATTACGGGTGTGTGTGGGGAAAGAACGCCTTTTTGATCCGCGTGCCGTAGATCCATCTCCAACAGATCGTCAGGTGATACTCTTATCCGGACACTCATCAGACGATTAGCGGATTATGAGAAGAGCCGGATCGGAAGAGAATTTCAGCAGGAAGGAAGACAATAGAAATATCCGAACTATTCCTGCTCAACAGTGGTCATTTCTGGCCTAGCTGAATCTTCCCCCGTCCCTCGTATTTTCTTTTCATTTTTTGTTGGGGTGTGGGTAAGCACGTGACGTTACGCTTGCGCAGTGGCGGTCGCGGCGCCCCTCTTTTATTGGGGCGCGGGGGAAGCAGAAGCGATCTAAGGTTCAGAACGCGAGTCAGTAGCAGCAGTTGGCATGCCGCAGACGATGCGCGTGTAGGCCACGCACCGGGAACTGGCATGCAAAAGCAGCGCAGCCTGGGCCATCCGCGCCGGAAGTCGCCCCGTCTGCCTGGTCATGACCGGACAGCTTACCCTCATCCGACCGCCTCGGATCAGCCCGGAAGCGGTAAGTCCCAATCCCGATTTCTCCCACATGTGTTCCTTCGAGCAGCTAGCTACATCTGCTAAATCAACGGCAAGACGTGGGCGCCCTAGCATTCATCACACTCGCGGTCCCATAAATGAATGAACATCCCGTTCACATTCAACACATTCCATTCAATGGATATTTCTTTTTCACCTGCGGCGCGTTTATGGATAACTCCGAAAGAAACCTTCCAAGTCTATGGGATTAAAAGATGTGTTTATTTAAAGACCAAATGTCAATTTTCAACAAAAATCTCACCTTAACTATATGTATAATTTCTTCGATCCAGGTATTTCATTTATTTTTATCTTATAAGCTTTTATTTATATTCTGTTCAAGCTAATTTAATTTAATTTTTAATTTTTTAACTAAAAACATTAACAGTAACCTTTAAAACTTTTAAGATATATCCCCAGATTTATATGTATACATACATACATATATATAATATAATCTATAAAAAGTTCATTTTATTTATTCGCATTATTGAATGTGTATATAACTCTGAAAGAAGCATTCCAAATTTTATGAGATTAAAAGATGCGTTTACTTAAAGATCAAATGTCAAATTTTAGCAAACCTGAGTATAACTATATGTATAAAATTTCTTCTCTCCAGATATTTAATATTTTAAAAAATCACATAAGCTTTTATAAATGACACTTATAATCTGTTCAAGCTAATGTAAATTATTTCTAGATTATAAAAACCCCAATTAACAAACATATGTATTGCAATCATTAATTTTGAAATTAGTCAAAATTTCCTCCCAAATTTCAATTTTAAAAGAAAAATCACTTTAGCTCATTACATTGAGACTAAAGTATGTGTTTACTTAAAGACCAAATCTCACAAGAAATCATAAAGGTTAGATGTAATAAACAATTTCACATTTTAAATAAAAATATAGATTTATATAAAATATATAAATGCATATCTAAATTTTTAATTAAAAGAATGACATAAATTTCACATAAAGACATAATTAATCTGTAAATTTGAAACTACTCTAAGTTTAACCCCGGATTTTAAGTAAAAAAAAAAAAAAAAAAAAAAAAATCAGCGTAACCTATAACACCACGAGTGTGAAAGATATGTTTATTTAAAATCCGAATCTTATAATAAATCATAAAAGTTAAATTTAGACTAAAATTTAGCATTTCAATAAAATTATAGTCTCTTATAATATATAGGAATGGACAGCTAGATTTTTAACTAAAAAAGTATTTATTGAAATTGTTAATCTTGAAACTAGTCGAGATTTATCTCCAGATTCTGATTGAAATAAAATCATTGAAACCACTAACTAAAGACCAAATCTCAAATTTTAACAAAAACTTCAACTTATATATATATTTTTTCTATCCAAGGATTCGATTTATCTAAAGAAGCATGTAAGATTTTACAAATGTCTCTTATATTTTGTTTGCGTTCAAGCTAATATAAATTATTTCTATTTTTTTAATTAAAAAAACATACATATTTATTGTAATCTTTAAATTTGAAACTCGTCAAGACTTCTGTGTATTTTTATTTGTATAAAATCATGGTAACCTAAAACGCTATGAGAATTGGAGGTGTGTTTAATTATAGACTGATTCGCATAAAAAATCATACAAGTTAATTTTAATAAAAAAAAAAAAAAAAAAAACATTTTGAGTAAAACTAGGTAGTTCTATAAAATATAGAAGTGGATATCTTGATTTTTAATAATAATAAAAAAAAATGTTTGTTATAATATTTAAATTTGAAAAATTTGCTAAAGTTCTATCTCTTGATTTAGGTTTAAAATATCACTGCAACTTGTCAATCCACTTATTCAGGCATAAATGAAAGATGCCCCGCTTCAAGTCGAAACTGGATCATACTTTGTTTATAATTGTAACTGTGATGAGGATAATTTACTGATATTCTGAACAGACTTGGTTTACTTTGTATAAAATCTAACATAAAAAATCAGAAAGTTCACTGTAATTAGGTTATTGATAAACATATATAGTGCATTTCATATTAAGGAGTGTCTAGGTCAGGATTGTTTGGGCGCAGATTGTTGCCATTTCCAACTATCCGTTGGCTTTCACCATTTGTTCATAGAAAGCAAAACAGGTCTGTTGTAAAAAAAAAAAAAAAAAAAAAAAAAAAAAATCCATTATTTTTAATTTTATGAATGAAAATACGGGTTTATTTTTGGAGTGATACACCCAGTATTTTTGACTGAATAAGTAGATTGCAAGTCAACTATCTTATACAGTTTTGTTTATTTTAAGGACTGTAACACCCCTTAAAGCTTGTCCTATGATTTTAGAATAACCCTGTATATGGAATTTATATTTTTTAAGAAAGTATAAATTATTTCAAAAATGTTTATTAAGAGACTTATTTATCATCTAATCTCTAAATTTAAAACTAGTCGGAATTTTTTCTCTTGATTTTAACTTAAATGAATTCTATGTATCTTATGCAAGATTCATTTTTAATTTAAAATGATTTAGATCAAAGCAAAAATCTTCAACATTTTTTATAAATTTAATTATACCGCTGTTGATAAAAAAGAAAAAGAAATGCTTTTGCATATCCATTTCTATTTTTTTTTTTGTTTTTTTGATGGAATCCATAATTTTATTTAAATTTAACTTTTATGATTTCTTATGTTTCTTAAATGCTTTATTAAATATTCCAAACATTATTTAGCAACACTATAGGATCAAATAATAATAATAATAATAATAATAATAAAAAACAGGTTCTATATATTTTTTTTAATTCAAATCTTTCCGAATATAAAAAATATCATTTCTATCTTATATCTAGTCCAATTTTATACAAATTATTTTACATTTCAATTATTTAAAAAAATATCATCGTTAATTTATAAAAAGTTGTTATGCGTTTCAAATCACAAATTTATTTATTTATTTATACTGCTATAGAAATATGGTAAAGATTTCTGAAACTAGCTTAATTGTCAAAATTCGAAATTTCTAATGCGCGAATTACATTAAAATTTATTCAGGTAAAAATAAAAGTTAAAAATTTTTTTTTCATTTCTGGCAAAAAGTAGACCAATTTTACAGAAATTTTTAAAATGCCAATTTAAAAAAAGGATCGAACTTAAACTAACTTCCAACTTAATACAAAATTTTTTATCATGCGTTTAAAATCACGCATGTACTTATCTATATTTAAAAACAGATTATTAATTGTATATTTTTTGCATTTAGTTTTTAAACCAATTTATTTAATTAAATAAAACTTGTTCAAATTAAAAATAAATAAACTTTCTTCGTTTCCATTCGAAATGTATTCTAATTTTATATAGATTGTGTTAAAATGACTTTATTTAAAAGGTTTCTTTATTAGTTACTAAAAATTTGATTTAATGTTTTAAATCGCAAATGTATTTATTTATATTTAAATCTATTAGTTATAGTATATTTCAGCACTTCATTTTTAAATATATATAACTTATATTTAATAAGAAATACAGAATTTTTTTCAACTTTATTTTTATTCTAAATTTAGCCTAAATCTATGTATAGTAAAATGTGACTATTAAAAAATTATCTAAATTAATTATTAAACTATACATTTTGAATCACATACAGTCACAACACCTGCAAGAAAAATGGCACAGATTGCAAAAATTAATTTTGCGTTCAATTAATAGATCAGTCAGAGGTGCGTCTTGCTAAACAAAAAGTTTCATAAGTGTAGTTATATGCAAATTAATTTTATTACATGATATGACCATTCGTGACCACAGAAAAGAGGTGGAATGTAGGGGGAGGTAAAATTAACCAACCCTCTGAACCTCATCCAACGTTTTCATTCTTAAAGGTTTTACTCTTTAATGCACGTTTTTACTCTTGCATATTTTGCTATAGCAAAATTATAGAGCTATATTGAAATTATAGTATATGCGAAATGGTAAAGCTAAGTGCTATAATTTCGACTTAAAACTTTAGTAAAATTATGCAAATTTTCTTCTTCCTTTCCTGAAAAATTTAATTTTGTCGGGATATGTTATTTTTCTTGTTAATGAGCGATTATTTATAATATATTTTTCTTTTGTTTTTTAAACAAATATTTACATTTTAAATTTATTCATTAAGAAAAAAAATAAATGAATGAAAATAAAATAAAAACGGTATATGTTTCAAATGTACCTTAATTTTATGTAGATTGTGTTAAGATGCCATTGTAATAAAAAACTATTTACCTTAATAATACGTTTTAAAATCACACATGTATACTGTTGTAGAAATCTATTTAACACTAAAACTATATTACTTATGAAAATTTCAAAGTTCCAATTTGAAAGTCTATTTTAGTATTTACAAATTAAAAAACAAAATGAGATAAAATAAAAGTAAAATAGAATATTAATAAATAAGAATAAAGGTAAATTTAAGGTATATTTTGTCTTTTATTTTTTAAATCAATATATTTTATAAAAAAATTTTAGCGTTAAAATAAAAGAAAAATAGTTTTCTTCATTCCTGTTCTAAACACAATGCAAACAAATCATACTAGTCAAAAAAAAAAAAAAAAAAAAAAAAAAAAAAAAAACTGCAAAATGAACATGTAAAGTGCATGGATTTAATATTCTTAAATCTAAATATGACGGCAAAATTACCCTAACACGTTTTAATAAAATATATTTTTCCCAAAAGCAGTTTTAAAATACTAACAAATAATAAAGGATTATCACATTAAATATAATATTCGTTATCATATTATTTAAGGTGGTCTGGTGTAATAACGCCAGGCGGGGTAATAACGCCAAGTGCTAATATTATGCATAATTATGAAATAATCTGGTAAATGACACCCATGTGTTCTCCGCAGAAGGGTTTTGAGTCATATAAATCGAAAAAAAAACAGCTTCAAGTTAATTTGTTTCATTTTTAGGTCTTATTCTTTTTACAAGCAACTAAAATTAACGCTTGATCTAAAATTTGCGAGATAAGTTTTGTGATATTAAGACTGTTTTTTTTTTTTTTTTTTTTTTTTTTTTTTTTTTTTTTTTTTTTTTTTAAATCCGGAAATGCTTTGTTAATTACATAAATTTGTAGTACATTTCATGGACTTTCAAAATGTTGTTGAAGATTTTGGATATCTTCTCGAGATAATTTGTAATTTAAAATGTACAGCGCAATAACTATAACGGGGTAATAACGCCAATCCTTGGCATTAATACCCCGATTGATTCCCTACAGTGTCCGAGCTATATCCTAAATACTGATTCAAATAAACACAGTTAAAACTGTGCAATGTTTCTAATAATTCTATTTAAACGATCCTTTTTAAGCAAAAAGAAGCTCACGGTCTAATATCCTTTTGCCTCATCCTCCCCCCCCCCCCCCCCCCACACACACACACACACACCACACCTTTATTTTTTTTACACTTTCACAAAAAATTGAACATTTTCAATAGCTTAGAATGCAATTTGTCAATTTCTAAATTTGTAGAGTTTGTATTTTTAGAATTGGGCAACCTACATGCAATTATTCCATCTTATTTCATAGTTTTGTTTGCATGGCGTTATTACCTATATAGGCGGGTAATAACGCCAAATAGCATTGGTCAAGAAATCACGCCATTACATTTTATGAATACATATCTGTTAAATTATTTTTTTTATATAGATAGTTAATGAGTTGCTGTATCAAATCATATATTTGTTTAAAAAGGCATAAGCTAAAACTGAACCGTGAAAATTGGTAGAACCTTAACGTGGCGTTATTACCCCAGGGTACCTTATGATATATTTTTTATTTGTTTTTTAACAAATATTTATATTTTAAATTTATTCAAATAAAAAAAAAATATTCATAAATGTTTCAAATATACCCTAATTTTTATTTAGATTATGTTAAGATGCTATTGTAATAAAAATTATCTACAATAATAATACGTTTCAAATCACAAAACAAATGTGCTTTCTGCAAAAAAAAATATGTAAAGAGTTAGGATTTAATGTTTTTAAATCTAAATATGACCACCAAATTACCCTAGTATATAAAATATTTAATATAATATATTTTTCCGAAAAGTAGTTTTAAAATAATAACAAATAATAAAGGATTTTCATATTAATTTAAATCTTAGAGAAAATTGAAGTCGTGAAAAAAGTCACAAAAAATGAGAAAAAAAATCACTGTCTTAGATACTAAACGGATCAAATATCGCATGAATAGCTAGTTTGTTGATACTTGTATCGTGCATTTTTCCTTTGGTGTCTTCCCCTCCTTTCCCTCACACACATCTCTTTTGCGTTCAAATTTACTATTCGCTTCCATTTTCATTCCATATACCGCTGTAACTCGAGTAACTTTTTTTATACGTGACTTATCGATAGTTAACCAACATTATATACAGTTTATTATTTATACACTTTCCACTTTCGTTTGATTTTTATCAATTTTATGCATTTTCTACCACTATTTTAAATTTAAAATATCAGTGGTAGCTTAGTTTAACATCAGCAATAAAAGCCTGCAATAAAAATTATGGTATTAGAATAGTGGTGACAAAGAGTGGAAATTTTAGAAACGTTACAAACTCTGACATTGGCTGGACTATTTCTTGTTATGAATTTCGTTATTTATAATTATTAGTCATGACTGACTCAAGACGTTAAAGCAAATTATATAGCAAGCAATGCATATATATAGCTAAACTTTTTCACTTGCTCATTAAAAGCTGCAATCTTATTAATAATAATTTTTTTTTTTTTTTTTTTTTTTTTTTTTTTTTTACTTTGAAACCGCAGAATTATTGAGACTGTTTTACTCTTTGAGAAAGTTCTAGAATGACACATGATCATTTAGTCACTTACAAAACACATAAAGGGCAAATCGTATACCTAAAAATAAATTGTAATCATTTTATTACGAAATCTTTCTTTGCGTCTAGTAAATTAATTACGTTTATTTTATATGAAAATAAAAAGTTTTGGGTCAAATGCACAGAGAATCAACTTAATCCATATCTATACTGAATTAATAATTATATACATTTAATAAATATGTATAATTAATTAATAATTATGCACATTTAATAAATACGTATACTTAATTAATAGTTGTTTACATATATGTATGTATTAATTGCTTTAAATAATTGAGCATTTTCGGTTCGCTTTCTCTTTTGGCCGAAAATAGGAATATCACCAAAATTCGGTTTCGGTTTCTGTTTTAGCCTTAAAATCCTGTTTTGGTTGACAGTTTTATATGTATTGTGAATTTCTGTAAAAATATATTTTTCAAAAAGTGCCCACTTATGCCAAATGCATTGGATCGGAACAAATGCATGCAATATACGTTATAATTTAATCATATGTTTCAACAACAAAACTACAACCGTCATCGTTATTTTTTCCATGAATAGTATGAAGACTTCGGCATTTTAATGCAATTAAATTTATAAAGTTGTGTGTTATAAATGTAAATTTAAGAAGTGTGCATTAAATTTATACTTTAGATTTTATTATTTTAAAAATAGAATATTGGTTTAAAAAAAATTACTTAACTAAAGCGCCTCATGATTCTTAATTCCTTAAGCAGCACGATGTACTTGAGTACGACATGAACTTTTCTATTTGAAATACAGGACATATGTGCATGCGTTCTCATTTTAATTTCAGATTGCAATGCTCTAAACATCTGTTTTTTGCGTTACTAATTGATATAGTGATTATGGAAGTTGTTAACCTCGAACATGAATAATTTAGTACTTGCATAATATAAATAAGCCTTTATTTCATTATCTTACATTACATACTGTAAAAAAAACCAGATAATTTTACGGAGATTGTGCTGGTAATTGGGACCTTAATACAATTTACTGTTTCTTAAGAGAAATATTCCCGAAAATTCCAGGAAAAACTGAAAAATTTTGGCATTTACGGGAATTTTTTCGTTAAAA
Organism: Maratus speculifer; assembly: GCA_964019185.1. Classification (NCBI taxonomy): domain Eukaryota; kingdom Metazoa; phylum Arthropoda; class Arachnida; order Araneae; family Salticidae; genus Maratus; species Maratus speculifer. The sequence continues at coordinate 235,209,926 of OZ025299.1, read as the reverse complement.
ACAGTGAGTTGTACTGGCGGCCCGATTGCTAGTTCAAACTTCGTAAAATCGTCCGTTTTTCTTCTTTTTTCTTTCTTTCTTTTCTTTTTTACAGTGCATGTAATTTAATAATTCACTCGTATCTAAAAATAGTGACATAAACTACCTTTCACGTAATTTAATATGCCTGATATTCAGCATACAATTACTAAATCGAATATGTTGTTTAAGAAAATAAGCCTCCAAAAAATTATTCATTTATTTATTTATTTATTGAATATAGCATACATTAAACAATAATAATTTCTGAACATTTTGAAACAAACCGATTGAAAGCATTCTACATTTGCCTAGGGAATATTTTCATAAAGAGAACATTGAAGTATTTTTTACCAAAATGTGATTTTAGGGCTTTGCGTGTAAGGTAATTAATATTTAAAAAAAATTTCATGATTTTTTTTTCTGGTTGTAAAGTGCATGGTAGTTGCTACAGTGTAAACTTAAATTTTCATAATTTCTTTAAAAAATATTTTTTATGGTGTTATGCTATAAAAATTTTACATATTTTATTTGAAAGACAGAGTTCTGTTTAAAAAAAAAAATGTTATAAAAGAACAAGGCTATAGATGCAGTATAAGCGCAATACCATCAAGTATAAATAAATACTGAAAGTATTGTTTTACATTCAAAGATTCTTTTGCAATCATGCATACATTTTTTTCTGCTCGCCAAATGTCTAAACTTTTAAGTACGCCGATAAACATTTGTTTTACCTGAAATGATTTGATGCACATTATCTGAAATAAAAAAAAAGACAGAAAAAAATATTTATCTATTACTTTCTTTAAAAAGTATTTTTTTTTTTTTGGGGGGGGGGGGGTAATCCATACTTTTAAAGAATGAAATGACAAAAAGGGTAATTATTCCCCGTCCCCACTCCCGTTGTTGACATTTTAAGATTCCTATATCGTCTTAAGGGGGCAATAGTATCTTTAAAAAACAAATATTGTGTATTTCGAGAAAATTTTTTATTCATCATGAAATAAAATTTTCTCGTGTTAAATGAGTCGATTACGGATTTACAAAGTAGTACTAAGTTTGAAAATTTTAATTTATTTTTGTAATTAAATAAACATATTTTTTAAGTAATAAAAATATGTAAACAATAAAAAAATACCACTTATTTCTGCAAGAGAACATTTTAAAGATATATAATGGAACCTATTTTATTACATAAAATTGAAGCTAAATATTGCCTAGGTGAATATCATGTTTTATATTTATCAAATGTTTCGGTTTGTTATAGAATAGAAAAATAGCATAAAGTTTTGAAATTATTAATATTTTTCTGATTAAACATGATACAAAATTATTTTTTTTGCTTTATCGGCAAATCGGAGGCACACAGAATAGGGATTCGTGTGTGTACATAACCATAAATATAAAATTTCATAATTCTATGTTCATAGCATTTTCATTAATCTTTCTGGAAGGTATAAAAATTAGAGATTTACTTAAAGATTCAATTTTATAAGGGACAGGGCACGATTTTTGTCCGATTTCGATGAGGCCAGCTTTAAAATGTTCCTAAACTACCGACTTATTAAAAAAATACCTTCCAAAAGTCGATTTTTTGAAGTAGAAATGTACTTTGTACCCTTAAGATACAAATATCATCAACAGATTCCATGTTGCTTCACAGAATTTTTTTAACAGTGCACTTTTGTATGTTGCTGTACAACTCATTTTTTTAATAATTAAAATTTTAAATTCGAAAAATACTAAATTTAATAAGCAGAGTTGCCAAGCATCAAGATATTTAATTAATGCTTTTTAAAAAAAGAAATGTTATCTTTATTGATCGCAGAAATTGTGAGATTAAGAAATATTTCTGTTTGAAAATAATGGTATAAAAATATGAAAATCTTATTTTAATTCAATATTTTTCTTTAATTTTTTATAAACGTTATTTTATTAATTTTTTAGAAAAACATAGCGGCTCATAGATAGAACATTCAAAAACGAAAAAAAAATATATCAAAATCTTATTATTTTTTAAATACTAGAATTATCGTAAGCTGTTTAAATATTCAAATAAAAATTTTATAATAGTTTCATACCTCAAAAAGAGATTGATACCAAGAAGTATATTTTTTATTATAGCCAGGAAATATTGCTTTCAGTTTAGTTTATTTAATGAAGATCAACAATGAAACCGTTTAACACTATTTCATTTTTTAAATATTTATCATAAAAATAAAAAAAAAATCATCGAAGTAAAAATTCATTAAACTATGCCGTTATTCTTCGCGAATTTAAATAAAGTTGAAAAGAAATCTAAAAACACCACAATTTTTCAAATTAGTTTTCATACTTGCAATAATTATGAAGTCTTTATTAGGACTTCAATCGTTAACATTGAAAAATGCACAGGTGAAATAAATGGTAATATTGTACGGGAAATAACAAATATTACATCAGGGAAAATTATCGTAACACACTCATGTTTGCATAGATTATCCCATTTAATAAGCGAATATATAAAAATTCTAAGTATTAAAAAAAATGAAATTTTAAATGCTTGTGATAAATAAAAATTGATTACTAATGGGAGAAAAGTATATTTAAAAACGCATAATTTATTTTTCAACTTTAATCAAAAATTAAAAAAAAAATGTTTATGATGTAGCCGTTTATTTTATAAATTATCTATTTTAATTTAAACTACGTTTCAATTTAAATTATCTATTTTAATTTAAACTACGTTTGAATTAGCTCCTGCAAATAATATTAATTATTTTTATGAAGAATGTTTGTAAAATAATACGTAGGTATGAATTACGTATTTATTCAAGTAACTCTTATGCTTATCAAACACATTGTTAATCCGTGATACTAATAGTTTATGACTAAAATCATGTTACCATTCTGACATTAATATATAATTTTGCATGTCATAAAACAGCTGAGTAGCTTGTAGATAATACGAATCCTTAAATAGTAAGTCAAACAATTTCTGTAGTATCATCAATCATTATTAGCATATCTCTCCTTTCAAACTGAAAATAATTTATATTTGACCGAGATTATATCGATGTTTATTACCGAAACTATCCGTAGAAATTTTATTAAGTAGAATTGATTTTAAATAGTTCTTCACTAATAGACTATTTTATTTAATATTCTTAAGTAAAAACAATTCTTAAGCAGTAACGTTCATTATCTATTTATTCATGAACGAAATACATTTAAT